>PKML01012785.1:408818-458124 GCA_002933935.1 Eutrema yunnanense | reverse complement strand
AACTTGGCGTCTAGTAATAGCACCAAGAATGCTGATTTTAAGCGAAAGAAGCAGGCTGGAGGAATTGATGGTTCGCAGATTGCTGAGGTTCAGGCCAAGCTGGATTTTCTGATCGGAAAGTCGAAAAAGACTGTACACTTTGCTGATGGAGTCGATAATATCGGTGGAGATGAAGTGGGGGATGTTAACTACGTTGG
Organism: Eutrema yunnanense; assembly: GCA_002933935.1. NCBI lineage: Eukaryota > Viridiplantae > Streptophyta > Magnoliopsida > Brassicales > Brassicaceae > Eutrema > Eutrema yunnanense. The sequence continues at coordinate 457,927 of PKML01012785.1, read as the reverse complement.
TGGTTCTGGATTTCAGGGTCAACAATTTGGATACAACAACAACCGAAACTTCAACAACAACACTCGCAATTACGGGAACTCTTCGTACCAGCCCATCTCTCAAAAGTCCACAGAGAATATGATGGAATCCATGCTTGAACATGTTCTTCAGGGATAAGAGAAGTTGCAAGGTGATTTCAATGGGAAGTTTGACTCTCTGTACATTGATCTGAATGGGAAAATTGAAGCTATCAATCTTTCTCAGAGGAAGCTGGAAAATCAGGTCGCTCAGACAGCAGCAGCTGTGAAAAGGCAGGAAGGTTTTCTTCCAGGGAAAACTGAGAATCCAAGAGCACACGTCAATGCAATCACCATATGAGTGCTAAAGAAGCCACAGTAATGGTAGAAGAGAGTTTTGATGCAGGGATTTTCGACGATGCTATTGAAGATGACGACTGGGATTCTGAAATCGCCCATGTATCGATCGATACCAGCCACTATCGATCGATACCCGTCCAAACACCTGCACGAGTGGATAGAAAATTACATGTATCGATCAATACTCCTCCAGTATCGATCGATGCTGAGACGCAGATCGAGAAGAAGGCTGAGATTTTCAAGGAGAGGGTGTACAAACCCATAATACCTTATCCTATGCCTCGTATTATGACAAAGAAGGAATGGGAGGACGCCAAATGCAAAGCTATGTTGGATAAGTTGGTTGTGGAGTTTCCTGTGGTTGATGATATATCTGACGATGAGAATTCGAACACCGTCCCAGCATCGATCAATACCCTACCTGTATCGATCGATACCGTCCCAGATACTACAAAGGAGCCGCGTATGAGTGTTGACAGACTTCACAAGCCCAAGAAGCTGAATCCTATCCCTCAACACCTCCGAGCCCCCATCACTCCGAAGCAGCTGCGTGGCTTTGAGAAGATGGTACGAAGGATACCCCACTCATTCACTTTTGAAGAAGCTCTAGAGGGCTGGCCTCTGTTAAGTTACTTCAAAGATTGCAGGGAAACTCTGGAAGAAATTAATGCACTCTTCATCAAGGCAATAAGCAATTCACTACCGCTGAGGCAGTTGACCCAGAAGGAAGACCAAGGGAAATTCGCAGTTCCATGCTCCATCTCTGGAGTTGAATTCGATGCGTCTTTCGTTGACTCAGGGTCTAGCATCAATGTAATATCAAGGCAAATTGCTGAACGATTGAGGGCTGATATAAGACCCCCTACGATGCTTCTCACGTTTGCGAACTCCTCCACCTCACCTCCATATGATACTATCCATGCTTTGCCTATTAAAGTAGGAGATTGTCTGGTGCCCACTAATTTTCAGGTTGTGGAGATGAGCGAAGGATCTGAGGTTTCTTTGCTCCTGGGACGACCGTTTATGGCTACTGCTGGCGCGATCATAGACACACCTAATAAGAGACTCTCTTTCTCTTACATTGACGGTGAGGTCTACTATGATGCCATTCCCTCTAGAGGTGCTCCCACACATGTCTCGTGCTTCACTGTTGTCACAAGAGAGACATTGGTAGTTGATCTTTTGGAAGAACCTCCTGACAACCCAACTGTCATGGACGTTTTGGTTGAATCGCCCAGCACCCCCAAGAAAGTTGTCAGGAAGGCTAAAGCAACAAAGAAGAAGGCGAAGAACAAAAGCGTTGAGAGTGCTCCCTCTATGACCTTAATCCCTCAGAAGTGTGATGGGGATTCGATTGAGTACAAGGTGAAGTGCAAAGGAACTTCGAAACCATTCTCTAAGGCTCAAGTTCTTCTTACTTCGGAGCTGAAAGAGAAAGGACAAAAACTTATGGAGAGCATGTTGAGTAGAACTCTGAGTCTGCAAGTATCTAGCTGTGGAACTTGCATGGGAGTAAGCTCCCAATCTTCTCCTGACTGATCACCTGAGCCAAAGTCAAGCTACTGACTTTAAACGACCGCTTGGTGGGAGGCAACCCACTGGTGAGTCTGTTTTTGAGTCATTTTTATTTTTATTTTTCGTTCTGTGTTTGTGTCAGGATAAACAAGGAGCAAAACTCGAAATCGCCCGAGTATCGATCGATACCAACACCAATCGCGAATGTACGGTTCATCATGTCGATTTAAGCCTGGTATCGATCGATACCAAGCCGTGTGTCGATCGACACCAGATGTTCCAGCACGGTAACTTCTTGTTTTTCACAATTCTATTATGTTCTGTTGTTTTCTTTTACCTACTCTAGGCTAGATAACACTGGGGACAGTGTTGTTTAAGTCTGGGGGAGGTATCAGCTGACATTGTGTTTGTTTTTCTTAAGAGTCAGTTTTTTTATCGAGTCAAAACTTGTTGGAGATGATGATCTTGTGCTTGAATTGTTGTTTTGATTTTGTTTTTAAGTGACCAGTGTTGCAGGATCAGCTCTAGATCGACTAATGAAAAATCCATGGATTGACTAGTTGACTAGAAAACATCCATGTCTCCAGCAGAGTTCTTCTGAAACCTGAGCCAAATTTATGCACTTCATCGATGTGGTTAGTGTTTACAGAGCTTGATTCATCATTCATATATGACAAAGGAACCCATATGTTTAAAGTAATGGTATCTCTCTCCCCTGTTATAAGTTGATAAATAAGAGCATAAAAGATGAAACTAAGAGGGAATGATCACACAAAGGTTGAAAGCGAGGTTAGGAAAATTTCCCGTGATACCACTATTCGCCTAAACCTTTGATATATAGAGAGGGAAGAACCGGAAATTCGGTGGTAAACACCATCAATACTCGCGTCTCGGACCTTGATGTGTATATGCAGATCTAATAAAAAAAAAGAGAGAGAACATAATAAGAAATAAGTCTGGGGGAGAGAAAGTGATACAAAAAGTGTGAAATTGGATGGTTCCTTGTCATGATATTGTATGGTAAAAAATCTAGAAGGTTCTTGAACATTGGGTGCAGCGATGAAACTGGTGATGAGGGTTTTATTTGAACAATGCTGCGAGATAATGTGTGGAGTCTGGAAAAGCTACGAATGTCTACGGAGAAGTACATGGTGGTTAGATCAAAAGTTGTTTAGGTGACATTTGGGTGCTTGGGAAATTGGTCATTGCAATGTTTCATGAACAGGTGAGTCTCTACGTTCTCAAACCTCTTTCTCTGGTTTAGTCTTCTATTTGCTTGAGGGCAAGCAAAGGCTAAGTCTGGGGGAGTTGATATATCATGGTTTTTACCCCTTTTAGGCCATGATATAAGTACGGTTTATAGAGTCTTTCTAGTATTTTGGAGTCTTTTAGAGTCTCTTACAGGTTTTAGCACATTTGGAGCATTATTGGAGATATTGGAGTTATATGGAGCATTCTGGAGCGAAACTGAAGTCTGGTGACTAAGAATCCGATTTGAAGTCAAGAGCATCGATCGATACCCCCTGGTATCGATCGACACCCATTGAAGCAGATTACAAGTCGCGTCTTTTAATGAAGTTTGAAGAATTGCAGAACTTGCCCAGAAGACTTTAATATTTACAAGGCGACCCCAATTCGTGTTTTAGCTTTATAATTAGGTTTTTCAGCCACTTTTATGGCTATGCTTTATTTTCTATGCTTTTATTCTACTTTGATTCTACTTTTGGTTTTTGGAGAGACAACTCTGAACTCCTGTTTTTTATTGATTTCTTTGATGATCTATTCAATCATGTTATTTTCAATCTTCATGTCTGAGTAGATTCACTTTAGGTTCAGGGTTCTCATAAGGGTTTTCTCTGAATGCTAGGTTGATTAGTTTATTAGGATTCACCATCTGAATTAGTTCTTCGCTTAGGTTGTGTTCAAAGCTTGTTCTAGATTAGCTACCTAGAATATAGATCTTAGGATAATTGATTAGGCACGACAATGCGATTAATTACCTGATAGAACCTAAGGTGAACAAATTGATTATTCGCAAAGAGATTTGGTTTAATTGATTTGTGAACATATCAAACCTGAAATTAAAGCTGATTTATTCTTAGGAATTTGCAAAGAGATTTGGGATTCTGAAGTTTAGATTTAGATAATTCTCGCAACGACAGTTGGTTAATTATACTTTAGTGATTTGAGTTCAAAAACCGCGCTAAATCTGAATCATGTTAATTAGTTTATCTGCATTCATTGATTTCCTGAGAAATACCCTGAATCTATATTTTTCCATCGAATTTACAACTCTTTACTGTTTATTGCTTTTGTTTCATCTGATTTGCTTAGCTTGATTCGATACTATACAATCTATTGTGTGATTTCTGTGAGTCCTTGTGTTCGACCCCTACACTTACTACAACTACTGCTTTAATACTTTTAGGGTATTAATTTGATCATATCAAATTTGGCGTCGTTGCCGGTGACTCAATTTCGCCATTAGATTTTAGCTGTCGAGTTTCGACTAAGTTCGTCGGTATCGATCGATACTACCTAGTATCGGTCGATACTCGTCGTTTTATTTTGTTGATATCGATTGACACCACTTGGTATCGATCGATACACATCACGTTTTTTTTTGTTACTTACGTGCTTGACTCTTGTTTTCAGGTGTATGTCTAATCGTGAAACCAGAAGGAACAAGAGCACTCAGCTAGTTGAACTGTATTTGGAGCAGCTAGCACTTTTGGAACGCACAAACAGAAAGACAAAGCAAACATCAGGGATGAACAACCCAGTGGTATTAAGAGCTGATGATGCTGGAGTCTTGAGAGACTAAGAGGGTCAAGTGTGCAATGAGAGAGGACAGCGACTTGATGAAGCTGGAAACGTCATTGTCCCTCCTGCTGCTGTTGTTGAGATTGTCGCGCCAGCTGCGCGCGCCAACGTTGGGAATAATGCAGTTGATCGATGTAGAACACTTGCTGAGCACAACAGACCTATAATATTCCCAAAAGACCTATAACAAATAATGGAACATTGATTAGACCATTGATTAGTCTCCCTTGGAATTTAATACATTTTTATATTCAAACACCTGCACGTACCAAAAGAAAAATTGGCGTGAATATGCTATTTAAAACACAACCTTATTTTGGTTAGTACAAAATCATTAATTTTTGATTTTTTTTTAGGTTTTCGAAAATTTTAGTTCAAAAATTCAAAAGTTAAAATATAATATATTTAAAAAAAAAAATATTGTTTCTTAACTTTATATTTTTGGAATTTTTTTCGATTTTTTCGGATTTTGTTTCGTTTTTTGGGAATTTTTTAAAAATTAAATGTATTTATTTATTAATACTTTATTATTAAATATAATCATTGTATCAAACCGTGTATATGTCTGTATACATCTGTTAACGTGGGGGTTGTAAAATGAGCACACGGTTCGTAATTGGATATTTAAAATGAGCAAAACAAATTGTTTGGGTATTTTACTAGGCACAAAAATAGTTCAGATATTAAAAAGCTTATCGGAATAAAATTGGGGTATTTTTATGGAATTTCCCCTTTTAATAATCAGAGTAACTGACCAGTTATCTACTCATTTTGTATGACCACTGTTTATAACAAGTATTATTTGTTATCCAACTATTTAGGTGCGGTGACACCACAAAAAACAAAAACAAATGACGGTGATAACTTGAATAAAACATTAAACTTTGACCAAGATTCAGAGAACTCAGAATGTTTTGATAAATCAGAATGGTCTGATGAATCATAAGGTAGTTACTTACTGAAGTTGTATATTATAATTACTCATATGGAATCCATTCAACGTAAGAAGATAATCTAACAAAATTTCTTAACATAGGGTACAATGAAGATCTGTGTGAACAGATTTATGATTGTAATAGCGAAGAAGATACCTCAGAAGAGAAGTCTTGTGATTATTATGAAGATCCTGCTCTTACAGCTGACGCTAGGACAAAATTTGATATTCTGAAAATGTCGGAGAAAAGTTTAATAAAGGTTTTTGCTGGTTCTGATTTATCTACTGCCGTGGCATCAACAACAAAAATTGGTATGGTAACCTAACAATGTAGAATTTTCTTTGTATAATACTAATTTCATCAAGCAGGAACAAATAAACAACTGACCGAATATTTTGCAGATTATTATGATCATGGTGATCCGATATACATGTGTGACAAATGTGGTGCTATTATGTGGTACGATGAACGTATTAACAAGAAGAGACATTCACGAAACCCGACATTCACAATGTGTTGTTTGCAAGGAACTATCAAATTACCGTTTTTACAAATGTCACCGGATTTGTTGCTTAACTTGCTGAACAATGATGATCAGCTTAGCAGACATTTTCGAGACAATATCAGGATTTACAATATGATTTTTGCATTTACTTATCTTGGAGGGAAAGTAGATCGTTCTATTACTAAAGGACGTGGCCCGCAAATGTTTCAACTACAAGGAGCAAACTATCATTTGATGGGTAGTATGAAACCAGAAGATGGGGATTATCCAAGTTTTCCCAACTTTACATTGTCGATACTGAAAATGAAGTCGACAATAGACATGCAATTTTGAGGTATTCAATTTTTATGATTAAATAAGTTTTTAATTGTTTATTAACTAACGTATTATTAATCATTGTAGCAAGGGCGAGAATAATAAGAAGGTAGTTGAGAAAAGAAATTTGAGGAATGAAATCATTGAAGCCATCATAAAGATGCTGAATGCGGTCAACCCATATGTTGAGACATTTAGGTCAGCCAAAGACAGATTTAAGAGTAACGAAAATGAAAATGGTACGTTCCATATGAGGATTATTAGGGATCGAAAAGGGAAAGATGGAAGGACATATAGCATGCCCACGGCATCTGAGGTTGCTGCATTGATCCCAGGTGATTTTCATCCAAAAATGCCAAAACGTGATATTATTCTTGAAGAAAAGTCTGGAAAGCTACAAAGGATTAGTGAAATACATCCTTCTTATTTGGCACTACAATATCCTTTACTTTTTCCTTACGGAGAAGATGGTTTTAGAGTTGGAATTGAAAAAGGATTTACAGGATTGAATACCAAGAAAAATAAGAAGATCAGTATGAGACAGTTCTTTGCATTCCGCATTCAAGAGAGAGAAAACGAGTGTCATACACTTCTTCGATCTAAGCGTCTATTCCAGCAATTCTTGGTTGATGCATACACGATGATGGAAACTAACAGGCTTTCCTATATTATATATAACCAGTCGAATTTGCGAGCTGAGAATTATGATTCTATTAAGGAAGCATCAAATGTTGGAAACACAAATATGAGCGAGCAAGGGAGACGTATTCTTATCCCAGCTTCCTTCTCATATGGACCAAGGTATATGCAGCAAAGTTATTATGACGCTGTGGCTACATGTAAATACTTTGATTTTCCAGATCTATTCATCACCTTTACATGTAATCCTAAGTGGCCTGAGATAACTAGATATCTCCAAAAGCGCAATTTAAAGTCTGAAGATAGACCCGACATTATATGTCGGATTTTCAAGATTAAACTGGACTCGCTCATGAAAGATTTAACGGAGAATAAACATTTTGGAAAGACTGTTTCAAGTTAGTAGACGTATATTATTGGTTTATTTAAAATTGACGATTTTTATCTCGTGTTTGGATCTGACCATAATTAACTGCTTTTATTTTTATGTAATCAGCTATGTATACAGTTGAATTCCAAAAACGAGGTCTTCCACATGCTCACATCTTGCTATTCATGCATCCCAGCTATAAGTTTCCCTCAGCTGACGATATTAATAAGATTGTTTGCGCGGATATTCCATATAAATGAAAAGAACCAAAGTTTTATGAAGTGGTTAAAGATTATATGATTTATGGACCATGTGGTCAGGCTAACCCCAATTCTCCATGTATTTTGGATGGCAAATGTTCTAAGTTTTTCCCCAAGCCTAATGTTGATATCACTTTAGTTGACAAAGATGGTTATCCAGTTTACAGAAGGCGTAAAACTACTAATTTTGTTGAGAAACATGGTATTAAGTGCGATAATAGATATGTTGTCCCTTATAACAAGAAGCTATCAGTTCGTTACAAAGCTCACATTAATGTGGAATGGTATAACCAATCTGGTTCGATCAAATACTTATTTAAGTATATTACCAAAGGTCCAGATTATCTTTCTGTAGTTGTTGAGCCTGGAAACAAGCGTCGAGTAAAACAAAAAGCGATAGAAGATGCATGTGATAAGGAAAAACAAAAGAATGAAATCAAAGACTACTTCGATTGCAGGTTTTTTCATTTCTGACACGTTTTTAAATTGTTTCTACCTATAAACTTACTAACAAAAGATATTTGTGTTCCAATTGTACAATTTTGTAGGTATGTATCTGCTTCTGAAGCTGCGTGGAGGATTTTGAAGTTTCCATTAACCTTTCGAACAACCCCAGTTCAGAAGCTTTATTTCCATTTACCCGGGAAGCAATTACCTTTTTTCAAGGATGATGACGACGTCGAGACTGTTTTGAATCGGAAATCTATTGAAAAGACGCAATTCTTGGCTTGGATGGAATTGAATAAGCAGAATTCTTATGCCAGAACGCTTACTTATGCACAAATACCACAATATTTTACTTGGGATGGGAAAGAGAAGCAGCTTAAAGTAAGGCAGAATCAGATGTTTTCTATTGGTAGGATTAACTATGTTCCACGTAAATTTGAACAAGGATATTATCTTCGAGTCCTGCTAAACATAGTCACTGGTCCAACCAGCTTTGAAGAGATAAGAAAATACAAAGGTGTTGTTTATGAGACTTATAAAGAAGCATGTTTTGCACGTGGTATTCTAGATGATGACCATGTGTATATTGATAGTATTGTGTCTGCAAGTTTATGGTGCTTTGGAGACCATCTGCGTAACCTATTAGCTAATATGCTTCTTTCGAGTTCTCTATCAATGCCAGAGATTGTTTGGGAACAAACTTGGAAGATTCTATCAGAGGACATTGAGCACAAGAAGAGAGGAGAATATAACAATCCAGGTTACAATACTAAATTATGGATTTTTATTATATGCTATTTGAAACGTGGAAATTGGTTTTAGTACGTAAACGTTTTACATTTTGTTATTAACTGCAGATCTCAATTTAAGTGATGAGGATAAAAGAAATTATGCTCTACAAGAGATAGAAGAGTTGATGTTACGTAATAGAAGCTCTCTAGCAATATTTCAATCGATGCCTCAACCATCTAGAGAAGGTATTGATCATTCCAATCGCTTTATCGTAGACGAAAAGAGCTATAACCGGAAGGAGTTGAAAGAAAAACATGATGAATGGATAAAGATGCTAACATATGAGCAAAAGGGAATATACGAGGAGATCATTGGGGTAGTGTTAAATGGTACATGAGGTGTTTTTTTTGTTTATGGTTTTGGAGGAACTGGGAAAACTTTTATGTGGAAAACGCTTTCTGCTGCCATTAGACATAGAGGAGATATTGTACTTAATGTTGCATTTTCCGGCATTGCTTCTTTGTTATTAGAAGGTGGTAGGACTGCTCATTCTAGGTTTGAGATTCCTATAAATCCTGATGCGTCTACATTATGTTCAATGCAACGTGGCTCTGATCTTGCTAACTTAGTTAAAGAAGAATCACTTATATGGGATGAAGCGCCAATGATGAGCAAACATTGCTTTGAGTCTTTGGATAGAAGTTTAGAGGATATTATTGGAAAAGTAGAGAACAAGCCTTTCGCTGGAAAAGTTGTGGTATTCGGTGGTGATTTTAGACAAGTACTTCATGTAATCAATGGTGCTGGTAAGGAAAAAATTGTTTTTTCCGCATTAAATTCATCTTACCTATGGGAACATTGCAAAGTGCTTAAGTTAACAAAGAACATGCGGCTTTTGTCAAATAACTTGAGTGCTGATGAGGCAAAAGAAATCAATGAATTCTCTGAGTGGATATTAGATGTTGGTGATGGGAAGATTGCAGAGCCTAATGATGGTGAAGCTTTAATCGATATTCCTGAAGAGTTTCTAATTACGGAGTCACATGATCCTATTGAAGTTATAAGCAGAGAAGTTTACGGAGATCCTAATTTCTTCCAAGAGAAGAATGATCCTAAGTTCTTTCAAGAGAGAGCAGTTTTATGTCCAACAAATAATGATGTCGACTTGATAAATGAGCGTATGTTTGAAAACCTACCTGGTAAGTCAACATTTCAAAACATCGACTTACTTTCATTTGGCATTAATCAGTTTACTTTATGGGACTGACTTTTTTTTCTTCACTGGTGAGGAAATGGTCTATCTAAGTGCTGATAGTTTAGATCCAACATATATAGCATCAAAGAACAATCCTGTATTCACTCCTGATTTCTTAAACAGTATCAAGGTTTCTGGATTACCAAAGAATAGTCTACGTCTCAAGATCGGTACTCCTGTTATGTTGCTCAGAAACATAGATCCTAAAGGTGGGTTATGCAACGGCACAAAACTACAGATTACACAGATGGCAAATCATGTTTTACAAACAACTGTTTTCACATGAGACAGAGTTGGTGATATTGTCTTGATTCCAAAAGTTGTGATAACACCATCTGACAACAAATTGCCTTTCAAAATGCGGCGTAGACAATTCCCATTATCTGCTGCTTTTGCTATGACTATTAACAAGAGCCAGAGACAATCACTTAAGGAAGTAGGACTTTTTCTGCCAAGACCAGTTTTTTCCAGGGTTACATCAAAAAAGGGATTGAAAGTGCTTATCGTAGACAAAGAAAGAAAGCCTCATAGAAAAACAATGAATGTAGTGTTTAAAGAGGTGTTTCTTAACTTGGACAAGTGTGTAGAAGAAATGTGATCTCAAATAGGTACTTTACAGTCTCTATAATTTTTTCTTTTTTAAATATACTCATGACCAGATGGTTGCTAACGCTTTATAAACTGGTATGAGATTGGTGATTGCAGGTAAAGAAGTGGTAATTTGACCAAAGGCAATGAAACTCACGTTCTGTTTGAAGAAATTGTTTTGGCCTTTATCCACCACATAAATGTTTTAAATCATTTATGCATCTAAGATTGATTGACAATATCTTTCTACCATGTTTTGTTGCGTTAGTTTGTAAGTTTGGATATTTTATTTTGGATGCAGATCTGAATTTTCATATTTCATAAACAATATATGAATAAGATTAAACAGTGAATTAGTTGGAAATATTTTGTGTTATGTGAAGCCACGAAGAGAGCGAGAGACAGAGAAAGGAAAAAATTAGGTTTTACAATTTTCAGGTCGATTCAGGTAGTGTCGGACCAACAAAATTATGTGATTTCTAGCTTATAGAAACACAGCATTGAAATAAAACCCAGCAGAGGGAATAAACGGCGAAAACAAAAAAGAAACCCTGAAAATCAACGGAGTATGAATCGAATAATCAAACAGACTCATAAGAATATTAAGTCTCCAATAATCGAAAAGATTCTTTATTTACCTCCGGGTCCGGCGAAGATAGCGACAGGGGAACAATGCCGAGTAAAAGAGCGAAACGGCGAGTGTATGCGAAAGAAGAAGAAATGTATAAAAATGTGTATACACAAATGAAGAAGGGCAAATTCCTTTGTTATTGGCTGGAGAGTGGAGACGGAGGCGTATGGTCGGCTTTTTCTTTGGGCCCATTGCTTTTTTTTGTTTGAAGTCAAGGGCCCAGTGACCAACTTCAAAACTAAAAACAAGTTCGAGGGAAAAAAAAATTATTATAGAGATTGTTGATATTTTTTTTAAAAAAGTCCTCAGTTTGTTTTAAACCCACATATTAGTGAACAAATTTATTTTTGACTTCATACCTTATCTTTTTGATAAGGAATTATTACCTCAAATGAAATTTCTTTTTGATAAAACCAGAACAACATTTCATTTTCATATTTTTAATTTATAACAAATAACACATTTAAATAAATTAATGTAGAGATATTTTAACAACATTTCACTTTCACAACTTTTAATTTAAAATAATCTAATTCACATAATAAATTAATAACAATTTATTTTTAATTAATAACAATTTATTTTTAATTAATATAAACTATTTTAAATCTATAACTATCAGGCCAAATCATATGTTCATTCTTCAAAAAACAAAACGCTATATATTAGAATCATGTAACGTTTATAACAAATTGAGGAAACTTTTAAACAAATGTTACTTAAGTCAAAATAAAAAAACTTTGCCCCGCACTGTAGCGCGGGTTAAATCCTAGAATTTAAAGTTTGCGAACACGAACCCGTAAAACCTATAATCTTTGGGACTAACCCGTAAAACCTATAACCTACAACCTTACTTTATATGCTATAATTTTTTAACGAGGAACGTCTAGCCGGTTGCCTCGTTAAAACCTCTATACCGAAAATCCATTGGGACAAAAGCGTATACAGGAAAAAGAGTACAACGCGACTTACACAAACGGCCAAACCTCAAGGAGAATTCAAAGATAATGAGGTGAGGACGGGTTGCATAAGTTGATCCTCCACGATCCGAGATTCCGTAAGTAAGCTCCGCATCGCTCCAGCTAGCTTCTGTGCCTTAGACCGGGTGATAGGTCCTTCGGGAATGATCATAGCGTCTTCTTGAACTTCATCCAATGTCTTCGTGTCCATGATCATATCATCCTCCTCCACTTGAAAAGGATTTGCCCTCAAATCGATTTCATCTGCAATATAAGGAATAATATCAGCAACATTGAAACTTGAGCTTATGGAATACTTACCTTGGAGATCGAGTTTGTAGGAGTTGTCGTTGATCTTTTCAACCACGGTGAACGGTACATCAACTCTTGGTAAGAGTTTGGATTTCCTTTCTTCCGGGAACCGTTCCTTCCTTAGATAAATCCACACAAGATCGACGGGTTCAAAAACCTTCTTGTGTCGTCCTTTGTTTGCACGCTTACGGAATTGCTCTGTTTTATGCTCAATTTTTGCTTTCGCCTTTTCGTGCATCTGTTTGACCATCTCGGCCCGTTTCTTTCCATCCAAACTTACATGTTCACTCAAAGGTAAAGGAGTTAAATCGAGAGGAATAAGTTGATTAAAACCATAAACGAGTTCAAAAGGTGAAAACAAAGTAGTAGAATGTTGTGCATGGTTATAAGCAAACTCTACATGGGGTAAATAATCTTCCCACGACTTAAGATTTTTTTAATCACCGTTCGCAAAAGAGTTCCTAAGGTCCTATTGACCACCTCGGTTTGACCATCGGTTTGCGGGTGACAAGTCGTAGAGAAACAAAGCTTAGTTCCTAACTTAGCCCAAAGGGTCTTCCAAAAATAACTTAGAAACTTTGTATCTCTATCCGACACTATGGTTCTAGGCATTCCATGCAAACGAACAGCTTACCTAAAGAATAAATTAGCTATGTTCGATGCATCATCAGTTTTATGACATGGAATAAAATGCGCCATTTTAGAGAACCTATCAACTACAACAAAAATCGAATCACTACCTTTCCTAGTTCTAGGAAAACCTAAAACAAAGTCCATGGATATATCGGTCCAAGGTACACTAGGAATGGGTAATGGAGAATACAGACCTTGGTTTTGGCGTTTGGATTTGGCATACTTACAAGTCGTGCATCGGTTGCAAATTCGTTCCACATCACGTTTCATATGCGGCCAAAAGAAATGATATTGCACGATGTGAAGGGTCTTTGCTACGCCAAAATGTCCCATAAGTCCACCGCCGTGTGCTTCCCTAATAAGAAGGTCTCGCAAAGAGGAATTAGGAATACAAAGACGGTTCTCGTAAAACAAGAAACCGTCGCTTCTATAATATTTTCCAAAAGTGAATTTAGCACAAGATAGAAAAACTTCCTGGAAGTCGGAATCTGATGTGTAAGCGTCCTTGATCATCTCAAACCCAAGTATCTTGGCATCAAGAGTAGAAATCAATGTGTACGGAAACGTCTCGATAAATTAAACTCAACGTGCATGCCTCTTGTTTAATTTTTGCTGGCTCTTCAAATGCTTGAGGGATTGATGATCCGTATGAATAATGAACTCCTTCGGCCAAAGGTAATGCTGCCACGTTTGGAGAGCTCGGACTAAGGCATAAAGCTCTTTGTCGTAAGTCGAATAATTAAGTGTTGCTCCTCCAAGTTTCTCGCTGAAGAATGCTACCGGTTTCTTCTCTTGCGTAAGTACAACACCGTCTTTCTTCGGCACGAGTAATACGGGTACGGCACACGGGCTCATACTTTCCCGTATGTGACCTTTCGCCATCAGCTCATCAACTTGGCATTGAAGTTCCTTAGTTTCCACAGGATTAGTGCGGTACGCCGGCCGGTTCGGAAGTGTAGCGCCGGGAACGAAATCAATTTGATGTTCGATTCCGCGGAGTGGTGGCAAACCGCTTGGACCATCTTCCGAGAAAAAATCGGAATATCCCTGCAAAAAAGAAGAAATACTACTCGGAATATCCGGCTCGGGATTAGTCATGCTTGTAAAAGCATCCCTAAAGACTAACAACACAAAAGATTGCCGAGAAACAAGAGCATGTTTTAGTTCACTCGGTTTAATAAATAAAGATTCATTCACGAGCGTTCTCTCACATGTTTTGGAACCAACACTCTCGGTTTTAACAGAAGTAGAAGGCGAGGGATCACTGACCTTGCCTTTGCCGTGGTTTTGTTCGATTTTAAGTTGATAGAGAAATACCTCATGCGGAGATAATGGTGCAAGAATGATCTATCGGCCTTGATGTTCAAAGGAGTGCTTGTTCGTGAATCCGTCATGAACGGCTCTATGGTCGTATTGCCACGGTCTTCCAAGTAAGATATGACCAGCCTCCATAGGTAAAACATCGCACACAATTTCATCCTCGTATCGACATATCGTCAAAGGAACCGAAACTTGCCGGTTAACTTTGAGCTGTCTTTGATTGTTCAACCACCTAAGGTTATAAGGCAGTGGATGCTTCCTGGTCTCAATACCTAGCTTATCCACTAAGGTAGTGCTAGCAACGTTAGTACAACTTCCACCGTCAATTATAAGAATACATACCTTGCTTTTGACCATGCAACGGGTATGGAAGAGGTTCTCTCGTTGTTCATTCTCAACAACCGTTTCTTGGGCAAGAAGAACACGTCTAGCTACTAATAGCTCACCATCAACCGCATGTTCCTCATAATCGTCAAAGATTGGAGCGGTTTCCGTTTTTTCTTCCTCGTCGGTAACGATTTCGCTGTTCTCCAACAACAACATGGCTCGGGGATTTGGGCATTTGTTCGTATAATGTCCCTTGCCTCTGCACTTAAAACATTCAATATCACGGTTACGCATAGAATTAGAATCAACCTTACCCTTGTAGTCATGACCGGACGAACTCGGCTTATTGTCCGTCTTAGGCTTAAAATCGGTTCGGGGAGGGTAATTCGGTTTCTCTCCTTTGGTGTAGCTCGGCTTTGAGCTAGAAGCGAATGGTTGATGTAAAACACCTTTTATTTTGATCTGCTGCTCCACTAGAACAGCCTTATGCAACATTTCTTCCACGGTTGCATACGTTTGCATCTCCATGCGGTCTTGTAGGTCGCGGTTCATGCCGGCTAAGAACCTTGCCATCGTGTTATCACTCGACTCAACTACATCAGCCTTAAGCATGAGTTTTTCTGTCTCTTGGAATTAGTCTTCGACGCCTTTACTTCCTTGACCTAAACGTCTCAATCGTTGGTGAAGTTCCCGGTGGTAATGAAGCGGTACGAATCGTCTTCGCATTAGCATGATCATTTCCGTCCATGTCTCCACGGGATGCTCTCCATTACGTCTCCTGTTTGTCACAATTTTATCCCACAAGTCAATAGCATATTCATCAAATTCGGTGGCGGCTAACCTGACTTTTTATATTCTGAGAAGTTTTGGCAATCAAAACTAGTTCGATTTTCTTTTCCCATTCGAGGAAGGCGTCCGGGTCGTTTTTTCCGTAGAACGTGGGAATGCGAAGTTTCATTCCGCCAAGATCATCATTGTTTCGCCTTCGAGGTTACGGATGTCGGTTTTGGTTTTCTTTGGATGAATCTCCTCGATCGTAAAACGGATTGTCCTCCAGCTCGTATTGTCGCGATCGGTTTCTCCTTTGTCTAGCCGGTGCTTGACAACTTCCTCGTCCCACACTCTGTTCGGATCACATATCCTCGGCCCCATTAGCTCTCGGTTCAGCGCCTTGGTTTCTCTCATCCCGTCTCGGCCTTCAGACCTCGAGTGCGGTCATACGGTCTCTCATCTCATGGAGTAATTGTGTGATGCCGTCGACCTTTTCATTCATGGCGACTTCTCGTTCTCTCCTTGACCGTGAGGTAGCAGATTCACTCTCTTCCGATATGATGTTCCTCGCACAAAATTCAAACAAATCGTGAGTGTATGCAAATTCAAAGCACACAAAATCCCAAACTTTTCAAATTCCTCAAAAACTCGAAAAAATCTTTTTTTTTTTTGAATTTTAAAAATTATAACATTACTTATAAACTACAGATCTATATATATATATATATATATTTTTTTTATAAGGTTTTAATTTAGTTAATCAAAACAAAACAATAAAAATGGCAAAAAACATAAACAAAAAGAACAAAAAGAAATCGAAGAAGATGAAGGGATAGAAATGGATTCACCGATTTTCTAAGGGTATGTGTCTCTGATAACACTTGATACGAATCGACTAAGGACCGGCATACTCTAGATTCCGTGATGAATGAATCGATGGATAGATCCTTGAATTCGAAGAGGTTCACGACGAGAGATGCTAAGGCGTGAGTGAATCACTCGAAAATCCTTAGGCCCAAATGACAATGAATCACGATGAACAAGGGGGTGGCTTTGATGTTGAGAGAATCCGGGGAAAAGGATGATAAGGCGTGAGAGATGAATCCCAAAAATTCCTTATGCCCCTAATCCGAGAAGAACTCACACGAACAATGGATCGATGGCTACGTCGAGGTGTTGCGGAATAACACTCGATAAACCGAAAAGAATTTCGATGAATAACCTTCAAAGAAATCGAGAGAAAAGAGTATGAACTCTGAAAATAAACTTTGATAAAATGATAATGTGTTTTTCGCAAATGAGGGAGAAGAAGAGATAAAGAGAAAAAAATCAAAGAGACAAGTCAAAGGTCAATCTCGAAAATGAGAGAAGACCATCGAAAATTACAACATAAATTAATGCAAGTTTGAACGTCTTTTGGGATTTTGACAAAGAAATCCCCGCGGACAAATCTCCCCCGGAAAGTCCCTCGAAAAGTCCCTCGGAAAATTCTTCCGCGGAATTCTCAAGAGATCGGACCGTTAGACGGTGTAAGCCGGTTGCCTCGTTAAAACCTCTATACGAAAAACCCATTGGGACAAAACCGTATACAAGAAAAAGAGTACAACGCGACTTACACAAACGGCAAAACCTCAAGGAGAATTCGAAGATAATGAGGTGAGGACGGGTTGCGTAAGTTGATCCTCCTCGATCCGAGATTCTGTAAGTAAGCTCCGCATTGCTCCCGCTAGCTTCCGTGCCTTAGACTGGGTGATAGGTCCTTCGGGAATGATCATAGCATCTTCTTGAACTTCATCCAATGTCTCCGTGTCCATGATCATATCATATAGGCAGAGTTAGAGCAGAGCTCGGCCTTCTTTAGGCAGTTTTGTTATGAACTTAAACAGCAAGCCCATAATTTCGGGCCTCGTAATATGTCGGAGCCTGTGTATATGAATGATATGGCCGTATACATAAATAGTAAACTCTGCTTTTTAAATTTAGAGTAATTTGATTGGCAAACCAAAATATGGCACATGAAAAATTTCGAGAATTCGTTTTTTTTTTAAACAAAAAACTGCGTTTTCATATTTGTTCTTGTTTCTTTGCCACCACTTCTTTTTTTACATGGTTTTTTTTATTCCTTTGGCAGATTTAAAAAATATTATGTGTTTTCATCATTATATCGACAATGTGCCAAGTATTCCCTTGGTATTGTATTCCTTCTAAACTAAAAGTTATATTTTTCCTCTCATTCCATTGTTTTTAGTTAACTAAGCTTTCAAACGATGATATATAAGATGATTATGGAGGCATGACGTCCAAACAAATGATAAACGTAGATGTTTCTTCATTTTTACTCGTTTGGGGTTTCGCAGACAAATTGACAATTCCTTGCAGTGTTTTGGCAGATTGTTTGGTAAAAGAAATGGCGGCTATGTCCTGACAAAAGGCGGCACTAACATGCGTTGGTATATAAGATTCTATAGGCAGAGTTAGAGCAGAGCTCGGCATTCTTTTGGCAGTTTTGTTATGAACTTAAACACTAAGCCCATAATTTCGGGCCTCGTAATATTTCGGAGCATGTGTATATGAATGATATGGTCGTAAACATAAATAGTAAACTCTGCTTTTTAAATTTAGAGTAATTTGATTGGCAGACCACAATTTGGCACATGAAATTTTTTGAGAATTCATTTTTTTTTAAACAAAAAATTGTGTTTTCGTATTTGTTCTTGTTTCTCTGCCACCACTTCTTTTTATACATGGTTTCTTCTTATTCCTTTTGCAGATTTAGAAAATATTATCGTGTCATGTGTTTCATCGTTATATCGACAATGTGTATTCCCTTGGTATTGTATTCCTTCTAAACTAAGAGTTACATTTTTCCTCCCATTCTATTGTTTTTAGTTAACTAAGCTTTCAAACGATGATATATAAGATGATTATGTAGGCATGATGTCCAAACAAATGGTAAACGTAGATGTTTCTTTGTTTTTACTCGTTTGAGGTTTCGCAGACAAATTGACAATTCCTTGCAGTGTTTTGACAGATTGTTTGGTAAAATAAATGGCGGCGCTCTCCTGTCAAAAGGCGGCGCTAACATGCGACGGTATATAGGATGCTATAGGCAGAGATAGAGCAGAGCTCGGCCTTCTTTAGGCAGTTTTTTTATGAACTTAAATAGTAAGCCCATAATTTCAAGCCTCGTAATATTTTCGAGCTTGTGTATATGAATGATATGGTCGCAGACATCCTCTATACATTAAACATGAAGCATTTTGAGGCCATTTGGCTGAGGTGTCACTCCCACAATTTTTCTCATCTTTATTTGTTTAAATAATTCTTTCTATTTTTCTCCTACTATCTCTACATCCAAACACAATTACTTTCTTTAAATGATTTATCAATTGATTCGGATTTAATTAATTCTATTATTTCCTCCCACTATCACAATATCCAAACAGTACTTGAAGTTGATGAGGACATCCCAACCGAACCGGACCAAAAACAACCCGAAGCGGAACAAGTGCCGATCATTCCGCAAGGAACACTCACAAGGACCCGTGCAAGAATTCTCCAACATAAGTTCAACATGTTTTCCAAAGGAGTCACGATGCAAGACCCGCCATACCCACGACCTGACCAAGACAGGCTCCTCAAACTTCTTCTCGGCTATAAGGAGGATTTTAAGGTTTGGATTGAGGGACATCAAAACGATGGAACTTCCACTGAGGGAAACCATTTCCACCAACCAAGTGACCCTAAAAATCACTTTGGTTGAGCCACTTTTGAGTTTACTCAAATAGAACAAGTGGAGCCCATAGATGAGCCTTTTCTTGGCCCGTATGATGATCCAGAGGAGGAAGCCCATGACGATGCCAAATCCACTAAAGGAGGATGGTTTAGTCGACCAAAGGCCCATGGAGAACAACTTGGTCAAGCAAAACATGCCCAGAACAAGCCGAGCTCGAAGCCCATTCACAAAGCTCATTTCGCGGCCCATTCGCTACCAAGGAAGAAGCATGGCCTCTCTTCTCAACAAAGGTCCAAATCCACTTGATCATATCTTGTGAGGATCACCAAAATGAAGCAGCTTAAGGAGAAGGATCAGCTCGAATTCAAATCAACAATTCACACCTTCCATATCCGGCACCAATCACACTTAACCAAAGGAAAGCAAGGTAAGTTTTAAATTCGATTAAACTAATGTGATTTTATTTCTTGTTTCTTTTGCAGCTTTTATTTTTGCTTCAGTTTAGAGATTTCTGTTTTTATTGTTTTGCTAGAATCTCTCTTGTAATCTTTGATTTTTTCCATTTGTGTTTTTCGTTTGAATTTGGCATTTAATGCCTGACCCTAGTAGGTCAAAGCTGATGAGCTCTTTATAAAGCTCCCCTGCAGCATTGTATTTTTCACACAATTTTGATATCAATAAAACGAGAGTTTCTTGCTAAGTTCTTTTGACAAAAAGCCTTCATCGCTTAACGTCTTTCTTATTTCTTGTCGAGACCAGGCCTCCGAGAAATCCACCGTGATTTATCTTGTGACTTTCACATCACAAGTGGTTCACCTCACCCCACTGTTCGTGTTCATCCCTCGGATCCAACCGGCTGAGTATCTCGCTTGTTGTCTCCAATCCTCGTTTTTGCGAAACGTTCACTCTTGTGCCAATCTTGTATCCGAAGTTCACAATATATTAAATTACGAAACTTATATTGTACACATTAAAAATACATGAAATTGTCAAAATAAATAATTTAACAATATTGAAATATGTAAGGATCAACAAACCAAAAATATATAAATATTTATAATATATAACAATTAGTTTTTACAATGTAAATAAAACTATATGAAAACATAGAAGATTTACATTCTCTATACATAATTTTTTTTTATTCGTTGACTATATTCAAAAGCCACATAAGAAATATTTTTATATATTATAAATTAGTTATTTATATACTTTCGATTCAATTCATCAATAGTGATTTAATTACCAAATATGAAAAGCTTTTATAGCAATAGCAAGAATATTCCATAACAGTTTTCCGATTATATCATTTAGATCAATAAATTACGAAGAATATTCATTTTCCTATTAATCGACTTAATTACTAATCACTAAAATGCTAACAACTGAAATGCTTATATCCCAAACATATTCCAAACATATTCCATTACAATTTTAGGAAAATATCAATAAAATCCTTAAACATGTATGTATATCCTCTTAAATAATGTATGTATATCCTCTTAAATATGTTACCAAAATCCTTGCGAATATTAACAGGGTGAGAGGAAAAAATGTAAATCAGTTGCAGCTGATTCTTTGTAAACATTTCATAACTTCTGATATTAAATATTTTCTCAAATATTACTGCTTCATTCAAATTATACGCCATTAGTGGTTTTGCCTCCAAAGAAGATTGCATAAAAGATTTACCCTACAATTTAAATCATTTAACTCTATAAATACCTTTCTAGCCATACCAAGCTTTCATCATAAATCGAAATATTTACCTTCGACATCTTTAAGATTTATACACCACTAATGGCGGCCATCACAACTCTCAATTCCCTGAAGCCATTCAAAACACAATGGAAAATTCGTGTTAAGATTTTGAAATTGTGGAAACAATACTTGAATGGCATTGAGACAATGGAGATGGTCGTCGTTGACGAGTTGGTATGCTTTCTATATTCATTTTTAATATTGTTCAATGTTTTATTTGTACTCTTCTTCTATATCACGAATTTATTGATAGTCTAACATTTTTAAAAATATTACAGAATCAAACCATGCATGTGAGTATGAAGAAGGATTTTATCAAGAAATTTGAAGATCTTCTAGAAGAAGGTACTTCCAAGATCATCACCATCTTTTAAGTCACTAATAATGGAGGGAAGTTTAAAACTATGTCTCATGTTTACAAGATTCAATTCGCATCAACAACCTCTGTGAGACCTTCCACTGATTTGGACAATAATGTATGCGGTCTTAAGTTTGTCAAATTCAATGATATTCATGATGGCAAATTGAATCCAAACTTCCTGATAGATATACATATTAACTTAATGATACAGTTATATTTGGCTCCTAATCCGATTTCATTTTATATTCTGATAGTGAATTTGTTTTGGTTTGTTACATATATTGTTGGTCAAATTATTAGTATTGGTGATGTTGAGATCTTGAATGTTAACAAAAAACAAACCAAGCGTCTAACAATGACACTTCGCGACTCCAAGTACTAATTGTATATATTTCATGTTCTTATTAACATCTACTTTTAGTTATAGTTAGACGCTATTTTTTATTTTTTTAGTTATTAGTGATGTACGTCACAATTGTGTCATGTGGGGAAACTATGCTGACAACCTTGAGAGTGTTGCTACACATGCTAATGATGCAATCATTGTGTTTGTGTTACGCTTTGGGAAGTTAAGACTGTATCAAGGTGATTTAGTCTTATATTGTAAAATTGCTTTATTGTTGTATCAAGTTACATGAATTTTTTATATTGTTCTGCTATATGTGTTTGGAGCGTTGGTAATTGTTATAGTTCTTCGATTGTAATGATGATTGTAATGACTGATCCAGATATCCCTGAAATATTGACCTTTCGAGAAAGGTATGAAGTTGATATTATTCATTGTGTTGTATTAGTGTTTGTAATACTGTAAACACTAATGTTTAGTTGTCTTCTCTATGTCAGTTTACCAACTGACGGTGTAACTCTGTCTTATACACATCCCAATACATTGACTATTGTCAATTCGGTATATGTGAGAGAAGATTTTTGTTGATTCTGAAAATCACACAAGGGGAAAAACAGTAAACTCAATGAATCGAATCTCGTTTATTGATTGAACTAGAGGAAGTTACAAGATTGTTTGATCGTAAGAAGATGACTTGCGAATTAAGATATTAAAAGCTAAAATCTCAGCTCTTTGTCTCTTAGGTCTCACAGATAATTGTGGATGCCTTCAATTGTGGCGGGGGTCTCCCTATTTATAAGGTTTTGAGTCGGCCTAAATAGGGGGATTTCCTTTTCCTAGTTTCATCAGGATAAGGAAATCTTTCTTTTTTCTCCGACAAAATCGGGAAAGATCCCTTATTTCTCGGAAGTCGGCGCGTTGGGCCTTTGGGCCGAGCTCGGTTCGCAGGTCGCGATCGTGGGCCCTTTTTATTCAATTTGTACCGTCGTCAACAAGAATCAATTGGGCCGGTCTTGGTTCAAACCGGGGTAAAACGGGGAGTTCTAAACTCACCCCTAACAATAAGTCCCCCCCCTCAGTTCGGCGAAGGAGTGCGTTTGAGTTCGGCGAATTTCATGGAGAATTCTTTAGCCCGGTTGGAATTGAGGTCAGTGTCTTATTTTGGTTGACTTTGGTCATGTAAAAGATTTCGGCGTTGAGTTCGGCGAATCTTCTCGAAGAAGACATGTCGTTTCAGTTTCTTCGACAGTCGCGAGAATCAAGGGATTTGGTCATGATTGCTTCTCTCTCTAAATATGTCCTTGACTCTTCGGCTTGTTTCATTTTCTTGCTCATAAAGGTAATACATTTCTTATTTTCTCTCTCTCTGTTTTTCTTTTGGCTTCCTTGTTCTTAGGGTTTTGCTTATTTATTGACTGTCGTAATCAGATTTCGACGACCCTTTGGACAAATCCCTTTGATTTTCTTGAAGATCTTCGGTTTTCGGGTCAATCCCACTTGCTTCTTGTGATTCCCTGCATTATTTAGTTCGATCTTTCTTCTTCTTTCTTTGCGACTCTTCGTTTATCCTCTACAGTTCTCGTTAAAACCCTGACTGTCGATTTTAATCATGAGTGATCAAGTGAAGGTTCCTCAATAAGTTTGTCGCAACTCGCGCCGCGTAAAAGTCCTTCATGCCGTTCAGCCTCCGGCGCTGGTTTCGGGTTTTCGTGACCGGGACAATGTCGAAACCGGGGCTCGAGGGAGTTTCGACAGGGATCTGAACCCGCCGGAGAGTATCGGTAGGTCGATGCGTGTCGATCGAGGAGGGGAGGCCGGCAACGATCTCCCTGTGGCCGATGAATCGCGGCTTGCTGAGATGGAGCGGCTCTTCCTGTCCAGGCAGGTTGGTGATGATACCGTTGAATCGAGTAATCCTCGGCCTCGGGTCCGTCCTGCTCATTTTGAAGCCTGTGAGAGCTGAATCTCACAACCTCGATTCTTAGCTTTAGGTTGAATATACTTAGAAAAACTTAGATGAATTTGAGAGAAATTTTTTATGTTATTATGTTTGCCAAGAATTTGGTCCTTTGTAATAAGGCCGGTGTTTCAAACTTATAACAGCTGAAAATATAACTGCATAATTATTGTACACATTAACTACAGAATTAAATTTGTAATCTTTTGTTTTTAATATGAAATAAAAATGTTTGACCAGATTTGAACTTGGCCAAGCGCATGTTCTTATCTTCCTGCGAGCTCGCTTCCTTTCCTCGTGCTCTGCTCTTCCAGCTTGTTGACTCGCTCTATCTTGCAACCTCGCTTATTTCAGCTTGTAAACAGTCTCATGAGACCTCGTCGTGGGCCGAGCCTTCCTTGTCGGACCTGTTTACTTGGGCTGGGCCTTGAGTGCGGAATCTGGGGATGTTTACTTACCCCTAGCATCCTTATGGACTCATCGATGAGGATGCGATGCTGCAATCTCGGGTCCTGATTGGTCTCTTAGTTAATGCAATCTCGGTCGCCGATTGGTCTTTCGCCTGCTCAGCGCCGAAATTGCAGGGATCTTGTATTAAGCACGTGATATTTAAGGGAAATGACAGGGCGAGTGGGCGAGTGGGCAGTTGGTATAAATGAACAGTTCACGCTGCTTCAGCTTCCCACGTCGCTTCAACTTCCCATTCCCCAAGGTAATGATGTCTTCTTTACTCCATTTTCTTTCTTTCTTTATTATTAACTGAGTCATCTTAACGGTTTATCCTTCACTTCTTATCTTTCTCTGTAAAATGTTATTCCCTCGTTAACTCCGACGAACTCGCTCCTTTCACCCTCGTTTTTTTTTACTTTTCTATCATGGGCTCCTCCTCACAGGCGAATGTTTTACCCAATCTCGCCGATCAATTCGGGCCTCACTCGGGGAGCACGGTCTCGCCTGAGGAGCTCAAAAATATTTCTTCTTTATGTGGACTTGATTTCTGCGATTTCCTATGGATGGTGATTCTCCGGAAAATCCTCTGGAGGGTTACGCCTATGGCTATGCCGTATTTTTCTTGAAGTGCCACCTCATCTCCCTATTCCGGCGATCATTTCTGATATTGTCGGCGACCTCGGGCTCACCCTTCCCCAGCTCATGCCCAACGCGATGAGAAACTTGGTCGCACTCTGGGTGAGGTCTAAAGAAATCGGAGTTATATTTAAAACCGAGGAGTTCTGCCAGCTCTTCAATGTCAAGGCGAACTCGAATCTTCGCGGAACTTATTATTTCCCGGCAAAGCTTAACTGATCTGTCTTGAGGTTCAAAGCAAGGGAGGATAAATGATGGGAGCAATGGTTCTATTTCAGAATCTCCGGGAAGTCTATTGAGGGCGAGTCGATAGTTCGGCGTTCCTGGGCTCAAATTACCGGTTAGAATGAACCCTAGGAAGCCGCCTCGTGTGCCCTTCTCAGGAATTCCTTAATTGCTTTTTTTCTTGTTCTGATTTGACTTTCCTTTTGCAGAATCTATTGATTCGTCGAAGACCGTGACGGCTGAGGTTCAGCTGCTCATCGATCTTCTTAGGGAAGAGAACTCCGACTGGAAGCAGTTTACTCTTGCCAGGATTCTGCAGGCTCGCGATCATCCAGCTCCCAGGCTGTCGGTTGCGGCTGCTCTCCAGCTTGCAGGTTCGTATCCCCTTTTTCCTTTTCTCCTTTTTTTTTGTTTTTAACGAAAGAGATCGTAGGTTTTTTTTTTTTTTAAAGGATCGACGTCATTTGGCTTCGCATGCCCTCCATCTCCCTCGACTCAAGCTCAGGTCCCAAATCACACTCAAGCTTCGACTCCATCTCTCATTCCGAAACTTGAAGCCTTTGCCAAGGATTTGCCTCTCGCTGTGGTTGGCTCTCCGGTCAAATCCTAAGTGCAAGATACTGCTCCTACCGTTCACCTGGTTCCTAACGACAGTTCCACCGAATCCAACAAGATGGTCCCTCTGATATTCCCATATTTTACCTCTTTTTAGCATGCATTCTTGTTATTGTTTTGTGTCTCATGCATGTGTCTTGCATAGTTTTTATGGTATTTAGGTCTAAATTAGAGTAATAGGTACTTGACTTAGGTCCTAGTGAGTTCTTGCATTCATTTGGAGTGTTTTTAGGTGTTTTGGAGACATTTGGGATGATTGGAGTGGTTGAGCATCAAGAGAAGGAAGAGCTCATCCGACACGCCGGAAAGATGTGGCTGGACGGAAGCCTTCTGATCTGAATCAGCTTCAATGATCTGCATGGAAGTCGTAGAGGAGTGAGATAGCTGTCCATAGGAGTTGGAATCAAGTCATTCGGACGTGTGGTTTGAGAGATATGGCTGATTTACCAGAGACATGTCCACCTGGCTGAGACGGTTTCTTCAATACCGAGGTCACTGGTCGGTGCAACTGCTCGGTGTGGAAACAGAGGGAAAATTCCCTTAGTACCGATGTACAATACCAATGTCACAAATCGGAGTTTGGTTGATCTTCATACAAATGGTCTCCACTCCGAATTAGCCTCGGTAGTCTTCACCAAAGTTGTAGAGGGGTGAATCAGCTTTACACAGGAGTTTGAATCGGGTTATTTGAACATATGGATAGGGAGATAAGACGGATTTACTGAATGTACGTCCGTCTGGCCGAGAGAAGACATCACAGTCCAAATAACCAGCAAAACAAAGGCCTTCTTATATGAATCAACTCAAACGGTCTTCATAAGAGTTGTAAAGGGACGAGTTAGCTGTCTACAAGAGTTGGTTTCAGGTCATTCGAATGTCAGGTTCAGGAGTTATGACCAATTCACTGAAAACGTACCAAAGACTTGACCGTGTCAAAACCCGGTTTTTTCCGGGTTGACCCGGTCCGACCCAAACTCATTTAAATATTGAAAACCTTTTTTTTTAGATCCAAGCTTTCTTCTTTCTAGAGTTGAGTTTTATCCCAAACTCTTCTTATGATTTTGGAGGGATTTTGATTGTTTTTCATACAAATGCCACTCTAGAGAATATTTCTTCACTCTTATCTTTATATTAATGCATTTTATTTATCTTTATGTCTTTTTTCTTTTGTGTTCTTCATGTTTAGGCCTTAGGCCCCTTTTTGTTGGATCTTAGATTTAGCTTGATTTTGATGATTTTGTGATTGATTCTTGATGCTCATGTTCTTAATCCTCGCTTTCCTTTCTTGTTTAGTGTTCCTAATGCTAGATCTAGCTTGAGAAAGTAGATCTAGATCATAAGGCATTTCATACACACCAAGTGTTTGATGAAATGCCTTGATGAACTATTCAAGGGATTTATGCTCATAGCCTAAGAGATTAGTTGCCTAGGGTGTATTTTGGTTGATCTTGTTTATATTCTTAATGCTTTCTAATCTTTGATCCACAAATGAGAGTTTGCTAATGGATTGAGTGATTAGCATAGTGATTAGTTGCTTGAAAGAGAATTAACCAAGATTAGTGATCTTAACCTAAGGATTAGTATTGATTGTGTGTATTAGCATCATTAGTTAATTGTCTTGATGAGTAGATGATGATGATTTAGGATGATTCTTGTTAGATCTTTCACTTAGGTTGGTTCTTAATGCTAGATTTGATAAGATAACCATAAGTTTAGAACTACACCTAGATTAGGTAGCTCTAGTTGGCGTGACAAACCAATCTAAAGCTACACCTTAGGATTTATGGTCTCCTCCCATGCATTAGGGAGAGATTCGAGTAAACGGTGTTAGTGCTAGATTAGATTTATCGATTCGAGTCCCGAACTTAGGCATTTCACTCCTAACCCGAGTTTAAATGAATTGCTTAAACCGAACCTTTTGTGAGCTTTTCTTGCCTAGCCAACAAGAGTTGATGTCTAGGGTGATTAGTGAACTAATTGGGATTGGATTTTAATGCTTGTTAACCATCTTATCACAAACGAGAGTTTGATCTTGATTTGATGATTAACAAAGTGATTAATGCCACGAGAGTGGATTAGTCATAATTGTGAATCCCATGTTCTAGGATAGTGTTTAATGCTTCCAAATGATTCATTGTTTGATTGTTAATCATTCATTTGATTGTTCATTACATGATCCACATTTCTATCTTTGTTTTCCTTCTTGCATTTCATTTCTTTAATTCAAAAACATAAAAACTAAAAACATTTGCTCTAGCTTAGGAAGATTCATGTATTCTTAGTGCTTCAATCTTAACCTCTATGGATTGACACCTCTTATGCTACAATGACAAGCATAGAGGAATTGATATGAACCTAATACAAATCCTACTATCACCCTCCTAGGAAACAAGAGCGTCTTCCGTACAGGGAGAGGATGCGGCTACGCCCTGTTCCGACGCCAGCTGGTTGTCTTGACCAGAAGGTCAAGGAGGCTCTTGGTAAATCAGCCCATACTGACACCTCCCATCGCGAGGACTCCAAAAAGGAGGACCATCGTGAATCCGATCCTGACCGCGGTGATGGTGGCGATCTTCCTATGGACGATGAGACTAAGGTTGCTCAGCATGATACGTGAGCTGGGAACACCCAAAGGTCAATCTCCAGGGTCCTTTCTAAGGAGTCTAGTCACTCTGCCGAGCACCAATCTCGCCTTAAGTGATCTCGCGGTGACGGATTTGAGGGTGAGGAGGTAGCGAGGAGACAGGTGGCACCTCGCTCGCAGGGTGATGGAAGCAACTCTCCTAACGCTTTCAGGTTCGATTTTGACGGTCCTGATGCGATTGTTGAGAACAGCTCTCAGCTTGCAAATATTTTCAGGCGTATTACGCCTTCTTCCTGCTTCTTGCCGTCCCTTAGAAATATGAAGAAACTTGAAGGCTACATCAAGTTCGCGAGCGCGATGGGCCAGGTAGCTTCAATTCCTTTCTTTTTTGTTTTATTTTTGATTTCCTTGCCGAGTTTTTAAAAAATTTTCTAGGCTATCTCTGCTGCGAATGAGTTGGTCAACTCATTCGAGCAAGATCTCCGCTCTATCACTCAGCCTGAGGAAGTCGAGAGGGTGGCTAAGACTATTATTGACCTGGTCACTGAACGGGATGAGCTGGTGGCGTGGCTTATGCGGAGTGAGGATTAGATGGCTAACTGATATATCATGGTTTTTACCCTGTTTAGGCCATGATATAAGTCCTTTTTATAGAGTCTTTCTAGTGTTTTGTAGTCCTTTAGAGTCTTTTACAGGTTATAGCACATTTGGAGCTTAACTGGAGATATTGGAGCTTTCTGGAACATTCTGGAGCGAAGCAGAGATCCGTGTAGCTGAGACATCAAAATCACCTGAGTATCGATCGATACTGCCTAGTATCGATCGATACTGCCTAGTATCGATCGATACCTGTCGTTGAAACAGAAGGATCGCGACTTAATGAAGAGTTGAAGAATTGCAAATTGGTCCAGAAGTCTCTGATAATTACAAGAAGACCCCAAGTCGTGATTTAGGTTATAAATAGGAGTTTTCAGCCATCTGTTTAGGCTATGTTTTATTTTTGTGTTTGATTTTACTTTGGTTTTAGAGAGACAAGTCTGAATCTCACTTCGTCCGAGATCAGATCTCTAAACCCTTCTTTCTTATTCTATTGATGATTTATTCAAACATGTCTATTGATTCAATTGCCATGTCTGAGTAGATCCACCTTAGGTTTAGGGTTTTCTCATAAAGGATTTCTTTGAATGCTAGGTTAATTATCTGTTTAGGATACACCATCTGAATTAGTTCTTCACCTTAGGTTGTGTTCAAAGCTAATTCTAGGTTGACAAATCTGGAATTTAGATCTTAGGATAATTGATTAGGCGCGAGAGTGCGATTAATTACCTGATAGAACCTAGGTGAGCAAATTGATTATTCGCAAAGAGATTTGGTTTAATTGATCTGTGAACTTATCAAACCTGTTATTAAAGCTAATTTAGACTTTAAGATTCACAAAGAGATTTGGAATTCCTAGGATTTAGATTTCGATAGTTTTCGCAACGAGAGTTGGTTAGCTATATTATAGTGATTTGAGTTCAAGAACCGTGCTAAATCTGAATCCTGTTAGTTAGTTTATCTGCATTCATTGATTTCCTGAGAAAAACCATGGGCCTATATTCTTCCAATTGATTTACAACCCTTTTAATTTCTGCATTGCTTTTAATTACATCTGTTTGGCTTAGCGTAATTCGCAACTATATAATCTATTGCGCGTTTCTGTGAGTCCTTGTGTTCGACCCCTAGCTTTACTATAACAACTAGTTTGTGGAAAGCATGCTGAGCAGAACTCTGAAGATAGCGATGTCGAGTTGTGGAGCCTGTTGTGATGCAAGCTCTCACTCCTATCCAGCTTGAAGGGCGTTACAGTCAAGCTATTGCCGTTAAACGAGCGCTTGGTGGGAGGCAACCCACTGGTGAGTCTGTCTTTGAGTCATTTTTGGTTTTTATTTTCGTTTGTTTTGAGTTTGTGTCAGGATAAACAAAGAGCAAAACTCGAAATCGCCTAAGCATCGATCGATACCCCACTGGTATCGATCGACACCAGTCGCGGATGAAAGTTCACAAAGTCGATCTAAGCATGGTATCGATCGATACCATGCCGTGTGTCGATCGACACCAACTGTTCCAGAACGGTAATTTCTTGTTTCTCTTCGTTCTATCCTTTTTCTTTGTTTCGTTTACTGACTCTAGGCTAGATAACACTGGGGACAATGTTGTTCAAGTCTGGGGGAGGTGTCTGCTGACATTGTTTTCGTTTTTCTTAGATTCAGTCGTTTTATTGAGTCAAAACTGTTTTATTGAGTCAAAATTTGTTGGAGATTATGAACATGTGCTTGAACCTATTGATTTGATTTTGTTTTTGAGTGCACAGTGTTACAGGATCAGTTATAGATAGACTAATGAAAAATCCAAGGACTGACCAGTTGACTAGAAAACATCCATGTCTCCAGCAGAGTTCTTCTGAAGCCTAAGCCAAATTTTTGCACTTTATCAATGTGGTTAGTGTTTTTAGAGCTTGATTCATC
This sequence comes from Eutrema yunnanense, assembly GCA_002933935.1. Taxonomy (NCBI): domain Eukaryota; kingdom Viridiplantae; phylum Streptophyta; class Magnoliopsida; order Brassicales; family Brassicaceae; genus Eutrema; species Eutrema yunnanense. The sequence continues at coordinate 427,055 of PKML01012785.1, read as the reverse complement.
ATTCATATCTGATAAAGGAACCCATGTGTGTAGTAATAGTATCTCTCTCCCCTGTTATAAGTTGATAAATAAGTGCATAAAAGATTGAAATGATTTTCTTCTAAGTAGAGGGTTAGGAAAATTTCCAGCGATCCCATTATTTTACTTAAGAGGGAATGATCACACAAAGGATTGGAAGCGAGTCTAGGATTTTCCTATGATGCCATTATTCGCCTACATCCTTTGATACATTGAGAGGGAAGAACCGGGGATATGGTGGCAAACACCATCAATACTCGCGTCTCATACCTTGATGTGTATATGCAAAGCTGAAAATAAACACAAATGGAACATAATAAGAAATAAGTCTGGGGGAGAGAAATTGATACAAAAAGTGTGAAAAAGGGTGGTTCATTTGTCATGATATTGTCTGGTAAAGAGTCTAGAAGGTTCTTGAATGTTAGCTGCAGCGATGAAACTAGCGATGAAGGCTTTACTTGAACAATGCTATGGGATAATGTGTGGAGTATGGAAAAGCTGTGAATGTCTACGGAGAAGTACATGGTGGTTAGATCAAAAGCTGATTTGGTGACATTTGGGTGCTTGGGAAAAAGGTCATTTCGATGGTTCAGGAACAGGTGAGTCTCTACGTTTTCAAACCTCTTTCTCTGGTTTAGTTTTCTATTTGCTTGAGGGCAAACAAAGGCTAAGTCTGGGGGAGTTGATATATCATGGTTTTTACCCTGTTTAGGCCATGATATAAGTCCTTTTTATAGAGTCTTTCTAGTGTTTTGTAGTCCTTTAGAGTCTTTTACAGGTTATAGCACATTTGGAGTTTAACTGGAGATATTGGAGCTTTCTGGAACATTCTGGAGCGAAGCAGAGATCCGTGTAGCTGAGACATCAAAATCACCTGAGTATCGATCGATACTGCCTAGTATTGATCGATACCCGTCGTGGAAACAGAAGGATCGCGACTTAATGAAGAGTTGAAGAATTGCAAATTGATCCAGAAGTCTCTGATAATTACAAGAAGACCCCAAGTCGTGATTTAGGTTATAAATATGAGTTTTCAGCCATCTGTTTAGGCTATGTTTTATTTCTGTGTTTGATTTTACTTTGGTTTTAGAGAGACAAGTCTGAATCTCCCTTCGTCCGAGATCAGATCTCTAAACCCTTCTTTCTTATTCTATTGATGATTTATTCAAACATGTCTATTGATTCAATTGCCATGTCTGAGTAGATCCACCTTAGGTTTAGGGTTTTCTCATAAAGGATTTCTTTGAGTGCTAGGTTAATTATCTGTTTAGGATTCACCATCTGAATTAGTTCTTCACCTTAGTTTGTGTTCAAAGCTAATTCTAGGTTGACAAATCTGGAATTTAGATCTTAGGATAATTGATTAGGCGCGAGAGTGCGATTAATTACCTGATAGAACCTAGGTGAGCAAATTGATTATTCGCAAAGAGATTTGGTTTAATTGATCTGTGAACTTATCAAACCTGTTATTAAAGCTGATTTAGACTTTAGGATTCGCAAAGAGATTTGGAATTCCTAGGATTTAGATTTAGATAGTTTTCGTAACGAGAGTTGGTTAGCTATATTTTAGTGATTTGAGTTCAAGAACCGTGCTAAATCTGAATCCTGTTAGTTAGTTTATCTGCATTCATTGATTTCCTGAGAAAAACCCTGGGCCTATATTCTTCCAATTGATTTACAACCCTTTTAATTTATGCATTGCTTTTAATTACATCTGTTTGGCTTAGCGTAATTCGCAACTATATAATCTATTGCGCGTTTCTGTGAGTCCTTGTGTTCGACCCCTAGCTTTACTATAACAACTGCTTTAGTACTTTAGGGTATTAAATTGAGCATATCACTAACATCGCTCTCGTGGAGAGCCAAGTCAAAGATCATGCCGATTTGGCCAGGAAGTGGGAAGACTCTGCTCGGGATGCTCAGGCTCACTCCGACACCCTCAAAGGTCAGATCTCTCTACTGGAGAAATCCAATGAAGACTTGAGGGTGAACCTTCGAGTTGCCGAGGGTCGTGTTGGAACTGATGAGGATGGTCTTCGTTCTCCCAGCGAGAGTATCGTTCGCCTCAGGGTCCAGGTTGAGAAAGTCAAGGAGGACTCGAGGAAGCTTGCCAAGAAGCAAAAGGAGATGGTGAAGAAGACAGAGAGGGCTGCGAGGAGGGAGATGTCCAAGAAAACCACGTCATCCTGCTGAGGATAAAAGATAAATTTGAGAAGAAGAAAATCGAGGTTGACACCGAGACCTAGATCATGGAGTGTAAGTCCATCATCATTCTTCTTGATGATATTATTAATCAGACCATCAATGAATTTGAGGATGAGAAGAAGGGTATTGAGGCTGAGAAGCTGAGGTTGGATGCACAGCTCGCCATCGTTCAAGTATCCGATCTTTTCTTTGGTAAACTCGATCTTCCGCAGGTATCCGACGATTCGGTTACTTTACATGCTGCGTCGAGCGTGCAACCACTAAGTGACCAACTGGACCTTGGTTCTCAGGAGCTTAGGAGGGATTTTCTGTTGCCCCCGGACCAGCATGTCCCAGCGAGTAAGCCGGCTGAGCCTATCAGCTAGTGACTTTTTTTTTTATCTCTTTTATCTTTTGAACTCGGTGCCTGGGGAGGCCTTAAAACCCATTTCCGGTTGTTGTTTAACTTTTTATGCCCGAGGGGGTCCTTTTTCTTTTTATGTTGAACTTATGCTCCTTTCGTGGAGGCTTTAATTTCACTTACTTTAATCTTTAAAAATGTTTTGTCTTTAGAATTACTTATCATTTCCGCCATTTAGAGGCTGGCACTTTTCAATGGATCAAAGGCAATCTTTCAACCAAAGATCCAGGTCGTTTTGGAGACCTTGTTCCCAGGTCGTTTAGAGACCACAGAAGCTGACCAAGCGATTCCCAGGTCGAAGCCGTTTAGATGCGGGCATGCAACCTAAAGAGTTTAGACGTAAATGTTGTTGTCATTTAGAGACTAGAAAGGTTGTGACCTTGCAATTTAGACGCAAAGTAGAGTCATGCTAGCGGGTAGCATACTCTAGCTCGTAAGGCTGTTCGTTTATGGAGTAAAGCTTTAGCTTGTAGGTAGCTTGTGATCTTCACAGAATTCGAGAAATCGATTTGAGATGAATTGTGAACCATTATCAGTTACGATTTCATACGGGATTCCATGCCGGCAAACTATATTCTGCCATACGAATTCTTCCACGTGATTTGCCTTAACCTGCTGGAAGGCCCCTGCTTCTATCCATTTGGTGAAATAATCAGTAAGGACTAGCAGGAACCGACACCTCCTTCTTCCCGAGGTTACCAGAGGCCCTACTATATCCATACACCATCTCATAAATGGGTATGGAGATGAGATAGAAGACAAATTTTCAGTGGGCTAATGTAACGTGGGAGCATGCCGTTGGTATTTGTCTCATGTTTTAGAGTGTTTTTCGCAATCAGCGACCATGATGGGACAAAAATACCCTTGCCTTTTGATTCTGATAGCTAACGTCCTTCTCCCTGAATGAATGCCACATGAGCCCCCGTGAGCTGATTATACAATATAACCGTGAAACCTTCGGGTCCGTGGACGCACACCAGGTAGGGCCATTCACGCTTCGTTTATAGAGGCGAGAACTGATTATACAATATCTTGAAGCTATGGTTTTGAGTTTACGAGTTTTGAACTTGTTGGGGGGAGCCTCACCCCCCCCCCCTCAATGTATTGTATAATCGCTGCTCGCCAATCAAATCTCGCAAACATTTTTTCGCGGAGGGAAACATGCCTATCGCCAAGCGGGGCTTGGTCTGGGTCCTCAGCTTCCCCTATTTCAGGAGGAGGGTTGTCCTCTACTGGGGCCAGCACTACATCCAACTCCATATTGTCGACATCGATTTCCATTAAATCTTCTACATCTTTTTCGACGTTAATGCTAGGCTTTTCGATTCCTTCCACTGCAATCACTCTTTTCGCAAGAGGATTCGAGGTCGAGGCAAGAGCTGCCAGCGCATCTGCAATCGTGTTCTCACCTCGCGGGATCCGCGTTAAGCTGAAAACTTCGAACCGCTTGACTAGCTCGTGGACTATAGCTAGATAAGATTCCATTCTACTATCTCTGGCTTCATATTCTCCATGGAACTGACTTGTAATGAGCTGAGAATCGCTGAATGCACTTAAGTTGCGTATTCCTATTCCAACTGCAAGTCGGAGACCTGCTATTAAAGCCTCATACTCGGCTTTGTTATTTGATGCTGAGAAACCGAGCCTGAAAGACTATTCCACGACCTCGTTGGTCAGGGATACGAGGTGGATTCGAACGCCTGCCCCTTGTTTCGAGGAAGCTCCATCAACATAGAGCAGCCATGTTCCGGATCTTGATTCAACTATCTCGCTGCTCGCTGCTCACTGCAAGCTCGATGACGAAGTCATCTAGTACTTGTGCCTTGGCGCTAGTTCGAGGTCGATACTCAATATCGTACTTGCTTAGCTCAATAGCCCACTTGGCTAGTCTTCCGGACTGGCAAGGGCAATGTAGCACTGTGTGTAATGATTGTGTTGTCATTACTATGATAGAGTGTGACTGGAATTACAACCTTAGTTTGCGAGCTGACACTACTACCGCCAAGGCCAATTTTCCATTCGTGGATATCTGGTTTCAGCATCCACCAGGGACTTGCTCACGTAGTAGATCTGTCTCTGCTCAGCTCGCTCCTCTCTTTCGAGGACACCGCTTACCGCAGCCTCGGAGATTGCTACATATAGGTACAAGGGTTCTCCCTCAACTGGTTTTGAAAGAATGGGGGCTCAGAGAGGTATGTTTTTAGCTTTTTAAAGGCTCCCACACACTTGTCATCCCAAATGATTTTTTTGTTTCCCTTTAACAATTGAAAAAGGGGAGACACTTATCAGTTGACCTGGAAATAAACTGGTTCAGAGCAGCGATGCGGCCTGTCAGCCTCTGCACCTCCTTTGTCGAGTTCGGAGGTTGCTTTTCCAAGAACGTGCTAATGTGTTTAGGGTTTGCTTATATTCCTCTTTGGGTTACTATGTAACCTAAGAATTCACCCGAAGCAACTCCAAAGGTACACTTTAAGGGATTAAGTTTCATCCCATACTTGTTCAGTAAATCTAATCATTCCCCTAGTTGACTTTTGTGGTCCTCTTCTTTCAAAGACTTAACCATTATGTCGTCAATGTAGACCTCCATTGACTTGCCTAAGAGGCTGGCAAACATCTTGTTCATAAGTCTTTGGTAGGTCGCTCCCGTGTTTTTGAGGCCGAATGGCATCACTTTGTAACAATACCTTCCTCGTTCTGTTATGAAGGATGTCTTATCCTGATCCTCAAGGTTCATTTGTATTTGATTATACCCCGAGAACGCATCCATATAGCTTATGAGCTGGTGTCATGCGGTAGCTTCCACCAGCTGGTCAATGTGAGGTAGGGGAAGCTATCCTTAGGACACGCTTTATTCAGATCCGTAAAATCCACACATACTCGCAAGGTGCCATTTATCTTTTTCACCACGACTGGATTTGCTAGCCAGTCGGGATACTTGACCTCCTTGATGAACCCAACACTCAGCAACTTGGTGACCTCGCAATTAACAGCCTCGGTTTTGTCGTGTTCGAACTTTTGACACTTTTGACGTACTGGCTTATGATTCGGATCGACGTTGAGTTCGTGCGAGATGATTCCCAGATCAATTCCAGGCATATCGACCGTTGTCCCAGATGAATTCCAGGCTTATAAATCCGCAGATCGCGATGCCGAGGAAACTGAGAAGATAAAGTTGGATTTGGCAATCGTTAAAGCCAAGATCTCCCTTTTGGAGGCGGGAGCCGCTTCAAAGGATCAAGAGCTCGAGGCCCTTCGAGCCGAGAATGAAAAAATGAAGGCCGAGGTGCTTGGTGCCAACGATGCTCTTAGCCATATGACCGTTGAAAGAAGGAAGGTCGAGATTGATGGTAAGGCTAAGAGGAAGAGGTTGAGGGTATCTCAAGATGCTTGGGTAACTGCGGAGAGGGGTCTCCAGAAGGACATGGAGGACAAGATGAACGTTCGCCTCCAAAGGATAAAAAGCTACATCGATGAGCTCGAAGCGGGGAACAAAAGTGCTTAGATTGGCTTGTGAGCAAAGGGACGCACATTCCTCCGGAGACGCTTGATCATTTCGCGACCGCGGAGAGAGAGATGACAGCTGAGATGCAATCTTTGGAGCTCGTGGAGCTTGAAGAAAAAGATTTCAGGATATCTCCAATCTCCCTTAGCGGAATTCCTCCGGTTCCTCATCTTGGTGCTGCTGGGACCGAGGTACCAGTGGATATTGATGAGTGGGGTTCAATGGCCTCGAGAATTGGTCCCGCAATGTCTGAGGAGCTCAGGGACCGGGAGTCTCCTTAAGCATATAGTTTTTATGTTGTCTTTTTTGTGCCTGGTAAGGCTTTGAACTTGCCGATGGAGGCATTTTTGTAATTGGTACTCTGTTTGCCCGAGTGGGCTTTTAAACCTTTATTTTCAAGGAATATGATGAGTTTCGTTCAGTCGTATTTGACTTTGGATTCCTGATTTTTGTCTGTGTGAGTTTGTTCTATAAAGTTGTAACATGATACAATCTTCTCGAATTCACTAACGTTCCAAATTGGGGTCGTACTTAATACGGTCTTGTCCTGGGAACATTAGCTGAAGTCGGTTTACGATTAACTCGGGATCGGCGATTGTTCGAAGATCGGCTTATAGGTCTGCAATTGTTGAGAAACCAGCTTCAGTCATTTGCGATTGTTGGGAAATCGACTTACTAAATTTACAATTGTTGTGAAATTGGCTTAGTTTTTGCGAGAATGTGTCGTTCGGCTTAAGCCCAGAGCTCGGCATGAGACTGCGAGGATCTACTTATCTCAAGAAGCTTCAGTTCCTTCGATCGAATCCGACTGCAAGATGATTCAGCTTACTTCAGTTCGGATGGTCTAAGGATGTGTCTGGATGCGGGAAATGTCCCGATTTTTGCGAGACGGATCTCAGCTTTTTAATCATTTGTATCCCTAGGGAGTACTATCGGTCGTCTGGCCAGGACGTCGATGTATGAGACTGCGATGGTTTTTGATTCCGAACTGAAGAGCTCGCTTTTGTTTGATTGATTTCTGAGATTAGAATATGTGAAACTTAATTCGATGAGCTATCGTAGCTCGGTTTTGTTAAGTTGTCAACTTTGACTTCCAAAGGATGCGAACTTGCAGAGTTCGGCGAGCTGCGGTAGCTCGGCTTTGTTATATCTCTTTATAAGTAAAAATAATTTATTTTTATTTAGAATTATAGCTGAACCCTGGTGTGGGCTGCCTAAGTACCTTCGAAAGAAGGATCAAGCCATTCGTAGTACATATTACATCATTTTTTTTTTTTTTTTTTTTTTTGCGCTGGCGCTTTTGACGAACTTAGTAGTAGAACCGTTTGAGATTCATTGAATTCCATGATCGCGGGATAGGAGTTCCGTCCATTTTCATAAGTTCGTAGACGTCGGGCTTGACGATGCGCATGATTTGGTAAGGCCCTTCCCAGTTAGTATCGAGCTTGCCGGCGTTCCTTTCTTCTGTGTTATGATAGACTTTGCGGAGGACGAGGTCACCGTCCTCGAAGTGTCGTCCTCAAACTTTTTTGTTGTAGTAGTGAGCGGCCAAGTGTTGATAGTTCTGGATTCAGAGCAGTGCTTGTCCGCGTTGTTCTTCAAGTGTATCCAGAGTATCAAGGAGTAGCTTGTTGTTGAGGTCGGGATTCCGAGTTAGCATCGTTCGGCGTATACCAGGAATATCGAGCTCGGCCGGACATAAAGCTTCTACGCCGTAAGCTAACTGCAGGGTGTGGTGAGGTGGGACCAGAGGACTCCATCGAGTTCTTCGGCCCATAATCCTTTCTTAGTGTCGAGTCTTTTCTTGAGTCCGTCGATGATGGTTTTATTGGTTGCTTCGGCTTGGCCGTTTCCAGGTGGATACCTCGGAGTGGAGAAACTTAGCCGGATTTTCCATTTGGCTCAAAAATCACCGAATAAGGCTGAGATGAACTGAGGTCCGTTATCCGTGATTATTTCGTATGGTACTCCGTGTTAGCAGATGATGTATTTCCAAACGAATTTCTCGACGTGGTGAGCATGTATCTCGGGATAAGATTTGGCTTCGACCGATTTAGTGAATAAGTCGATCATGACTAAGATATATTGCTTGTGGTTGGTTGAACGGCGGAGTGGACCGACGATGTCCATTGCCCATCGCATGAACGGATAAGGAGTCATTGACATCGTTAGTAGCTCGGTTGGGAGATTTATCATCGGGCCGTGCCTTTGGCATTTCTCGCATCTGGCGGCGAACTTTTGGTAGTGTGCTAGCATAGTTAGCCAATAGTAGCTTGCCTTCTTAAATTTCAAAGCTAAAGAGCGTCCTCCAGAATGGTTCCCCGTCGCCATCGTGTACCTTAATCATGAAGGTGGGAATATCTTTCCCGACGATACATTTTAATAGGACACTCGAGGTGATCCAGCGAAAGAGTTCGTCGTTGTGAATGAAGTAGTGGGCAGATCACATTTTGAGTCGCCGAGCTGCCCATCTATCGGTTAGGACTGTCCCTTCGGAGATGTACATATTTATCTCGATAGTCCAGTCGTCCGGCTCTTGTTCGCCTTCTGCCTCGATGTCCACGGGAGCGTGGAGACCTTCCGACGATTCGTCCTCATCGAACTGGTCTCGGAGATCGGGATTATTCGGGATGTACCCAATTTCGATTTCCTTGCTGAGCCCGGGGTTTTGCCGATCCTCAGTATTATGTTGGTTAGGGGCATTGGCGGTATTGGCCTCATAATCTCGCCTGCGTGTGGTGACATTGCAGGTCGCCGCTGTTTCGATACTTGGTCGGGAGATGCTTTCGACCGGGATGGTTCGCCGGAGATGATGATCTGAGCTTGATGCCAAGGCAGCGAGCGCGTCGGCTAGAGCTTTTTCTCCACAGGGTATCTTAGTGAGGTGATATATCATGGTTTTTACCCCTTTTAGACCATGATATTGATATATCATGGTTGTTACCCCTTTTAGGCCATGATATAAGTCCGTTTTATAGAGTATTTCTGCTATTTCGTAGTGTTTTAGAGTCTTTTACAGGTTTTAGCATGTTTGGAGCATAATTGGAGATATTGGAGCTTTCTGGAGCATCTTGGAGCAAAGTTGAAGTTCGTGTTGCTGAGTATCCGATTTCACGTCAAGCATCGATCGATACCCCCTGGTATCGATCGACACTCATCGCAGCAGATACGACCCGCGACTTTAATGAAGAGTTGAAGAATTGCAACTTGATCCAGAAGTCTTTACTATTTACAAGAAGCCCCAAAACGTGATTGTTGGCTACGCTTTATTTTTATTCTGGATTTGTGAGAGAGCTTTTCAAGGGAGACAAGTCTGATACTTTGTTCGTTGAGAAAAGATTTAAAACCCTTTTGTTACTCTTTCTTATTTTCTATTGAGTATTTATTCAAACATGTTTATTGATTCAATTTCCATGTCTGAGTAGATCTCTTGTTAGGTTTAGGGACTCTCATAAGGGATTTCTTTGAATGCTAGGTTGATTGGTTATTTAGGGTTCATAATCTGAATTAGTTCTTCGCCTTAGGTTGTTCTCAAAGCTAATTCTGGATTGATCACCTAGAATTTAGATCTTAGGATAATTGATTAGGAACGACAGTGCGATTAATTACCTGATAGAACTTAGGGTGAGCAAATTGATTATTCGCAAAGAGATTTGGTTTAATTGATTTGTGAACTTATCAAACCTGAAATTAAGGCTGATTTATTCTTAGGGATTTGCAAAGAAATTTGGGATTCTGAAGTTTAGATTTAGATAGTTTTCGCAACGACAGTTGGTTAATTATACTCTAGTGATTTGAGTTCGAGAACCGTGCGTAACCTGAACCCTGATTGGTTAGTTTATTTTGCATTCATTGATTTCCTGAGAAATATCCCAGAACCTATCTCTTTCCCATCGATTTACAACTCGTTTACTGCTTACTGTTTTTGTTTAATCTTAATTGTTTAGCTTGATTTGATAACTATATAATATATTGTGCGATTTCTCTGAGTTTTTGTGTTCAACCCCTGATATACTGCAGCAACTGCTTTAGTACTGTTTAGGGTATTTATTTGAGCATATCAAATTTGGCGCCGTTGCCGGGGACTCAATTTCGCCATTAGATTTTAGCTGTCGAGTTTCGACTAAGCCCGTCGGTATCGTTCGATACTACCTAGTATCGGTCGATACTCGTCGTTTCTTTTTGTTGATATCGATTGACACCACTTGGTATCGATCTATACTCATCGCGTTTTTGTTACTAACGTTCTTGGTTTTTGTGTTTCAGGTGCATGCCTAATCGTGAAACCAGAAGAAACAAGAGCAATCCGCTAGTTAATCTATCGTTAGAGAAGCTAGAACGTTTAGAACGCACAAACAGAAAGACAAAGCTAACAACAGGGATGAACAAGCGAGTGGTTTTAAGAGCTGATGAAGCTGGAGTCTTGAGAGACCAAGAGGGTCAAGTGTTCAATGAGAGAGGGCAGCGACTTGATGAGGCTGGAAACGTCATTGTCCCTCCTGATGTTGTTGGTCAGATTGTTGCGCCAGCTGCGCAAGCCAACGTTGGGAATGCTGGGGTTGATCGAGGTAGAACACTGCACAACAGACCTGATCAGTTCTTTGCCAATCGAGCTGCGATTCTAATCCCAACTTTTCAGAGGAATGACTTCGAGCTGAAACCTGCGTAATACGCTCTCGTAAGTCAGAACCCTTTCCATGGCCTACCTCATGAGCATCCCATGGATCATATCGAAAGGTTCGAGGATTTGGTCACGGATATGAAGTACAATGGAGTGCCCAATGAGTTCCTTTTCTGCAAACTTTTCTCGTACTTTCTTGGTGGGGATGCTGCTTATTGGCTGAAGCAGTTAGCTCCTGATTCACTAACTACATGGGATGAGACTAATAATGCATTCGTTATCAACTTCTACGATGATGCGAGATCAGAAGAGCTCAGGAACAAGATCTCTCAATTTTCTCAAGGTCCAACAGAGGCACTCAAAGCCGCTTGGATTCGTTTCAAATCATATCAGAGAGATTGCCCGCACCATGGGTTCAATCAGGTTCAGCTGTTGGGTACTTTCTACAGAGGTATCGATTGGAGGTACCAGATGGCTTTGGATACGGCGAGTAATGGGAACTTCAACACCAGATATCCAGATGATGCGGTAGTGCTGATTGAGAACTTGGCGTCTAGCAATAGCACCAAGAATGCTGATTTCGAGCGGAAGAAGCAGGCTGCAGGAATTGATGGATCACAGATTGCTGAGGTTCAAACGAAGTTGGATATTCTGCTTGGGAAGTCGAAGAAGACTGTACATTTTGCTGATGGAGTCGATATCATGGATGAAGAAGAGGTGGAGGATGTTAACTACGTTGGTGGTTCTGGTTTTCAGAGTCAGCGATTTGGGAACAACATCAACCGCAACTTCAACAACAATCAGCAAGGTGGGTACAAGTTTGAGGGGAACCAATCTGGTTTCGGAGCAAAGCAATTTACTCAGAAACCACTTCAGAGCAGCGATTTCACTCGAAATTTTGGGAATTCTTCCTACCAACTCATCTCTCCAAAAACCATGGAGAGTAAGATGGAATCCATGATGGAACAGATTCTTTAGGGACAGCATAATTTGCAGGGGGATTTCAATGGAAAGTTTGACTCTCTGTACATCGATCTAAATGGGAAAATCGAAGCCATCAGTCTTTCCCAGAAGAAGCTGGAAACTCAGGTTGCTCAGACAGCAGCAGCTGTAAAGAGGCAGGAAGGTTTTCTTTCAGGGAAAACTGAGAATCCAAGGGCACACATCAATGCCATCACTTTGAGGAGTGGAAAAGAGGTGCTTACAGGAGTGAAGGACAGTCCAATCGCAGAAATCTCGTCGATCTTGTTGAAGATGCCGATTGGGATTATGAAAATCCCCATATATCGATCGATACCAGCAAATGTCGATCGACACCGGTCCAGACATCTGCACGAGTGGATCAAAAATCCCGTGTATCGATCGATACCCCTCAAGTATCGATCGATGCTGAGACACATATCGAGAAGGAGCCCGAGAGTGTCAAAGAGAGGGTGTATACCCCCAAGATACCTTATCCTATACTTCCTAAGCTGACAATGAAGGAATGGGAGGATGCTAGATGCAAGGTTATGTTAGACAAATTGGTTGTGGAGCTTCCGTTTGTTGATGCTATTAAGACTTCTCCAGCTTTCAGGAGGTACGTGACGAAGATGGTGTCTAGCAGTCTGAGCCTTGACGAAGGTGTCATGATGATTACAGCTGAGTGTAGTGCGATTCTACTCAACAAAATTCCCAAGAAACTGCCAGACCCAGGGAGTTTTGTTTTGGATTGCACCATCTTCACAGAGAGGTTCGAGCGTGCTCTCAACGATATTGGGTCGAGTGTGAACCTTATGCCACGCTCAGTTGCCAAGCGAATGGGAATGACAGATTTCTAATCTACAAGGATCTCGCTGGTACTTGTTGATCGCTTAGTGCGACTTCCAGAGGGACTACTCGAAGATGTCCCAATCAAGATTGGGAATTGCTTGATCCCAACAGCTTTCATCGTCCTCAAGTACGATGTTGAGCCTAAGGATCCTCTTATCCTGGGCAGGCCATTCCTTGCAACTGCTGGAGCCTTGATTGACTGCAAGAATGGACAGATAGCTCTCAACATCGGTGATTTGGTGATGTCCTTTAACATGGAGAAGATGATGAAAAGTCCAACCATCGATGGGCAGACATTCTATGTGGACACCTTCAGTGACAAAGCTGAAGAGTACTTCCTGGATATGCACCTTGAGGATCCACTGGAGAGAGCACTGGTCTGTGCGGCCAATTCAGAGGTTCGTCCGTGTGACGATAATGCTGGATACTCGAAGATGCTTGATTCAGCATCACCCGTATCGATCGATACCCCTCTGGTATCGGTCGATACCCTGCGGCCAGAAGGAGGGTTGGTCGACAGTTCTAGGCAAGCTGCTGGGCTTGAAGATTGGAGTGCAGAGAATGCCCCTAAGGTGGAACTAAAACCACTTCCAGCGAATTTGAGGTATAGTTTTCTTGGTCCTAATTCTACATACCCTGTCATCGTTAATGCTTCCTTGAACAACGCAGAGATTGCCTTACTGCTGAACAGGCTGCGCAAGTATCGCAAAGCTCTTGGCTATTCTCTTGCTGACATTTCAGGTATAACACGAGACCTGTGCATGCATCGGATTCACCTGAAGGATGAGTCAAATTCTTCAATTGAGTGTCAGAGGAGGCTGAATCCGAACCTGAAGGAAATGGTCAGGAAGGAAGTGATGAAGCTGTTGGAAGCAGGAATTATCTATGCCATCTCGGATAGTTCTTGGGTTAGTCCAGTTCACATTGTGCCTAAGAAATGAGGCATAATTGTGGTGAAGAACGAGAAGGAAGTGTATGTGTACTCAGGACAATCACTGGTCACAGGATGTGTATTGACTACAGGAAGCTGAATGCGGCTACAAGGAAGGATCACTTCCCATTGCCATTCATTGACCAGATGCTGGAGAAGCACTTGATTCTTAATTGGGAGAAGAAGCACTTGATTCTTAATTGGGAGGAGAAGCACTTGATTCTTAATTGGGAGAAGTGCCACTTTATGGTACAAGATGGCATTGTTCTTGGGCATAAGGTTTCTAAGGCAGGGATCGAAGTTGACAAAGCTAAGATTCAGGTCATGACGAGCCTGCTACCTCCACGATATGTACAAGAGATTCGAAGCTTCCTTGGTCATGCTGGGTTTTACAGGAGGTTCATCAAGGATTTCTCTAAGCTTGCACGCCCACTCACAGCCCTGTTATGTAAGGAAGTCAAGTTTGATTTCACATCTGATTGCCCTGTAGCCTTCGAGGAGATCAAGAAGGCATTGGTGAGTGCTCCTGTAGTCCAACCACCTGATTGGAATTTACCTTTTGAGGTTATGTGTGATGCGAGTGATTTTGCTGTTGGAGCTGTGTTGGGTCAGATGAAAGACAAGAAGCTCCATGCTATATACTATGCCAGCAGGACGTTGGACGATGCTCAGCGAAATTACGGCACCACTGAGAAAGAGTTGCTTGCAGTTGTCTTCTCTTTTGAGAAATTCCGGTCCTACTTGATTGAGAGCAAGGTTATTGTTCACACAGACCATGCTGCTCTCAAGTACCAGTTGAAGAACAAGGACCTTAAGTCTCGTCTGTGCCGATGGGTTTTTTTGCTCCAAGGATTAGATATCGAGATCAAAGACAAGAAAGGAGTTCAGAATGGAGTTGCTGACCACTTATCGCGCATAAGGGTCGATGAAGTCGTGCCTATTGATGATTTCTTACCAGAAGAGGGTATTTACTTCATTGAAACTCAACCACATGATGATCGGTCCGAAAATCTGTAATTTTCACGAGTGAAGACCTTCAGTATCGATCGATACTCACCTAGTATCGATCGATACCAGACTCGATCCGACCCTGTTCTGCCTGCAGCACACTTCAACTCTTTCGACGTCTATACAGTTGCTGTATCTAGTCCTGCACGACCATGGTATGCTGACATTGCTAACTATCTGGCTGTAGAGACTGAGCCCAAGCATCCCACAAAGTATGCGAGGAAGAAGTTTATGCGTGAGATGAGACGATTCTACTGGGATGAGCCTTACCTCTACAAGCACTGCTCAGATTGTATCTACAGAAGATGTGTTGCAGAGTCTGAGGTAACAGCTATTCTATTTCATTACCATGGTTCTGAGTATGCTGGTCACTTTGCTACTTTCAAGACGGTTTCCAAGGTTCTTCAAGCAGGCTTCTGGTGGCCTACTATGTTCAAGGATTCTCATGCCTATATCTCACAGTGTGATGTCTGTCAGAGGAGAGTGAAGATCAGCAAGAGACATGAGATGCCACAGAATATCATCCTTGATGTTGAAGTTTTCGATTGATGGGGCATCGATTTTATGGGTCCCTTTCCCTCGTCGCACGAGAACAGGTACATCCTGGTTGCTGTGGACTACTTGTCCAAATGGGTGGAAGCGATTGCTAGTAAAAAGAATGACTCTGCGGTGGTCGTTAAGCTATTTAAGACCATCATCTTCCCTCGATTTGGAGTACCTCGAATTGTGATAAGTGATGGTGGCTCTCACTTTATCAAAAAGATTTCGAGAGGTTGCTCAAGAAGTATGGTGTAAACCATCGAGTGGCTACTCCATATCACCCTCAAACCAGTGGGCAAGTCGAGGTCTCCAGCAGACTAATCAAGGAGATTCTGGAAAAGACATTGGGTGCTTCTAGGAAGGATTGGTCAACAAAGTTGGATGATGCGCTATGGGCTTATAGGACTGCTTTCAAGACTCCGCTGGGTACTACACCATTCCACTTGCTTTATGGGAAAGCATGTCACCTTCCAGTGGAGATAGAGCACAAGGCTGCCTGGGCAACGAAGTTTCTAAACATTGACATCAACCTGTTGCAGAATGGAGGTTGATTCAGCTGAACGAGCTAGATGAGATTAGGCACCATGCCTACGAGAACTCGAAGCTGTACAAGGAGAGAACTAAGGCCTATCATGATAAGAAGATCATCTCCAGATATTTTCAGCCAAACGACCAGGTACTTCTGTATAACTCTCGTTTGCAATTGTTTCCTGGTAAACTATGTTCTCGTTGGTCAGGTCCCTTCACCATCAAGGAGGTCAGACCACATGGAGCTGTCGTGCTTATTAGTCCTACAGGCGATGAGTTTACTGTCAATGAACAGAGGGTGAAACATTATTGGGCGAAAGCCGAGATTCCAACAGGGCAGATAATGCCTTTGGATGATGCACCCACAGCCTGAATGGCGTTACAGTCAAGCTAATGACGTTAAACGAGCGCTTGGTGGGAGGCAACCCACTGGTGAGTCTGCTTTTGATTCTTTTTCTTTTATTTTTCGTTTTGTGTTTGTGTCAGGATAAACAAGGAGCAAAACTCGAAATCGCCTTACTGTCGATCGATACCAATGGGGTATCGATCGACACCAATCGCGAATGTACGGTTCATTATGTCGATTTAAGCTTGGTATCGATCGATACCAAGCCGTGTGTCGATTGACAACAGATGTTCCAGCACGGTAACTTCTTGTTTCTCTTCGTTCTATTCTGTTCTTTTGTTTTCTTTTACCTACTCTAGGCTAGATAACATTGGGGACAGTGTTGTTCAAGTCTGGGGGAGGTGTCTGCTGACATTGTGTTTGTTTTTCTTAGAGTCAGTTGTTTTATTGAGTCAAAACTTGTTGGAGATGATGATTATGTGCTTAAATTGTTGTTTTGATTTTGTTTTTTTTGAGTCACCAGTGTTGCAGGATCAGCTCTAGATCGACTAATGAAAAATCCAAGGACTGACCAGTTGACTAGAAAACATCCATGTCTCCAGCAGAGTTCTTCTGAAACCTGAGCCAAATTTCTGCACCTCTTCGATGTGGTTAGTGTTTACAGAGCTTTATTCATCATTCATATCTGACAAAGGAACCCATATGTTTAAAGTAGGTATTTCTCTCCCCTGTTATAAGTTGATAAATAAGAGCATAAAAGATGAAATAATTTTCTTCTGAGTAGAGGGCTAGGAAAATTTACAGCGATCCCATTATTCTACTTAAGAGGAAATGATCACACAAAGGTTGAAAGCGAGGTTAGGAAAATTTCTCGTGATACCACGATTTGCCTAAACCTTTGATACATAGAGAGGGAAGAACCGGGGATTCGGTGGCAAACACCATCAATAAGAACATAATAAGAAATAAGTCTGGGGGAGAGAAAGTGATACAAAAAGTGTGAAAACGGGTGGTTCCTCGTCATGATATTGTATGGTAAAGAATCTAGAAGGCTCTTGAACATTGGCTGCAGCGATGAAACTGGCGATGAGAGTTTTATTTGAACAATGCTGCGAGATTTTGTGTGGAGTCTGGAAAAGCTGCGAATGTCTACGGAGAAGTACATGGTGGTTAGATCAAAAGCTGGTTAGGTAACATTTGGGTGCTTGGGAAAAGGATCTCTGCGATGGTTCCTGAACAGGTGAGTCTCTGCGTTTTCAAACCTCTTTCTATAGTTTAGTTTTCTGTTTTGCTTGAGGGCAAGCAAAGGCTAAGTCTGGGGGAGTTGATATATTATGGTTTTTACACCTTTTAGGCCATGATATAAGTCCGTTTTATAGAGTATTTCTGCTATTTCGTAGTGTTTTAGAGTCTTTTACAGGTTTTAGCACGTTTGGAGCATAATTGGAGATATTGGAGCTTTCTGGAGCATCTTGGAGCAAAGTTGAAGTTCGTGTTGCTGAGTATCCGATTTCACGTCAAGCATCGATCGATACCCCCTGGTATCGATCGACACTCACGCAGCAGATACGACCCGCGACTTTAATGAAGAGTTGAAGAATTGCAACTTGATCCAGAAGTCTTTAATATTGACAAGAAGCCCCAAAACGTGATTTAGGTTATTTATAGGATTTTTACAACCACTTTGTTGGCTACGCTTTATTTTTATTCTGGATTTGTGAGAGAGCTTTTCAAAGGAGACAAGTCTGATACTCTGTTCGTCGACAGAAGATTTCGAACCTTTTTGTTACTCTTTCTTATTTTCTATTGAGTATTTATTCAAACATGTGTATTGATTCAATTTCCATGTCTGAGTAGATCTCTTGTTAGGTTTAGGGATTCTCATAAGGGATTTCTTTGAATGCTAGGTTGATTGGTTATTTACGGTTCATAATCTGAATTAGTTCTTCGCCTTATGTTGTTCTCAAAGCTAATTCTGGATTGATCACCTAGAACTTAGATCTTAGGATAATTGATTAGGCACGATAATGCGATTAATTACCTGATAGAACTTAGGATGAGCAAATTGATTATTCGCAAAGAAATTTGGTTTAATTGATTTGTGAACATATCAAACCTGAAATTATGGCTGATTTATTCTTAGGGATTTGCAAAGAAATTTGGGGTTCTGAAGTTTAGATTTAGATAGTTTTCGCAACGACAGTTGGTTAATTATACTCTAGTGATTTGAGTTCGAGAACCGTGCGTAACCTGAACCCTGATTAGTTAGTTTATTTTGCATTCATTGATTTTCTGAGAAATATCCCTGAACCTATCTCTTTCCCAT
>PKML01012785.1:366048-400952 GCA_002933935.1 Eutrema yunnanense | reverse complement strand
CTTTGATACATTGAGAGGGAAGAACCGGGGATTAGGTGGCAAATACCATCAATACTCGCGTCTCATACCTTGATGTGTATATGCAGATCTAAAAAAAAAAAGAAGAGAACATAATAAGAAATAAGTCTGGGGGAGAGAAAATGATACCAAAAGTGTGAAAAAGGGTGGTTCCTTATCATGATATTGTATGGGAAAGAATCAAGAAGGTTTTTGGTATTAATCACAGCGATGAAACTGGCGATGATGGGTTTAATTGAACGATGTTGTGAGATAATGTGTGTAGTATGGGGAAGATGCAAATGTCTGAGGAGAAGTACATGGTGGTTGGTTTTGGAACTGGCTAGGTGACATTTGGGTGCTTGGGAAAAAGGTCATTGCAATGTTTCATGAACAGGTGAGTCTCCGTGTTTTCAAACCTCTTTCTCTGGTTTTGTCTTTTATTTGCTTGAGGGCAAACAAAGGCTAAGTCTGGGAGAGTTGATATATCCTGGTTTTTACCCCTTTTAGACCATGATATAGGTCCTATTTATAGAGTATTTCTAGTATTTTGGAGTCTTTTCAAGTCTTTTACAGGTTTAAGTACGTTTGGAGCTTAATTGGAGATATTGAAGCATTCTGGAGCATTTTGGAGCATATGGAGATGTAGAGTCCTGCAAAGACGTCAGAAATTTGGCATTCGTTGAAGAACTTCCCACCTATGAATTGAGCTCAAATTTGTACACAATACAGATCAATGGCTTAGCTTTCATTTGGAAGTGGTTTGAGGCCATTCTAACGGTGCGATCAAAAGTTATGCCAGTTTTCGTGAAGACAGTCCAGTATGGTGAGCAGAAGAGTCGACACCGAGGATGAGTATCGACCGATACTACCTAGTGTCGATCGATACTTCTCGGTAAAACAGGAAACTCGACTTTTTACAAGTCTGGAGAGTTTTCATCTTAGTCCAGAAGTCTTTAATTATTACAATAAGCCCCATAACGTGTTTTAGCATTATAATTAGGTTTTTCAGCCACTTTTATTGGCTACGCTTGATTTTACTTTGGTTTTTAGAGAGACAACTCTGAACTCATGTTTCTTATTGATTTCTTTGATGATCTATTCAATCATGTTGTTTTTATTTTCCATGTCTGAGTATATCCCATTTAGGTTTAGGGTTCTCATAAGGGTTTTCTCTGAATGCTAGGTTGATTAGTTGATTAGGATTCACCATCTGAATTAGTTCTTCACCATAGGTTGTTCTCAAAGCTAATTCTAGGTTGACGAATCTGGAACTTAGATCTTAGGATAATTGATTAGACACGAGAGTGCGATTAATTACCTGATAGAACTTAGGGTGAGCAAAATAACTATTCGCAAAGAGATTTGGTTTAGTTGTTTTGTGAACAAATCAAACTTGAACTAAAAGCTGGTTTAGACTTTGGGATTCGCAAAGAGATTTGGAATTATAGGATTTAGACTTAGATAGTTTTCGCAACGAGAGTTAGTTAGCTATACTTTAGTGATTTGAGTATAAGAACCGCGCTAAATCTGAATCATGTTAGTTAGTTTATCTGCATTCA
Source organism: Eutrema yunnanense (assembly GCA_002933935.1). Lineage (NCBI taxonomy): Eukaryota > Viridiplantae > Streptophyta > Magnoliopsida > Brassicales > Brassicaceae > Eutrema > Eutrema yunnanense. The sequence continues at coordinate 399,393 of PKML01012785.1, read as the reverse complement.
TTGAATTTCTGAGAATTACCATGAGCCTATCATTCTCCCAATCGAATTACAACTTGTTTAATTTACGTATTGCTTTCAATTACATCTTTTGGTTTAGCTTAATTCGAATCTATCTGATCTATTGTGTGATTTCTTGAGTTCTTGTGTTCGACCCCTACATATACTGCAATAACTGCTTTAGTACTTATAGGGTATTAATTTGAGCATATTAAATTTGGCGCTGTTGCCGGGGATTCAATTTCGCCATTAGATTTTAGCTAAGAATTACGTCTAAATCGTTGAGTATCGATCGACACCCTAGTGGTATCGGTCGATACCCGTCGTGAATTTTGGTTACTTACGTTCTTGACTTTTGTGTTTCAGGTGCATGCCTCTTCGTGAAACCAGAAGGAACAATAACACTCCGCTAGTTGACATGTCAAACGAGCAGCTAGCACAGTTGGAACGTACAAACAGAAAAGCAAAAAGGCAAGCGAAGATGTACAACAATACAATGATTTTGATTCAGGATGCTGCTGGTACTTACAGGGACCGAGAGGGTCAGTTGTACAATGAGAATGGTCAATGGTTGGATGCAGAGGGGAACATTATTCCTGCCCATGCTGCTGTTGATGGAGTTTTCGCTGCAAATGCTGGAAACGCTGCGAATGCAGGGAATGCTGAGAACGCTGCGGTTGAGCGTGGTAGAACAATTGGTGAATGCAACAGACCTGATCAGTTCTAAGTAAATCGATCAGTGATTCGTCCTCATGCTTTCCAGAGAAACGACTTTGAGCTGAAACCTACATACTACACTCTTGTGGGTCAGCACCCTTTTCATGGTCTTCCTCATGAACACCGATGGATCACATTGAGAAATTCGAAGATTTGGTCTCTAGCATTAAGTGCAATGGAGTCTCCTATGACTACCTTTTTTGTAAGATCTTCCCTTGGTCTCTTGGTGGAGATGCTTCTTATTGGCTTAAGCAGTTGCCAGCTGGGTCATTGACTACCTGGGATGAGACCAAGACTGCATTCCTTAATAACTTCTATGATGATGCGAGATCAGAAGAGTTTAGGAATAAGATTTCCCAGTTTTCTCATGGAATGACTGAAGCTTTCAAGGCTGCTAGGGAGAGATTCAGATCGTATCAGAAAGATTGTCCACATCATGGGTTCACTATGGTTCAGTTGTTGAGCTTCTTCTTCAGAGGGATCGATTGGAGGTACCAGATGGCATTAGAATCTGCGAGCAATGGAAACTTCTTTACCAGATATCCTGACGATGCTTACCAGCTGAATGAGAACTTTGTATCTAGCAATAACACCAAGAATGCTGACATGGAGCGCAAGAAGCTAGCTGGTGGTATCGAGGGTTCACAGATTACTGAGGTTCAGGCTAAGTTGGATTCTATGCATAATCTTTTGATGGGCAAATCGATGAAGGCAGTTCATTTTGCTGAGGATGTCGAGACTATCAATGGAGATGAAGTGAATGATGTTAATTATATTGGTGGTTCTGGTTTTCAGGGTCAGAGGAATCAATACAACAACAACCGAAACTTCAACAACAACTTTCAGCAAGGAGGATTTAAGTCTGACACGAGTCAAGGTGGTTTTGGGTCGAATCAGTTTAGGCAGAAACCTTTCCAGAGCAGTGGCTACACAAGGAACTATGAGAGTTCATCTTATCAACCTATCCCCGCTAAGACTCCTGAGAGTAAGATTGAGGCTATTCTTGAACAGCTGGTTCAAGGGCAGGAGAAGATGACAATGAACTTCAATGGGAAATTGGATGCCGTGTATACCAATCTGAATGGGAAAATCGAGGCTCTCAGTACTAGCCACATGATGCTAGAAACTCAGGTAGCTCAGATTTCAGCAACTGTCAAGGGAAAGATGGTTCATCCACAAAATGAATACGTCAATGTAATCAATGTAAGAAGTGCTGAAGAGGTCATTCCAGTGGTGAAAAATGGTCTAAATGAGGAAAAATTCGCAGAGATTGAAGATGATTTTGAGCCTGAGATGGCTGTGTTCGTATCCACCACTAGTATCGATCGACACTCACCTAGTATCGATCGACACTCCACTAGTATCGATCGACACTCCACTAGTATCGATCGTCACTCACCTAGTATCGATCGACACTCACCCTGTATCGATCGATACCAGTCTGCATAAGCGACACAAAAACCCAGTATCGACCGACATCAACCTAGTATCGATCGATAGTCCTCGCAGACCGACCCAAAAATTGTGAAAGCACCAAGGATGACTGAGGAACGTGTTTGCAAGCCTAAGATACCATACTCTCGACCACCTAGACATCTCATGAACCCTATTACTGCGGAGAAGTTGCTAGCTTTTGAGAAGATGGTCAGGAGGATTCCCCACACTATATCTTTTGAAGAAGCTTTTGAAACCGTCATTTGGAGTGTTACTTCCAAAATTGCAGAGAAACTGAGGAAGAGATTAAGGCACTCTTCATCAAGGCCAGAAGTACACTACCTCCACTGAAGCAGCTGACTAAGAGGGAAGACCCATGAATATTCTCAGTTCCATGCTCTATCTCTGGAGTTGAATTCAAAGAGTCTCTCGTTGACTCGGGGGCTAGCGTCAATGTCATGTCAAGGTCAATTGCAGAGAGATTGGGAGCTGATATTCGATCTCCCAAGACATCTATCACATTCGCGAATTGTTCCACCTCACTTCCATATGGTACAATCCCTGATTTGCTGGTTAACGTAGGAGATTGCCTTGTTCCTACTGATTTTCAGGTTGTGGAGATGAGTGCAAGATCTAGTACGCAGTTGATTCTTGGAAGACCGTTCATGGCTACGGTTGGTGCCATTATAGATACACCAAGCAAGATAATCTCGTTCTCGTACATTGACAAGGAAGTGTACTACAAAGCCATTCCTACTAGAGGAACTCCCACACATATCTCTTGCATCACCATTTTTACAGGAGACACGTTGGTAGTTGATCTTTTGGAAGAGCCTCCTGACGAGCCAACTGTCATAGACCTTCTAGATAGTCCTTCTGTCATCACCAAGAAAGACGTCAAAACATCTAAGGCAAAGAAGAAGGTGAAGAGCAAATGAGTGAAGGGTGCTGCTTCTATGACTTTAATCCCTCAAAGGTGTGATGGGGATTCGATTGAATACAAGGTGAAGTGCAAAGGAACCTCAAAACCATTCTCTAAGGCTAGAGTCATTCTTACTTCGGAGCTGAAAGAGAAAGAAAAGGAGGTTGTGGAGAGCATGTTGAGCAGAACTCTGAAGCTAGAAGTGTCTAGTTGTTAAACATGCCTGGGAGTAAGTTCTCAATCTTCTCCTGACAGATCACCTGAGCCAGAGTCAAGCTACTGACTTAAAACAAGCAGTTAGTGGGAGGCAATCCACTTGTAAGTCTGTATATAAGTCTTTTGTTTTTGTTTTTGGTTTTATGTTTTATGTTTTGTGTCTTGTGTTTTGCGTGAATCAGTTACAGAGGATCGGTATCGACCGATACCACCTGGTATCGACCGATACCACCTGGTATCGGACACCACATGCATCAATGACGATGAGAAGAAGTTTATGTGTCGACCTAAGCCTGGTATCGCTCGATACCAGGCTGTGTGTCGGTCGACACTCCCCGTTCCATCACGGTAAATTTTTCTTTTTCCATAATTCCAACTTCGTCCATTTGATTTCTTTTACTAACTCTAGGCTAGATAACACTGGGGACAGTGTTGTTTAAGTCTGGAGGAGGTAGTCGCTGACATTGTTTTTGTTTTTCTTAGAGTCAGTCGTTTTTGAGTCATTCGTTGTTTTATTGAGTCAAAATCTGTTAGAGACTTTGATCTTTTTCTTGAGTCTATTGTTCTGACTTTGCTTCTAAGTGACCATTGTTACAGAATCAGTTACAGATTGACTAATGAAAAATCCAAAGGCTGACCGGTTAACTAGAAGACACCCATGTTTCCTGCAGAGTTCTTTAAAGCCTAAGCCAAATTTTTGCATTTCATCGATGTGGTTAGTATTCATAGAGCTTGATTCCTCATTCTTATCTGACAAAGGAACCCATGTGTTTAAAGTAATAGTATATCTCTCCCCTGTTATAAGTTAAAAAAAAATAAGTGCATAAAAAGACGAGATGATTTTCTCTTGAGTAGAGGGTTATGAATGTTTCCAGCGATCCCATTATTCTACTCTATGAGGAATGATCACACAAAGGATTGGAAGCGAGGCTAGGATTTTTCTATGATGTCATTATTCGCCTACAACCTTTGATACATTGAGAGGGAAGAACCGGGGATTTATCTTCTCGCCTACAAGCAAACACCATCAATACTCGCGTCTCATACCTTGATGTGTATATGCAGATCTAAAAAAAAAGAGAAAATAACATAATAAGAAATAAGTCTGGGGGAGAGAAAATGATACCAAAAGTGTGAAAAAGGGTGGTTCCTTATCATGATATTGTATGGGAAAGAATCTAGAAGGTTTTTGGTATTAATCACAGCGATGAAACTGGCGATGATGGGTTTAATTGAACGATGTTGTGAGATAATGTGTGTAGTCTGGGGAAGCTGCAAATGTCTGAGGAGAAGTACATGGTGGTTGGTTTTGGAACTGGCTAGGTGACATTTGGGTGCTTGGGAAAAGGGTCATTGCAATGTTTCATGAACAGGGAGTCTCCGTGTTTTCAAACCTCTTTCTCTAGTTTTGTCTTCTATTTGCTTGAGGACAAGCAAAGGCTAAGTCTGGGAGAGTTGATATATCATGGTTTTTACCCCTTTTAGACCATGATATATGTCTTATTTATAGAGTATTTCTAGTATTTTGGAGTCTTTTCAAGTCTTTTACAGGTTTAGGTACGTCTGGAGCTTAATTGGAGATATTGAAGCATTCTGGAGCATTTTGGAGCATATGGAGATGTAGAGTCCTGCACAGACGTCAGAAGTTTGGCATTCGTTGAAGAACTTCCCACCTATGGATTGACCTCAAATTTGTACACAATACATATCAATGGATTAGCTTTCATTTGGAAGTGGTTTGAGGCTATTCCAACGGTGCGATCAAAAGTTATGCCAGTTTTCGTTAAGACAGTCCAGTCTGGCGAGTAGAAGAGTCGACACAGAGGATGAGTATCGACCGATACTACCTAGTGTCGATCGATACTTCTCTGGAAAACAGGAAACTCGACCTTTTACAAGTCTAGAGAGTTTGCATCTTAGTCCATAAGTCTTTAATTATTACAATAAGCCCCAAAACGTGTTTTAGCATTATAATTAAGTTTTTCAGCCACTTTTGTTAGCTACGCTTGATTTTACTTTGGTTTTTAGAGAGACAACTCTGAACTCATGTTTCTTATTGATTTCTTTGATGATCTATTCAATCTTGTTGTTTTCATTCTCCATGTCTGAGTAGATCCACTTTAGGTTTAGCGTTCTCATAAAGATTTTCTCTGAATGCTAGGTTGATTAGTTGATTAGGATTCACCATCTGAATTAGTTCTTCACCATAGGTTGTTCTCAAAGCTAATTCTAGGTTGACGAATATGGAACTTAGATCTTAGGATAATTGATTAGGCACGAGAGTGCGATTAATTATCTGATAGAACTTAGGGTGAGAAAAATAACTATTCGCAAAGAGATTTGGTTTAGTTGTTTTGTGAACAAATCAAACTTGAACTAAAAGCTGGTTTAGACTTTAGGATTTGTAAAGAGATTTGGAATTCTAGGATTTAGACTTAAATAGTTTTCGCAACGAGAGTTGTATAGCTATACTTTAGTGATTTGAGTTTAAGAACCGCGCTAAATCTGAATAATGCTAGTTAGTTTATCTGCATTCATTGAATTTCTGAAAATTACCATGAGCCTATCTTTCTCCCAATCGAATTACAACTTGTTTAATTTACGTATTGCTTTCAATTACATCTTTTGGTTTAGCTTAATTCGAATCTATCTGATCTATTGTGTGATTTCTTGAGTTCTTGTGTTCGACCCCTACATATACTACAACAACTGCTTTAGTACTTATAGGGTATTAATTTGAGCATATCATGAGGTCGAAAGTTTGGAACTCGGCTGTGAGCTCCTTTACTAGTTTCGTGTATGCATTCATGCGATCGCTCTTTGTGTTGTATTCACCGCTGAATCGGCTAGCGACGAGTTTCAAATCGCTGAACGCCTGTATATGTTTTGCTATGATTACCTTAACCAATCGTAGTCCGGTTATGAGCGCTTCATATTCTGCCTCGTTGTTTGAGGCTTGAAACTCTAGTCGGAAAGATTGTTCTAAGATTTCTCCTTTCGGGGATTGAAGACGTATACCGACCCCGGAACCTCGGTGTGATGATGAGTCGTCGACATGAAGAAGCCATTTTTCTGGTCCTGAGAGCTCGGAGACTGTTAGTTCAAGCGGCAGCTCGATGAGGAAATCGGCTAGAACTTGGGATTTTATGGCGGTCCTGCTTCTGAACTCGATATCATATTCACTTTGTTCGATTGCATTTGGCGAGTCTGTCGGATTGGTTGGACTGTGTAAGATAGTCCGTAAAGGCTGATGGGTGAGGACATCGATTGAGTGGGATTGGAAGTAAGGGCGGAGTTTCCAAGCTGCGATGATGACGGCGAGTGCGAGTTTCTCGAGTGTTGGGTATCTCGTCTCAACATCGTTTAAAGATTTGCTAATGTAGAAGATGGGTTTTTTTTCTCCTCGGTCTTCCCGAACTAAGACTCCGCTTACAGTTGAGGTCGAGACTGCAATGTATAAATAGAGAGTTTCCCCATCTTCGGGCTTAGCTAGGAGAGGTGGAGTTGACAAGTATTCTTTGAGTTGTTTAAATGCCGCTTCGCACTTGTCATCCCACTCAACCTCTTTGTTACCGTGGAGTAGTTGATAGAGGTAAGCACTTATCTGTAGATCGGGAAATGAATCAGTTGAGTGCGGCAATCCGACCTGTCAGCTTTTGAACTTCTCGATTGGTGTTTGGTGAAGGCAGGTCGAGGATTGCCGAGATCTGTTTGGGATTGGCTTCGATTCCCCTGCGAGTGACAATGTAGCCATGGAAATCGCCAGATGTGACCCCGAATGTGCATTTGGTGGGATTGAGCTTCATACCGTATTGGTTCAGAATGTCGAAGCACGTACTGAGATGTCCGACATGGTCCTTAACGATAAGAGATTTTACAAGCATATCGTCGATGTAAACCTCCATTATCCGCCCGAGCAGGCTGGCGAACATGCGATTGACGAGTCTTTGGTAGGTTGCGCCGGCGTTTTTTAGTCCGAAAGACATGACTTTATAGCAATAGATGGCTCGATCGGTGATGAATGACGTTTTCTCGCGATCTTCGGGGTGCATGAGGATTTGGTTATAACCGGAGAAAGGGTCCATAAAGGAGGAGCTCGTTACCCGCGGTAGCCTCAACCAATATGTCGATATGTGGGAGTGGGAAGCTGTCGTTTGGGCATGCTTTGTTGAGATCGGTGAAATCGACACATATTCTCCATTTACCATTTTTCTTTTTGACTACAACGGGGTTAGCCAACCAATCGGGATATCTAACTTCGGTGATCGATCCTGCTCCGAGTAATCTCTCTACCTCGTCATTTACATCTTGGGCTTTTTCGGGACCGAGCTTCCGTCTTTTCTCCTTGATTGGTTTGAAGATCGGGTCGATGGAGAGTTCATGACAAGCGATTTTGGGGTTAATGCCAGGCATGTCACTGATTGACCATGCGAAGGTGGACACGTTCATCTTGATGAAGCGGATGAGGTCGCTCTTGATTTTTTCGTTGAGCTTGGCCCCTATTCCGACGCATTTCTCAGGGTCGAGGTCGTTGATGCTGACATGAATCACTGACTCTCGACTCGACATATCGGGATCGTTGTTCTTATTGAGCTGGTCAGTTAGAGTTGAACCGATTACACATGTGCGAGGTGCAGTTCGGAGTTTACATTCCTGGAAGGCGCACAGACGGGACATCGATTGACTACCCCTGAGGGTGATGATGTCGTGTTGCATGTGGAATTTGACGCACTGGTGGTAAGTTGAAGGAATGGCTTTCATCGCAAACAGCCACGGTGTGTCGAGTATGACGTTATAGATTGCTGGTTTGTCCAGGACCAGGAATTTCATTATTCTCATCGTTCCGCCGACGTATATCGGTATCTTTATCGTTCCTGCAGTCATAGTTTGTTCTCCAGAAAAACCGGTTAAGGGTTCGATGTACGGTTTGATTTTGGAGTTCGGGATATCCATGTCCTTTAATGTCTGCTTGAAAATGACATTAACCGAGCTACCGGTGTCGATTAGGACTCGTTCAACGGTTACGTCGCCGATGAGCATTTCGACGACTAGTGGATCGTTATGGGGAATGTGGAGTCCGATTGTGTCGGCTTCGGTGAATGTTATTGGCACACTGATCTAAAGAACTCGGTTGTTTTGTTTTGCTGCGATTGCTTCGCAGCTATGCTCTTTAATCGCCTGGACAGATTAATTGCGAGACTTAATGGCACCCATGATCATATGAACTCTCTTCCGAGCTTTCGGGGCCATTTGGTTTTCGGACTGATCCTCTAAATCTCGTTCTGGCAGGTCGGTATCGGTGTCGGGATCTTCCTTAGCTCGTTCATAGTTGTTGTTTGTGCCTTGCTTCTTGGTATTGTTATGACGGAATTTGCTGTTAGGTCGAGGGGCGGCCTGAGGTGAGACGTCCCCATTTATGAAGCTTCGAAGTAAAATATCTCAGAGGTGTCGGCAATCCTCGGTGCTATGGCCCTTCCTTTTGTGGAATTCGCAATATGACTCGGTATTGTTCTCCTTCGTGTCATCTTGTTGGTCTTCTGGCTTAACCCAATTATTCATGGTTGTTGCGGAGGGATAGCGCTTACCTAGTGCGTTGTAAGTCGCTTTTCGTATTGAGATCGCAGCTCATGGGCGTCTTCCCTGAGTTTCTCCTTGGGGGAGGGTTGTCTTGAGGAAGCGTATTGCTTGTCCTTGGCGGCGCATTCCTACTGCAACAGAAGTCGCAGCATTAATCCTTGGAGATTTTGAACAGGGAATGGGTAAATGAGATATCGTGTTAGAAACAAAAGAAGGAAGCCTTCGAAGAATCAGTGACCTCTATGCAGGTTATCTGGCTCTACAATATCCTTTGTTATTTCCTTATGGTGAGGATGGATATCAGGTTGGTATTGATGATGGATTTTCTAATAAGAAGGACCGAAAAAGGAAAACTATTAGCATGAGAGAGTATTATGCATATCGTATTCAGGACAGGCTGATGGAATCCCATGCAATAATTCGTTCAAAACGATTGTACCAGCAATTTTTGGTGGATGTCTTTTACCATGATTGAAGCTAACAGACTAAGGTACTTCAAGAACAATAAAAAAACTGCGCTCTGATAAGTATGTAAATTTGGTTGAAGCTCATAACGAAGGCAATACTGATCTATCTAATAAAGGTAAACATGTACTGATTCCTGCGTCATTCACTGGTGGCTCACGGTATATGAATAACAATTACTTGGATGCAATGGCTATTTGTAAATATTTTGGGTTTTCCGATCTATTTATTACTTTTACTTGTAATCCAAGTTGGCATGGGGGTAATTAGGTATACGCAGAGAAGAAATTTTAAACCAAAGATAGACCAGACATTTGTTGTTGGATCTTCAAGATGAAGCTCGATTCTCTCATGAGTGATTTGACAGAGAAAAATCTGTTTGGGCAAAGTGTTTGTGGTAATTAATATTAATCTTTTTAATGTGCATTATATTTATTTTTGATTAATGTGTAATTTTGTCTAACCAATTATTTCCTAATTGTGAAAGTAATTTATACAATAGAATTCTAGAAAAGAGGTCTCTCTCATGCACACATATTGATTTGGATGGCAGCTAAATATAAATTTTCTACACCAGAAGCTATAGACAAAGTAATCTCTGATGAGATTTCTAAAAAAGAAACTGATCATGCGTATTATGAAGTTGTCAAACAGAACATGATACATGGTCCATGTGGAAACCTCAACAAAAGTTCACCCTGTATGGTGAACGGAAAGTGCTCTATGATGTTTCCAAAGAAGCTATGTGAGAGAACTATTATTGATAATAATGGTTATCCACATTATATGAGGAGAAAAACATATGCTTTTGTTGAGTAGAATGGCATCAAAATTGACAACGGATTTGTGGTTCCACATAACAAGGAGTTATCTTTGCATTACAGAGCACATATCAATGTTGAATGGTGTACACAAGCTAGATCAATCAAATACTTATTCAAGTATATACATAAAGGACCAGATCGTGTTCTCGCTGATATTGAAAACAATGGTAAACAAGTTGGAGAATCTGTTAGCAACGATGGAGATGGTAAATCGAAAGTTACAAAAGATGAAATTAAAGAGTATTTTGATTGCAGGTATTACCCTTGCTATCCTTATACTACGAGTTATTAAATCACTTAACGTTTTATGAAATTTGCACAATTTTCTAATTTTTGTATTTCTGATTGTAGATATGTTTCTGCTTGCGAAGCAACCTGGCGGATTTTGGCTTTTCCAATACACTTTAGAAGTATTCCTATGGAAAAATTATATTTCCATCTTCCTGGAGAGCAACCATGCCTTTATAATGATGATGATCCTGTTGAAACGTGGTTAAATCGTCGATCAGTTCAGAGTACAATGTTACTTGCATTCTTTGAAGCTTGCAACAGATACTCTGAAGCTGTAAATCTAGCATATTATGAATTTCCTACTATGTTTATTTATGATATAAAAGAGTTGAGTGGAGACCAAGGCAAAGGGATTGTCTATTTGTAGAATCACTTATGTCCCTCCTTCATGTGGTCAGCTTTATTATATTTGTGTTCTACTAAACAGAGTAATAGAACAACCGAGTTATGATTATCTCAAAACTGTTGAGAAAATTCTATATCCTACTTTCAAGTATGCTTGCTATACATTGGGATTGTTAGATGATGATAATGAATATATATAGAAGGTTTAAAAGAAGCCAGCATTTGGGGATCATGTTGTTTTCTTAGGAAACGATTTGTTGTTATGCTTATAACTGATAGTATCCTTAATCCGTGTGGAGTTTGGAATGAGACTTGGGATCTTCTTTCAGATGGTATTCTTTATAGAAGAAGAACCTTGGAAACCCGTCAAGGTACTTTCTATGTCAAGTAAAGCTTTTAAATTTTTGTTGTGAAACGTAAAAAAATTTGATATCTAAAGAGAAATGTTTAATATAGAGGATGGTTTTTCAATCATTGATCTATTGTTATATAACTGTATTTGTACAATGTTGTTGATCTTTACTTATTGTTTGTAAACATCTGATTTCATGTTTCTTTTGTTAATATATAATGTAGATTTGACTCTCAACGAAGACCAGCTTAAAAATTATACTCTGGATGCAATTGAGATAATCATGCGGGAAAATGGAAGTTCACTGTCTAATTTCGATGGAATGCATGTTCCATCTGATAACTATCACAATGCTGCAATTAATAGGTTGTTATTTGACGAACGAAATTATGACAAAGATGAAATGTCTGCTATCCACGAGAAGATGCTTCCCGGATTGACTGATGAGCAAAGGAATGTTTATTCAGAAATAATGGAAGATGTGACAGGAAATAAAAGTGGTGTTTTTTTCTTTATGGATTTGGTGGAACAGGGAAAGCACATTTATGTAAAATTTTATCTGCTGCTATCCGTTCTAAAGGAGAAATTGTTCTAAATGCTGCAAGTAGTGGAATTGATGCTCTGTTATTGCCTGGTGGAAGAACAGCACATTCACGATTTAGAATTCCTATTAATTGATATTCCCATATTTTATACATTTTAAGCATGCATATTATTTAGTGTTTCGGGTCTCGTGCATGTGTATTCCATAATTTTTTTAGCATTTTGGTCTAAAACAGAGTCTAAATTATTTGCATTAGGTCATAGGAGTCTTGCATGCATTTGGAGTGTTTTATAGGTGCTTGGAGTCATTTTGGAGAAGTTTAGAGAAATGGAGCAAAGAGGACAATTCTGTAGCGTCTGAAAGAACTGGCAGGACAAAGGCCTTCCGATCTGAATCAGCTTCAACGATCTTCATGGAAGTTGTATATGAGTGAGTCAGCCTTCCATAGGAGTTGGAATTAGGTCATTAGGATATCAGGATCAGGAGTTAATGTAAAATCACTGAGGCGATGCCCGGCTGGCCCTTACCCGAGTCGTGAAGACTCGTCCCAAAGACCGAAGATCCACCGACTGCTTGCACTGGCTGGTCCTTACCCAAGGCGAGAAGACTTTGCCAAGAGACAGTAGATCCAACGGCCATGTGCACCAGCTTCCCCCCACCCGGTGTGGAGCCTCAAGACGCGTCCTACCGGCTAGCTCCCACCCGGTGTGAAGACTGCATGAAGACAGNCCCCGGCCGCCCCCCCCCCCCACCCGGTGTGGAGCCTGCGATCAGTCAAGACACAGACCTGGCCGGGTTGGTACCCGGTTTGTCCCGGGTCGACCCGGTCCGCCCCCCTTTTCCTATAAAAGACCCTAGACCTAATTTTCTTAGATCTATTCCTATTTTCTAAGGCAAAGAACCCCCTTTTTGGTGATTTGCCAAGTATTGTAAGAGATTTTGGTTTATTTATGCAACCTAAGTTTTATTAATCAAGTTTTCATCTTCATTTCTTTAATCTTTCATTTCTCTAATCACTTAATCAAGGGATCTTTAATTTCTCTTATGATATTTGAGGATCTTATGATGATTAGTGAGTAGTTTGCTTTAAAGCTCATGGGTGAGGTAGATTAGGTGTCTTCTTGAATGGTTAAGGATGTTTAGGACCTAGATTCATCTTCTCCCTCTCTTATCTAAAGATCTTAATGCTAGATTAGGCTTGGAAAAGCTAGTTTAGACCTTAGGGCATTTCATGCACATAAGGTGTTTGATGAAATGCCCATATATTTTAGATAAGAGATTTTACTTGTTTAGCCTAAGGAATTAGTTGTCTGAAGAGTATTATGGCCATTGGAAGTTGTTATTCATGCTTGTTAATTAGTTTTTTCACAAATAGAAATTTGTTCTTGATTAGCTAATTAACAAAGTGATTAAGATCATGGAAGTGGGTTAATCTTGTTTTGACATTCTAAGCATATGGAGAAATGCTTGTCTATATTGTTTAGCATCCTTGATCAATCAATGAAGTCACCCAAGTCAATAACCTCACTCTAGAGCTTGCTTTAATAATTTTATAAATCTCGATTAGTACTTGTTTACCCTTACTTTGCTTGAATTGAATTAGGATTGCTAGAACTTAAAACCAAACCAATTTTGTTGCTTAACTTAAATAGTTCTATGTATTCTTGGTGTTTTGGAACTTAACTCATTGGATTCGATACCTCTTATACTACTTAGTATCTAGAGTAATTGATATATAGAAAGACCGAAAAAGTCTACTATCATTAATCCACATGAACTATCTACTTGCAACATGCAACCAGGAACAGAATTAGCAGAATTAGTGCTTGAGACATCACTAATTATATGGGACGAAGCCCCTATGATGAGTAAATATTGTTTTGAAAGCTTGGATCGTAGTATGCGTGTTATTATCAGGAGACATAAAGATAAACCATTTGGTGGGAAGGTTGTGGTTTTTGGTAGTGATTTTCGACAGGTATTGCTTGTTATTAGTGGTGGTGGAAGAGAAAATATCAAAATGGCATCACTATGATCTTCTTATCTCTGGGATGATTGCAAAGTTTTGAAGCTAACTAAGAATATGCGCCTCTTGGCAGATCTTGATGCAAGTGTTGCAGAAGAAATAAAAGCATTTTCAGAGTGGATTCTTCAAGTTGGTGATGGAGAGATTAATCTGCCAAACACAGAGGAAGTTTTGATTGATATCTCTGAGGAGCTTTTAATTCAAGAATGCAACGAGCCCATTAAAGCTATTGTTGAAGCTGTGTACGGATTAGGATTCCAAGAACAGACATATCCTAAAAAAATTCATCAAAGAGCTATTTTATGTTGAACTAATGATGATGTTTGTGCCATAAATGATTACATGATGTCAACTCTTCCAGGTATTTCATAACCAATTCCCTTTACTTTTATTTTTTTTCATGGTAATTCCATGGGCAATGTTTTCTAACTTTTTTTTTTGCGTTTAGGTGAAGAGAAAGTATATCTAAGTTCAGATTCTATAGATCCATCGGATACCTCAAACAATGATAGCAGTGTATATACTCAGAATTTCTGAATAATATAAAAGCCTCTGGTTTGCGTAATCATTGTATTAGGTTAAAATTAGGAGCACCTGTGATGCAGCTGAGGAACAGTGATCCCAAAGGTGGTATGTGTAATGGAACTAGGCTACAAGTTACTCAGTTAGCTGATCATGTTATTGAAGCTTTTGTTTTAACAGGTGACACTCTCGAACATAAGGTTTATATTCCTAGGTTGTCGGTCTCACTACCTGAAGGTAGATTCCCATTCCGAATGCGACGAAGGCAATTCCCTTTGATGATGTCATTTGCAATGACCATCAATAAAAGTCAGGGACAAACACTCTCAAGTGTTGGTCTGTATTTGCCTAAGTCTGTTTTCTCACACGGTCAGCTATACGTTGCTCTATCTAGAGTGAAGTCTAAGGCAGGGTTAAAGGTTCTTATAATAGACAATGAAGGCAAAGCACATAAACAAACAATAAATGTGGTGTTCAAAGAAATATTTCAGAAGATAAAATAAAATACTAGCATGTTAGAATTTATATAATATCACCTTCCATTTCAGAAGATAACTCTTTGATTTTTTCAGGTTTACAGGTTTTTTTATATGGATCTCTTTCGATGCAATTATCATTCAATATACCTTTCTCATATAATATGCATGGATATCTTTTTATGCTATTCTATTGTTTTATAAATTGTTTGTTTTACGATTAAACTTCAATGTATTCTGGAAGTATTAATATTGAATTTTATTTCTTTGTTCCTCTATAATTTTATAGCATCTTCATACTATTTTATTGCTTCTTAATTGTAATATATTATATAATTTATTAGCATTTATTTAATATATTATAAAGTATAATCGTATCATAACACAATTTTGTACGTAAATGCAGAGTTTTAGCACAAGAAGACATTGTGAACTTGAAGAATGAAATATATTGTGTTCGTTGATTACCTTTGGTCGGACAAGAGCATCTAATCTGTTTTTCTAAGAGTAATTTGATTCATTACATCTTTCTAATTATAAAGACAATTTCATGTTGTTTTGTTTATGGTACTCCTTAATTTAATCTCTTTTCTCTGCTATATATTATGAATTATAAACTTCGACTATAAAAATAGAACATCATAAGTTGAACAAATTGTTTACCTCTGCAAGTACAAGAGTGGAGATAACTCTCATTTATCTTCATCCTTTAACAAGTAACATGTATAAGGAATTTAGTATTAATACCATACCAAATCAGAATCATGTTAAATTTAATTCATTTTAACAATTTTAGAGTTATGATATATATTTAGTATAAAGAAATGTATTCGTATGAAGTTTTTGTATTATTTAAAAATCCAAACGTATGTTTACTTTACAAATTGAGGGAATTTTACAAAAAAATAAAGGTGGCAACATTTCCTATGATGAATGCATGGACTGAATTTAATTAAAAGCAATGGTTATTCCTCTCTCCCTCTCACTTGCAGCAGAAAATTAACTCTAGACATTGATGTGAATATTGCAGCACTGAAAAGCTGCATAATTTTTTGTATACAATGCATTGACTGACTATAATTTTCTGCTTTTTAGGAAAATTCAAAGAAAAACTTACAACTTTTGAAAGTGATACGGTATCCTAATATCTATAAAATATACTATTACAGCAGATCTCTCACATCTCTCACATCGCACAAAAATACAACAAATCCTTATTGTTTTTATATGCATTCTCCTTAACGTTTTCGTTCCCATCTATCTCCTACAACTTTCATTCTCCTACACTCTGTTCTTAGAAGACAGCTCCACTATCTTCAATGGCTAACTACGACTTGATCTCTGATTTGCACGAAGACAAAACCAATTGGAGCATAAGGATTAAAGTCTTAAAGAAATGGATCGAAAATAGTCGATCAAGTCGTGATTATTTGCAAATGATGCTGATGGATGAACATGTTTGGTTCTAAACTTTAGTATGATGAAAGTATCAGTCTACATGTTTGAAATTGTTATCTGATTTCATATATACTATATATAATTTACTTTCTACTTGCAGGGTGAAACTATACAAGCATATCTTTATCACTATGGTCTAATTAAGGAATTCGACAGGATAATTGAGGAAGGTGATTGGAAGAGCATAACACATTTTATTGTGTTTGATGATCCACTAAACGAACCTAATACTCCAATAGGTTGGTCTATAAAGTTATGTGAGAATACTTGCATAACTGAAACAGATCCAAGGCCAGTAGATATCGAAAATGTGCATGCCTCTTTCTCAGATGTTCTTGGTTGCACAACAGCTTTTGATCTTCCTATTGGTATACATATCCTAATTTTTGAACAAATCTACATATCTAATCAACTTTCAACTATAGTTATATTAATTTGGATTGTGTTTTATGTTTACTACAACAGACATATTGGGTTTTGTTATTTCTATGGAAGATCTGAAGACATTTAAAGATGATTTTTGCACTGGAAGGATAAACAAAAAGATAACCTCTATCACTTTCACACTTAAAGACCACACGTAAGTATTTATTTAGCTGTTTTTATTACATGTTAAAAGATATAAATTTTGTGTCATAAAATGGTATGTTGTTTTGGTATAGGGATTTAGAGCTGCCATGTACTGCCTTAGGACAAATAGCTGTCGATTTTCAATGATAAATTCTGGAATGACAATCAACTACCTGTCCTATGTCTTCTTACACACTGGAGTGTTAGAAATGAAAAAGGTTAATAGTTTTTTTTTTTTTTTTTATGCCTTTCGGCCCCCGGGAGTAATCATAAGCCCAAAGGCCCAGACTAATCTCCCGGGTGGGAGTGACACAGCCCACTTATAATGCCCAACTTGGCCAAGTGATTGTCCTGGTAATTTCGCTCCCGCGGGAAATCGATCCCTGGCCTAGACCAACAGGGCCGACACTCACCGCAGCAATGGAACCACCCGACCACCAACAACTTGGTTGGTTAATTGTTTTTGAATCCAGTTAATCTATAATAGATTCATCCTTTGATTATATTCTTCCTAAACTCCATACTTAGATTATAGAAATATAATTGTAGGTCGTATCTATCTCAAAACCAGAGGAGAAATTTCTAGATTTCATTTTCATCCTGAAATCCCATGAGTCAAAACCTTTGTTAGAAGGTAAAAACTATAATTTGAACATTACTCTAATTATGCTTATATAGAGTAAGAAATAACTTTTCATTGTTTGTTTTCAGGTTTTGGAACAATGAGAACAAAGCACAAATTGTCAATGAGGGGACAGCTGATGATAATGAGGCAAGTTCATCCGCCAAGAAGATCACGAAATGAAACATTTGGTTATTTAGACTGTGTTAACTTTATGTACTCTTATATCTATCTGCAGTCCGTAATTTAATTTGGTATTCTATATATGTATTATGTATTCAGACAATNTATCTGCAGTCCGTAATTTAATTTGGTATTCTATATATGTATTGTATTCAGACAATTGCTCCAGTATTCTATGTAGTTTGCCTGACTTGAAATAGTTTGTGTTTTTATATAAGTTTGGGATATGTTTACATGGCAGTTGATAAGTTCTGTTATTATTTTATTTTAATTTGTTATTGTTCTTTCCAAATATTCCTGTTAAAAGTTACAAAAGTTTGAATTATGTTGAGAAATTAATAACAGAGCAAGGTTAATATCTAGTTATGCTCGATCTTGCTAAGTGACATTCAAATTTATTATGTCTTATATATTTTATTATTATGGATTTCATATATAAATTTCCATAGATGATGTTATGGTTACTTCTCTTTATGTTTCGAATAAGTAAATAATGAATTCGTAGTTTTACTAATTTTCATGTGTTAACATTGTACTATGTCGTTGATAGCAATCCTCTATCGTCTATACATTATAAATTTTGTTCTTGTTATACATTAGTCATCAGACCTATGGGATAATTTTAAGATTGATAATAGACGATATAACATTTTTTACGTTACTAAACCGTGTGTAGCATTAATTGAATTAGAAAAAAGGTATGAAATTACTAAATTAATGTAAACTTACATTTTTCTTTTATTCTGCTTCTGAAGCCTTCTCGATTTAGCATTTGCCTAGATTTACCAAATCTTGCAATTATCATCATCAGTTGAGAGTTTTTCTTCAAATTAATATATGTATATTAGTATAATCATGATTAAATGTTTTGCTATTTATAGTACCCGTGATATTCTCCGTAAAAAAATCCAAATCTATGCAATATTGTTATGCTGAGATTATATTGATTTGTGAATAAATCAAGATTAATAAAATAACTACCAAGATTTACATCACCAAATACAGGAAATACTATTAATTCTGATTTGAAATATAACCAAAATATGGATAGCGTCAGTAAATTTTGCGTCATGAATAAATTTGACCTTGCGTGAATATNGTAAATTTTGCGTCATGAATAAATTTGACCTTGCGTAAATTTTGCGTCATGAAGATTTGATATTTACCAACCTCCTACTTCGAATTTACTGAAATGACAACATCTTCAACCAATTAGATTAAAACAAAGACAATCATCACAAGCACCTTTTCGAAATGAAATCTTTGTAAATATTCTCAATAGTTGCAAATTATTATGATTCACACAAACCTGGTTGATTGTTAAATTGAAACCACTCGCAATCTCAAAACCTAACTATATATACGCCATTACTTCCCCTAAAAACAAATACCATTTCATAAAAACTGAGACAAATTAACACTGCTTCACCAATTTTCATCCTAAATCTCACCATGGGGTCTGAATATGACTTGGTTCATGGCTTACATGCATGGAGAGATGACTGGAAGATTCAAGTTAAAGTGATGAAAAGGTGAGAAAAGCCGGATAGACAAGGAAAGCCAGGCTTAAACTTTATTTTCGTAGATGAGAATGTAAGTTTTCTATTATACAAAAGATTCTATGTAAATTTTGTATTCACCATGCATGCTACTTAATCTGTTTAACTTTTTCACTTATTATAGGGATGCAGAATCAATGGTTTTTGTGATAACATAATGTTATCCTATTTGGATCGTGTTTGTCCCGAAGGAAAATGGGTTGAGTTAACAAAATTCAGAATGTACAACTCAGAATGGGAAAACAATGAAAGGACCACCACACACACTTTTCAAATTATTCTGGACCAGGAAACAAAAGTATCATCACTCAGACCGTTGACAGATGAACCATTTCTCAAGTTCACTTATTTTAATAAGATTTACAATGCTCATTACTATCCAGTTGGTATGTTTTATCTATCATCTATGGTATTCAAATGAACTTTACTTAAAAATTTTATTGAATAGTTTACTTTTAGTAGATAAGTCTAATGAAATCATTATCCATGTCTAATAGTTAATATACTAACGTTTTTCTTAATACAAATCTGATGGGAGTATTGGAAAATATTGGAGAACTCATAACAGTTGTTTATCATGATGGGAAAAGTTTCCTAACACTAAATTTCACCATTAGAGACTTGGAGTAAGACAAACATAAGATTTTCATTCTATTTTCATTAATATACAATATACTGACTTATTTATTTTTAAGTAAGGGATTATACAATTAAATGCATTGCTCATGGAGAGTTTGATGCTGACATCAAAACAAGATGCAAAGGATTCAATGGTCATTTTTCTGTTTGTGTTTTAACCGACTGTGTCGTCAAGAAAAACAGAGGTATGTGAACATTTGAGTAAGAAATAGTAATATATTTCACTTATGTCATTTTATATGGGTTTTTTTCTAATATGCGTGGTAATTGTTTCATTTACATACATGTAGATGAAATAACAATCCAAGAACATGAATCTGTTGGTTTTTCCCGTTTTCTCACTCTACCAATTGATGATGTTAGCAATTTTCGAATGAAGTAAGAATAACAATCCTACTGCTTTTAAAATTTTTGGATAATACAAAGTTACTACTAAAAATCTAACTTATTTATATGACTTGCAGGATTTGGCACACGATAAAAAAGATGAAGAACCATGGACAATCAAGTGAAGTTAAGAAGGCAGAGTAAAGAGTGCTGCTGAAGTAGCATTCTATCTAAATCTTTTAAATTTTCATTTCATATACTATAATGAGAGATGTCCTCTTAATTTGCTTTATATTTCTAAAAACAATTACACAGAAAGGCACTTTGTCACTTATCAATTACAAGAAAATGAACATTTGACTCTTAAGGCACTTTCTCTACTTGAATTGACCATTCTACCCTGTGTAACTCACATATCTCTCTCTCTCTTTTACTCTCGCCTTAAACCACTTATTTATTTTATATAATTTTTTTTTACCCCATATCTCTCACATCTCTCTCTTTTACCCCACCTGGTTTATTTTCTATTTTTTTTATAATGTGAAAGACATAAAACAATTTATTTGGTAACAATGAATGATAATTTTTTTTATTCTATATTTTAAGATCTATTTTGCTATAGTTTTGATTCGAAAAAAAAATAAGAAATCTAAACATATGAAATCGAGATCGACGTGGACATGAAAACGTGGACAATTGTGTGTAGACATATAAGAATCTCGTATTGTTAGTGTGGATGGTCATGTGTAGATAATACTTTACTGATGGTCATGTGTGGATGGTCATGTGTAGATATAGTTCTTGATATTTACAAGTAGATTTCTTGTTTCACATCAAAACTATAGCAAAATGGATCTTAAAATGTTGGAAAAATAGAATTATCATATATTGTTTCCAGAAATTTGTTTTATGTCTTTCACATTATTAAAAAAATAGAAAACAAATCAAGTGGGGTAAAAGAGAGAGATGGTTTATTAGTTTAAGGTGAGATGTAAAAGAGAGAGATGTGAGAGAAAAAGAGAGAGAGGCGTAAGAGAAAAAGAGAGATGAAGAAAAAAGAAAATTAACAGAATGACAAAATTGGGTTTTCATACCCATGAATACGACAAAAAGTGTCTTAAGAGTCAAATGTGCCTTTTTGTAACAAAAAGTGGCAAATGTGCCTTTCAGTGTAATTCACCCATATTTCTATCGTTTTTGTTGATGGTTATGTGTACTTGAACTATTTTGTTTTTTTCGGTTTTATAATTATGTTTGTTTTTTATATATATCTACTTTGTTAAAGTATTAAATCTAGTTTCTAATTTTAGTTGCTCAAATTAAATAATTCAATAGTTAATATACAAATCAGAATATTTAGCAAATAAGATTTAATATTAACTAGGTTATTTAGCAAATAAGATTTAATATTAACTATTGTGATTTGAAAAGGTTTCTAAGCTCCATTCATGGAGATCAGATTGGAAGATTGTGATAATGGTGTTGAAAAAGTGGGAAAAAGTTGGTCAGCAGGGTATTGAATGGTTAGAGTTTATTTTTGTAGATGAAGAAATAAGTTTTAATATAATATTTCAATGAGTGTCCATTGAATTTGCTTACTACTTTAAATAATCAGATACTTTTAGACTTATTAAGTGTTTTCTGTTTTCAAGGATGCAAAATTCAGGCCTCAATGACAAATCCTGTTTTGGTTACATATTACAACAGTGCTTTAAAAGAAGAACAATGAAATTATGTAAAGGATTTCGTTGTTACTGATGCATTCTGGTCCCCAAAAAATTACTCCACACAAACATCATTTATTCATACTAGAAAACACAAATGTGGATCCAATAAAACCAAGGTCAGAAAACCATTTCCTGAATTTTGCAGAATTTAGAGAAGTTTATGATGGTATTGTTGATACCAAATATCCTATTGGTAAGTTATCTTCTACTATTGTATTACATGTTTCGTTCTTTATAAAAAGTATGATATAATTCTTAATTTGCTTGTATTAAGAACCTGTTAGTCATTGATTTCATGCTCAATAACAAAATCTAATTTTCTGAATAGACTTAATTGGAGATCTGGTATATGTTGGAAGACTTATTAGAGATAAAGAGTTCACAAATGATGATGAAATAAAGAAATTATGTAGCCGCATTAAATTCTCTATCAGAGACACCAAGTAAGTCTGATTCTTATTATACTTTGAATAAAATAACACTGAAAATAAAATTATTACAAAAATTTATGTAATGAAGGAATGTGGACATCAGTTGTGTTGCATATGGTAACTTAGCTGACGAGTTCCAAAGTCAATGGTGGGCTGCAGGTGGTTCTGATATTATTTGTGTTTTGACTGATTGGCATGTGTGGAACAAAGGTTTGATGTGTAACTGTTTTTACTCTCACATTTTACCAATACACTTTAGTTGGGATTGTGTTTTTATCGAATGAAAAATATGAATTTCATAATGTTTAGGAGTACTGAGAGTAATTGAAGCCAAAGGGATGTCAAAATTTTTGTTTAACCCTCGCTTAGCTGAAGTTGATTCTTTCAGAGAAAGGTATAAACAATACAACCTTCTTACTGATATAATAAGTGCTTATTATTTATAACAATTTTCTTCATATTTGTATTTAAGGATGAAGATTATCAACGACACTGATCAGAAAGAATGAGATATGTTAGCCATATATTTCATGGCTAGATGGATGGTTTAGAAGAAGATAAATTGATTGATATTATTTTCATTTCTACGTTTGAATTGTTCATGTTCTACAAACATTTTTTGTCAGAGGAATTATGTAATGTCCAAATACATTGCAGTATCAAAACACTTATGTTTTGCCTTTACCTAAACGTTCTTTATCCATTTCTAACCATTATTAAGATAGTTGATAGTCTGCAGAATCTATGTCTATTGTGATAAAATAATTTCAGTACGAGGTTCATCAAACTGAACAAGATGTTGAGATGGATGTTAAAATTAATCGAAATATCTCAATAAGGATTAGTAAAATTATGAGTCCAATTTTGTACTAAATCATATATATGATGGTTTATTGAGTATAAAATAAATGACAAAATTGAACCTAATTAATTTTTCGCTCCGAGATTACGTTGAAGCGGTTCTTCATTGTTGACTTCGCTTTCAATTCCTCAATAAGATTCGATGGGATCTTCAATTAACATCTAGAACTCCATCGATGATGGCTTAAATGCAATTTTTAAACCGAAAATGAATAATCCGAGTCATTATTCTTACTCTTTATGCTAGATCAAATTCCAGAAGTTTCGAAACTCAGACAAAAAAAATTAAGAAGATGAAGGAAGAATGATGATCGAGCAATGCAATGATAAAATTGATGGAGTTTTACCTCATATATCTGTGAGTAAACATAGGATTTAGATTCCGACATATCGATGTTACCAATGATTCAAACTGCGTGGCTTTGATGTCGATTTGGAGAACACCAATTTGTTTTTGCATGTTCCACTACAATAGAAAATGAAGTGAACGAAAATTTATTTACTCACTAAAATAATCAACAGTTTATTTTTCTATTCTACATTATTAATATATTAAGAAAAATATAATTAGGAACAAATAAATAAGGTGTTATTATTGATGGTATAATTTAGTTAAATTATACATAACTTAATGCATCATAATGTAACTAAAGTTTATATATGTAGCTACTGTGATGTGTTCATATCCTTTGAAATACAACACAACCTAACATAATAATAATATAAAATATATATCAATTAGACTTCTAAATATTCATTGTTCAGATAGCACAACTAAGATAAACATATTTACATAGGTAAAATGTTATAAGACTAATGTCATCATTTCCATGGATATAATTTTAAAAAAACACCAAATCAATATATTACAAAACATCTAAATAACTAAAACTATATAAATTCAAACTTATATTATTAACGATAAAAATCAACCTGTGCACAGCACGGGTACTATCCTAGTAAATAGTAAACTATGCTTTTTAAATTTACAGTAATTTGATTGGCAGACCAAAATATGGCAGATGAAAAATTTTGAGAATTCATTTTTTTAATATAAAAAATTGCGTTTTCATTTTTGTTTTTGTTTCTCTGCCACCACTTCTTTTTATACATGGTTTCTTCTTATTCCTTTGGCAGATTTAGAAAATATTATGTGTTTTCATCGTTATATCAACAATGTGCCAAGTTTTCCCGTGGTATTGTATTCCTTCTAAACTAAGAGTTACATTTTTCCTCCCATTCCATTGTTTTTAGTTAACTAAGCTTTCAAACGATGATATATAAGATGATTATGAAGGCATGCCGTCCAAACAAAGGATAAACGTAGTTGTTCCTTCGTTTTTACTCGTTTAGGGTTTTGCAGACAAATCGACTATTTTTTGCAGTGTTTTGGCAGATTATTTGGTTAAAGAAATGGCGGCGCTGTCTGGCAAAAGGCGGCACTAACGTGCGACGATATATAAAGCTCAAGGCAGAGTTAGAGCAGAGATCGGCCTTGTTTTGGCAGATTTGTGATGAAAAAATTCGAGAATTCGTTTTTCTTTACAAAAAAATTTGTTTTCATATTTGTTCTTGTTTCTCTACCACCACTTCTTTTTATACATGATTTCTTCTTATTCTTTAGGCAGATTTAGAAAATATTATCGTGTCAGGTGTTTCATCGTTATATCGACAATGTGCCAAGTATTCCCTTGGTATTGTATTCCTTCTAAACTAAGAGTTACATTTTTCCTCCCATTCCATTGTTTTTAGTTAACTAAGCTTTCAAACGATGATATATAAGATGATTATGGAAGCATGACGTCCAAAAAAATGATAAACGTAGTTGTTTATTCGTTTTTACTCGTTTGGGGTTTCGCAGACAAATTGACAATTCAATTCCTTGCAATATTTTGGTAGATTATTTGGTAAAAGATATGGCGGCACTAACATGCGACGATATATAAGATGCTATAGGCAGAGTTAGAGTAGAGCTCGACCTTGTTTTGGTAGTTTTGTTATGAACTTAAACAGTAAAGCCCATAATTTTGGGCCTCGGAATATTTCGGAGCTTGTGTATATGAATGATATGGTCGTAGACATAAATAGTAAACTCTGTTTTTTAAATTTAGAGTAATTTGATTGGCACACCACAATATGGCAGATGAAAATTTTAGAGAATTCGTTTTTTTTTAAAACAAAAAATTGTGTTTTCATATTTGTTCTTGTTTCTCTGCCACCACTTCTTTTTATACATGGTTTCTTCTTATTTCTTTGGCAGATTTAGAAAATATTATGTGTTTTCATCGTTATATCGACAATGTGCCAAGTATTCCCTTGATATTATATTCTTTCTAAACTAAGAGTTACATTTTTCCTCCCATTCAATTATTTTTATTTAACTAAGCTTTGAAACGATGATATATACGATGATTATGGAGGCATGACGTCCAAACAAATGATAAACGTATTTGTTTCTTCGTTTTTACTCGTTTGGGGTTTTGCAGACAAATCGACAATTCCTTGTAGTGTTTTGGCAGATTGTTTGGTAAAAAAAATGGCGGCGTTGTCCTGACAAAAGGCGGAGCTAACATGCGACGTTAATAAGATGCTATTGGCAGAGTTAGAGCAGAGCTCGGCCCTGTTTAGGCAGTTTTGTTATGAACTTAAACAGTAAGCCCATAATTTCGGGCCTCATCATATTCTTGTTTTCACATCAAACACCTTATACTTTTATGATGACTTTGTTAATCTTAACCACCTTATGATGCAAAATATACGAAAATATGATTTAAGACATATTATTATATAAAAACGTTCGAAATGTACTTTGATTACCTTAAATCAAGTGTACAACCAAAAATATTTAATTTATAACAAGGTAATACTAATTATAAGTTAAAATTCCAAAAATACAATTGGATTACTAGAGACAACTATGTGAAGAAATCATGAATTTTTTATTAATATAATTGTCATGTGTCTAGAATTGCGGCAACATGTGTTAAATGATGGCGTTAGGTGTCCATTTTGACTGCGTCACGTGTTTTTAATGTTTTTTTAAAAAAATTAATCTTATTTTTTTCAACACATATTTTTTTCAAAATTATAACAAGTCTGATATCCGTAATATTAGGTATTACCAGGTACAAATATGAACAAAATTATAACAAGTCAAATATGCGTAATACGTGGTATTACCAGGTACAAAATATTGTCCTTTTTAATAATCTTATGTTATTGAATTAATTAAATTTGAATAATAATTTGATTATTTAATCAACTTTTAAAAAATTTCACAAATCGTGCAATTGTTATTTAGAAAATAGATATGAAAAAAATTGTAAATTTTTTTATGACAATTTTTAAAACATGTGATATATGATATGAACAAATGTATAGTTAAACTTATTAAAAATAATATTGATATATTATTTTTAATAGTTCTATGTTTTTAAAATACTTTGTGTGCATATACAATTTTTTATAAATTTCACGTCATTAATATAGTGTTTGGAAGCAAGAATATCAATGAAGGAAAAAAATCCAAAATAAAATTGAGAATATCGGAATTAATGAGGTGTTGACACCTAAGCAAAATAATTAGTTGTCATTAAAAATTGTGTTTGGCAATAGAGATAGTAGAAGAAAAAAAAATTAATAAATCAGTCAAATACTAACTTTAATTGTGGTGCTGCCATGTGTATTTTTGTGCTCCCTCTTTAATATACTTTATATATGTTGAATTAAAAAATTTTACATATGTATTTGAATATCTCTTGTTCTTCTCTGTCTTATAAGTAGAAATTATGGTGGTTTCCAAATTCTTAACACTCACAGAAACAGGTTCCAAAATTACAGTTAACAATCTTGCAGCTCTTAGGATAGTACTTGATGCATTTGTTGTCTTTACGGCAAGACGCATTGGTCTCATAAGCGTCCATTGTAGGTGCTACTTGCGGCAAATAATTACAAATCTTTTCTTTATGAGTGTTTGTGAAGGTTCATCTTTGTAATTGCTTGCCGCAATTAGCACATACATTGGACGCTTATGAGACCAATGTGTCTTGCCGTAGAGACAACGAATGCATCAAGTACTGTCCTAAGGATTGCAAGATTGTTAACTGTAATTTTGGAACATGTTTATGTGATTGTTAAGAAATTGGAAACCACCATAATATTTACTTAAAAGACAGAGAAGAACTAGAAATTCAAATACATATATAAAATATTTTATTCAAAATATTATTTTCCGCCGAGGCAATTCACTTCTTCTTTCGCCATCTTTCTCGCATCACCCAAAGATGAACCTTCACAAAAACACACCACAAACTTCAAAACAAGACCAAAGCAAGAACTATAAAACAAAGAAGAACTCATCATAGAAGAAGCATACAAAATACTATATGATTGTGTATTGTAATCTCGAAATCTGTTCTTGTTTATTTTGATTGGGTAAGTGATGATAAGAAGAAGTCTCTTCTTTTATACAAGAAAGTTAAACGGAAGCAAATATTTTGTTTGAAGGTTTTACCAAGTTTAGTCAGATACTACTTGATTACACATTGTTACTTAGTCCAACTTGAGATCTCTCAATTTTAGGAAAAAATATTATTGGCTAATTTTGTTTTCGTAGCAGGACATAATGAGATACATAATGTATCCTTCACTGCAATAACAAATCAGAATATTCAGAACGAGCAATTCAGAATTTAATTTTTTTTTGTTAAAGAAATCAGAACTTAATTGCAAAACCCTAAATCAGAATATCGAAAAACGAAATGGAAAGAGAAGAGCAGACATTGGAGATTATTCAGTATGAGATAATGGGTTTTACCTTAACGTATAATGGAAAACGCGGATGGAGAAAGCCAAAGAGAGATTTGAAGAAACTTAGAAGAAGCGAATTTCGAAAAGAAGAAATCAGAGGTGACGAAGGAAGAAGACGAGACTCATTTTGTTAACCTATCAGAGAACCAGAACCATGCCTAAAGATTTTAATGCCCTAAGCGAAGTAAAATTATAATTTTATTTATCATAATATAAGCAAATAATTTTGGGTACAAATTACAAAAAAAAAATTAATACGTGAAATATATAGAAAATTAGTATAAAATTGTAATATCAATATATAGAAAATAAAAGTTTCTTTTAAATTAAGGAAATTTATCTTAAACTTTTTTTTAAAATGAAAAACACAAAATTATGTTTATAATAAAGCAATTAAATAATAGATTGACATCCTAAAAAGGAAACTAAACAAAGAAAAAATAAACCAACAAATATCCTAAAAGTTGAAGTTAGAAAAAGAGGATAAAAACTAAAGTTTTAAAAAATGAGATACAAAAGTTTCTATTTTGATTAAGGAAATTAAAAAAAAGGAATACAATCCTATAAGGAAAATGAATTTAAATTCATCATCTCTATATAACCAGTTTGATAGTTTCTCAATTTTACAACAAAAAAACTTCGTTATATACACCGCTACACATAAGCTACACCCGAGGTAATATTATGTGTAATCGAAATTATGATGTATGTTATGAAATATCTTTGTTATATACACCCGTTTCGCATATCTTCATTATCTACACCCGAAATTATGATGTACGTTATCTAAAATAAAAGCTCAATTATGTTGTACGTTATCGAAATTATGTTAGAAGAAATTATGCTTCGTTATGTTAGGAAATTATGATTCGTTATGTACATAAGAAAGACTAATAGAAATCAAATAGATTAATATGTATTAATCGCTTGATAACTAAAAATCAAAGTTAAACAAAAAAAAATTGATTAATAAAAAGACTTAAAAATTCTGAAAAGTCAAAGATGAAAATTTAATTTTAAAAGATAAAGTTAATAAAAAATAAAATTAAAAAGTTAAAAAGTTAAAAAAGTTAAAAATTAAATTTATTCTAAAATGCAAAATTAATATAAAAAAGAAAAAACATTTCTTAGTTTTTATATTTAGATTAAGGAAATTAATCATAAAAGTAAAATAATTATAATTTTTCACCTCTATATAAACCACAATTTGGTAGTTTGTCAATTACACACAAAAAAATTAAAAATCCAATAATCGTATCCACAGCTATTTACTGTATTTTTTCACCAAATTTTTCTTTCAAGGTATATATTTATTTCATCATAAACTTTGTTTCTAAATTTATGTATTATATATTTTCACGGGTGATCTAATTTTGATTTCTTTGGCTTTAATTATTTTCACGGGTTATAAAATATTAAATTATAAACCCGCATATATGAGGGTACTTATCTAGTTTTATATAAAATTAATGTATTTTAAAAATATAAAACAAGTATAAGAACCTAAAATAGATTATAACTAACATGTTGGTAAAAAAAAAAAACAATGTGGTGAAAAAGCAATGATATAGAGTGATCAATTCACCATTGTAAATATGAATCTAGTACTTCTTTGTGGAACTCATTTTTAAAGAACTAGGACTTGATTTTATTGTTCCTCTATGTCTTATAAAATTGTAATATAAAATTGTCTATTGTTCCTCTATGTCTTATAATTATAAATTACGGTGGTTTCGAATCTCCTAACACTGACAGAAACATGATCCAAAATTACACGCACAGACACATGTTCTTCTACTAGACTTGCAGGCCTTAGGACAGTACTTCTTGCATTCATCAGCTTTATGGCAAACCCCAGTGGTCTCCATTCTAGGTGCTACCTGTTAGAGGGGGATTTAGCACTCCCCGATTTAATCCGGTTTGAGTTGAAATCAGCCCAACAATCGACTTCAAGGCCCATCAAGACCGATCTACGAAATAAAAGAAAGTTTCCTTTTACTTGATAAAAAGAAGATTTCCTTGTATNNTATCCGGAACCGCGCTCGACTGGTTTTCGACGCTCGAACCGAACTCAGTCAACAGCTACAACGAGCTCACTACCAAATTCCTCAAGCGCTTCACCATGTTCATCAAGCAGAAAACAAAGAACGCCGAACTCTGGGCTCTCGAACAGAAGCAGGACGAGCCTCTACGCAAGTTCATGGAACGTTTCAAAGCAGTCGTATCCCACTGTACGATCGACGACGAAGCTGCGATCGAGGCTCTTTACAAAGCAACCTGGTACGAATCAGACTTCCACAGGGAGATCAAGCGCAACAATCCAAAGACGTTGGAAGACATTCTGCACAGGGCGCACATCTTTATCATGGAAGAAGAGGAAAAATCCGAGAAAGATAGGCGATATGCGCTAACGAAACAGCCCGCGGCCAAGGATAAACAGTACGTTCCTCCAAAGCAACCTGTCAACACGGTCCAAACTCAGCAGTCCTGGTCAAACACTTGGGTTCGATCGGACGAACCAAAGGAGTCCGAAACCGAATCCGCACCGTACTGCAATTTCCACAACCGATTCGGAAACCATTCAACCGAAGAATGCCGACACTTACAAGAATTCTTGATGATGAAGTACAAAAAAGGGGAAGTTCCAGTCGAAGGAGCCTTCCAGCCTTCGAACAGACCACGCCGTAACGATAACGGCAGGCGACGTAACTTCAAACCGAACAAAGCTACCGAACAACCTAAAGATAAAACCGATGACGAGCAACCGAAGCGAGATCGGGAAGAAAATGCGGAGGCCCAGCAACCTCCACAGGTTCGAAAGCGCGTCAACATGATCATGGGCGCACTGGAAACATGCAACTATTCCGTCCGAGCTCTAAAGACGTACAGTAAGGAAGCAATGGCTGCAAAACATACACACCAGACTACACCTTGCGGGATGCCGATCACCTTCTCTGAGGCCGACACGGAAGGACTCCATATGCCGCATAACGACCCTTTGGTCGTCGAAACACTCATCGGTGACGTTGTAGTCGGGCGAATCTTAATCGACACTGGAAGCTCGGTAAATGTGATATTCAAGGATACGTTGAAGAACTTGGATTTTCCCGACAATCAAATCAGACCGAACATCGAACCACTCACCGGATTTTCAAGCGAGCAAACCATGACCGCCGGAATGGTCAAAATCCCTATGTATACCGGAGGGATATGTCGGATGGTCAAGTTCCTGGTGTTGAACAAACCCGCAATCTATAACGTGATACTCGGCATACCGTGGATATTCTCAATGAAAGCAGTCGTATCAACGTACCACCAGTGCGTCAAGTTCCCAACACCATCCGGAATCTTCACCCTTAGAGGCGACCAGGTGATGTCCCGAACATGCTTCATCAACGAATGCAAACTGAGGACCACTCCCCGCACCTGCGTGATCAACAAGAAGAAAATTCCAAACGATCCCGATCTACCGCGACGCGAGACCATCGTCCAAGTCAATATCGACGATTTCAATCCGGAGAGATGCGTAGGAATCGGAGCCGAGCTCGAAGAAGACATCAAAATGGACTTAATCCGACTCCTCAAAAGAAACATTTCGACCTTCGCCTGCCCGGAATCGATCCAAAGATAACGAGCCACGAACTCAATATTGATTCCACCTTCAAACCGATCAAGCAAAAACGACGCAAGCTCGGACCCGAGAAGGCTCGAGCTGTTAACGACGAAGTCGAGAGACTACTTAGTGCCGGATCGATTACTAAAGTTCGGTATCCAGACTGGTTGGCAAACCCAGTCGTGGTCAAAAAGAAAATTGGAAAATGGAGGATCTGTGTCGACTTTACCGATCTGAACAAAGCCTGCCCAAAGGATAGCTTCCCACTCCCACATATCGACAGACTCGTCGAAGCCACCGCCGGTAACGAACTCCTCTCGTTCATGGACGCCTTCTCAGGCTATAATCAGATACTCATGCATCCAGACGATCGCGAGAAGACCTCCTTCATCACCGACCGTGGTATCTACTGCTACAAGGTCATGCCTTTCGGCCTAAAAAACGCCGGTGCAACTTACCAACGGCTCGTTAACCGGATGTTTGCCAGCCAGCTCGGCAAAACAATGGAGGTCTATATCGACGACATGCTCGTCAAGTCACTGATCGCCAAAGATCACGCCGGGCATCTCAACACTTGCTTCGACATCCTAAACGAATACGGCATGAAGCATAATCCAACCAAATGCACGTTTGGCGTGACCTCGGGAGAGTTCCTCGGGTATATCGTGACTCAAAGAGGAATTGAAGCCAATCCTAAACAGATCTCAGCAATCCTCGACCTACCATCACCAACGACAAAACGGGAAGTACAAAGACTCACAGGACGTTCATCTCCCGATCTACCGACAAGTGTCTCCCTTTCTACCAACTGTTACGCGGTAATAAAGGCCTCGAGTGGGATGACAAGTGCGAAGAAGCGTTCAAACAGCTCAAAGAATACTTGTCAACCCCACCGGTTCTTGCAAAACCCGAAGATGGCGAGACCCTCTACCTCTACATCGCAATATCAACTTCAGCTGTCAGTGGGGTGCTTGTCCGGGAAGACCGAGGCGAACAGAAACCGATCTTCTATATCAGCAAATCACTAGATGGTGCTGAAGGACGATATCCAACTCTCGAAAAACTAGCTCTCGCCGTTGTCATCTCAGCTCGGAAGCTACGCCCCTACTTCCAATCGCATTCAGTCACCGTCCTAACCAATCAGCCGCTCCGGACGATCCTTCATAGTCCGAGCCAATCTGGCCGACTGGCTAAATGGGCTATCGAACTTAGCGAATACGATATCGATTACAAAATCCGAACGAGCATCAAGTCGCAAGTTCTTGCAGATTTCCTCATCGAGTTATCTCCCGAGTACGTCAACACCGATGTCGTGACCGCCGAGCAATGGATTCTTCACGTGGACGGATCTGCATCTAACCATGGTTCTGGAATAGGCATCCGCCTCAAATCTCCGACAGGAGAAATCCTAGAGCAATCGTTCCGCCTGGCATTCAACGCGTCAAACAACGAGGCAGAATACGAAGCGCTAATTGCCGGGCTACGTTTAGCCAAAGCCATCGGCGTAACATGCATACATGCCTACTGTGACTCACAGCTCGTCACAAGCTAATTTAGCGGGGAATATGACGCCAAGAACGATCGAATGGACGCATACCTCAAGCTCGTAAAACAACTTACTACAGAGTTCGACTCATTCGAACTAACCAAGATACCACGAGGAGAAAACGCTCCAGCCGACGCACTCGCTGCTCTAGCTTCTAGCTCGGACCCTCATCTCAGACAAACGATCCCGGTCGAGAATATATCAGAACCGAGCATCGGAAGCACGGAGCAATGCCTTATCACAACTCGTAGACGCGATTACGAGGAAAATCCCGCGACCGAACCCATCTTAC
>PKML01012785.1:340733-350872 GCA_002933935.1 Eutrema yunnanense | reverse complement strand
GGGACGACATACATCGATCATACCGAGGGTTTCGAACAAGAGAAGGACTTGTAAGACAACAAGAAGTTGAGACCAACATGGATCACTATGAGAACGTTCCACTTGGGAACATCAATGAACCCATTCCCCACCAAGGGAACGGTGGGAATGGGGATGGACACGGTAACAACCAAGGTGGTAATGGAAACCACCCCGCACAAGGTGGTAATGGAAACCACCACGGACAAGGAGGGCACGCCCATAACAACCCTCAACCACCCGCCCGGCAAAGAGCTCCCAACCATCCACCAAGAGCTAGAAACGTTGTTGGAGAAGGCAATGCCGCTAATGCTCACTAAAACCGCCAAGGCATTCAAGCTCCACCGGTGGAGAATAACAACTTCGAAGTAAAGCCGGGAGTTATCAACATGGTTCAAGCCAACAAATTTCATGGCTTGTCCATGGAGGATCCCTTGGACCACATCGACCAATTTGACTGGATATGTGGTCTCACGAAGATCAATGGGGTCTCCGAAGATGGGTTCAAGCTTCGTCTCTTCCCATTCTCTTTGGGTGACAAGGCTCATCAACGGGAAAAGACATTACCCCAAGGATCTATCACTTCTTGGGATGATTGCAAACGCGCGTTTCTCGCCAAATTCTTCTCACCGGCTAGAACCGCAAAGCTTCGTAACGAGATCTCAAGTTTTACACAACGATCCAATGAGTCCTTCAATGAAGCTTGGGAGAGATTTAGAAGCTACACGTCTCAATGTCCACATCATGGCTTTAGCAACGCCTCTCTACTAAGCACACTCTACCGTGGTGTTTTGCCTAAAATCCGTATGCTACTTGACACGGCATCTAACGGGAACTTCTTGGCTAAAGACGTTGAGGAAGCAATGGAGCATGTCGAGAATTTGGCCCAAAGTGACGGTACCTATGGCGACGACTATGACCGCGCCACAAGGACCACTAGTGACTTTGATGAGAACAAACGGGCCAAAGACATGAAAGCTCTTAACGACAAGTTGGACAAGCAAGCAAATTTGATTGATAAACTACTAGTGTCTTCCCAAAAGACGGTCAACTTTGTGGATGCTTATGATGAGAACCAAGGTTACTTTCAAGAGGAGAACGTAGACATGAACACTCAAGAGGAGGTTAACTACTTGGGGAATCAAGGGAACTTCCAAAACCAAGGAAACTACCAACGCCAAGGGTTCAATCAAAACTATCGGAACCACCCCAACTTCTCCTACCGGAATACAAATGTGGAGAACCCACAAGATCAAGTCTACCCTCCACAACCTACTCAACCTCAAGGAGCCCCACAAAAACAATTTCAACCTCAAGGGCAAGCTTCTAATACCAACAATCAAGCCTTTGTCCCAAGGAATCAATTCCAAGGGAACCAAGGTGGATTTCAACACAAAGCTCCACCCGGTTTTCAAGCACCTACGTCTAAACCGCAAGAACTTGATTTGAGCTCCATGTTCCAACAACTACTTAAGGGACAAGCGGAGATCCATACGAAGGTGGATTGCTCTTACAATGACCTCAACACAAAGATTGAGGCTTTGAACTCCAAGGTCAAACACATGGAGAACAAAGGGGTCGCTTCTTCTTCGCGACCACAAGGTCAACTACCGGGCAAATCCGAAGCGAATCCCAAGGAGTATGTCAATGCCATAACTTTGAGAAGTGGCACGGTCTTGCCTACAAGAGAAGCTCCTTCTCCCCTCAATGTGGACATTGAGGACCAAAGTGGGGGGGTGGAACTTAAAGAAGATGAGATAGTAAAGGAGCATGATAAGGTTGACGAGGTCGAGAAGATCAAGCCTAGAGATGTTGGAGCTCAAGCCAAGCCAAAGAAGAATGAGTTCGTCCCCAAGCCATACGTCCCAAAGCTACCTTTTCCCGGTCGTTTCAAGAAACAGCTCATGGATAAGTATAAAGCTATTTTTGATAGGCAAATGGAGAAAGTGGAACTCACAATGCCTTTGGTGGATGCATTCTTACTTGTCCCCCAATATGCCAAGTTTTTGAAAGATGCTGTTAATGAAAGAGCCAAGGAGATGGAATCCATGGTCATTCTAACTCATGAATGTAGTGCCATTATACAAAAGAAGATGGTACCCAAGAAGCTAGGAGACCCGGGATCCTTTACCTTACCTTGTGCTCTTGGACCTCTCGCTTTCAATCATTGCTTATGTGATCTTGGAGCAAGTGTGAGCCTCATGCCATTCTCGGTGGCTAAGAGATTAGGCTTCACGCGATACAAAGCTTGCAACATCTCTCTAATATTGGCGGATAGGAGTGTGAGAGTCCCCATTGGCCTACTTGAAGATCTACCAATCGTTGTTAAGGATTTCATCGTCCCCACGGACTTTGTGGTTCTTGAAATGGATGAAGAACCAAAAGACCCTCTTATCTTTGGTAGACCGTTCCTAGCAACCGCGGGAGCGATAATCGACGTAAGGAAGGGCAAGATAGATCTCCATTTGGGTAAAGGGGAAGTGCTTGAGTTTGACATCAACAAAGTAATGAAGAAGCCCACTATAGACGGGCAATGTTTCTACATCGAGACCATGGACGAGTTGGCCGATGAATTACTTGAAGAAATGAGAGTGGAAGATGGGTTAGAAGTGGTTTTGACAAAGGAGCACGGTG
Organism: Eutrema yunnanense; assembly: GCA_002933935.1. Lineage (NCBI taxonomy): Eukaryota > Viridiplantae > Streptophyta > Magnoliopsida > Brassicales > Brassicaceae > Eutrema > Eutrema yunnanense. The sequence goes on along the minus strand of PKML01012785.1, from coordinate 348,220 downwards.
ATCATGGGTTTTTGAGCAAGGAGAGTCAAGGCTATGAACTTCTCATGGATTCTCATAAGCCGGTCGACAAGGACACCACGTTTATTGAGTTGTGCATCCGGGGTGCCACGGTTCAAGAAGAGTTCGTTCTAGCATTCGAAGAGACTAGCAAGGGTAAGACTAGTTTTGAGGAGGACGATTGGAGCGAACTAAAGGCCCCAAAGGTGGACCTAAAGCAACTACCCGCGGGATTAAGGTATGCGTTCTTAGGTCCAAATGAGTCTTATCCGGTTATCGTGAACGAGAGTCTAGATGAAAACGAACTATCCTCCCTTCTTGTGGAACTTAGGAAGTATAGGAAGGCAATTGGCTATTCTTTAGATGATATCAAGGGTATTTCCCCAAGTTTGTGCACGCATAGAATCCATTTGGAGGATGAATCGAGGACCTCTATTGAACATCAAAGAAGGTTAAACCCTAATTTGAAAGATGTTGTAAAGAGAGAGATTCTTAAGCTCTTGGACGCGGGGATTATCTACCCAATTTCGGATAGTACGTGGGTCTCCCCGGTCCATTGTGTGCCTAAGAAAGGGGGGATGACGGTTGTTAGAAATGACAAGAATGAGATGATTCCTACTAGGACGATAACCGGGCATAGGATGTGCATAGACTATAGGAAGTTGAACTCATCTACTCGAAAAGATCATTTCCCGTTACCTTTCATAGACCAAATGCTTGAACGTCTCGCTAATCATCCTTTTTATTGTTTCCTAGACGGTTATTCGGGGTTCTTTCAAATACCCATACACCCGAATGACCAAGAGAAAACAACCTTCACATGCCCTTACGGTACCTTCGCATATCGAAGGATGCCGTTCGGGTTGTGTAATGCTCCCGCAACTTTCCAACGTTGTATGATGTCCATTTTTTCCGATCTTATTGAAGACATGGTAGAAGTCTTTATGGACGACTTCTCCGTGTATGGATCTTCCTTTGGTGTTTGCTTGTCCAATCTTTGTAGGGTCTTGCAACGATGCGAAGAAGCAAACTTGGTGCTCAATTGGGAGAAGTGCCATTTTATGGTACGTGAGGGAATCGTGCTAGGACACAAGATCTCCGAGAAGGGCATAAAGGTAGACAAAGCCAAGATTGAGGTGATGGTTAGTTTGGAGCCGCCTAAGACGGTCAAAGACATCCGGTCTTTCTTGGGTCATGCGGGTTTTTACCGAAGGTTCATCAATGATTTTTCAAGGATTACTAGACCCCTCTCCCGGTTGCTTTGCAAGGAGGTCGAGTTTGTGTTTGATGAGGAGTGCATGGAGGCATTCCTAGAGATCAAGAAAGCATTGATTAGCGCCCCTATAGTCCAAGCACCGGATTGGGACCTTCCGTTTGAAATCATGTGTGATGCTAGCGACTATGCGGTTGGAGCCGTTTTGGGTCAAAAGAAAGACAAGAAGACCAATGTGATCTACTATGCTAGTTGAACTCTAGATGATGCTCAAACTAGGTATGCAACCACGGAGAAGGAGTTGTTGGCCGTAGTCTTTGCCATGGAGAAGTTTAGATCTTATGTTGTGGGTTCAAGGGTGATTGTCTACACCGATCACGCGGCTTTAAGATACATTCATGCAAAGAAGGACACGAAACCGAGGTTATTACGTTGGATCTTGCTACTCCAAGAATTCGATTTATAGATAGTAGACAAGAAAGGCATAGAGAACGGAGTAGCAGATCACTTGTCTAGGATGAGGATAGAAGACCTCGTCCCCATTGAAGATAAGCTTCCCGAAGAAAGTCTCATGATTGTGAAGGTATTGAGAAAAGGGGTTGAAGCCGTGAATGGTATGGAGGAAGCTAGCGGTCTACAAGATGAAAAGCTCCCATGGTTTGCGGATCTAGTCAACTACCTAGTTTGTGGGAAGGAACCGCCTTTCGAGGGGTATAAGAAGAAGAAGTTCTTCCACGACGTTACTAGATACTATTGGGATGAGCCCTACTTGTACAAGTTGTGTTCGGATGGGTTGTATAGAAAGTGCGTAGCGGAAGAAGAAGTGAAAGGAATCCTACTCCACTGTCACGGGTCAAGCTATGGCGGGCATCACGCATCCTACAAAACCGCTACAAAAGTATTGCAATCCGGATTTTGGTGGCCTTCGTTATTCAAGGACGCACATACCTTCGTCTCCACGTGTGATGCATGCCAAAGAAAAGGAAATATTGGGAGGAGAGATGAGATGCCCCAAAACCCAATCCTTGTGGTAGAGATGTTTGACGTGTGGGGCATCGACTTTATGGGACCTTTCCCGTCATCATATGGTAACCAATACATATTGGTGGCGGTCGATTACGTCTCCAAATGGGTGGAAGCCATTGCAAGCCCGACCAACGATGCCAAGGTCGTTCTAAAACTGTTTAAGTCCGTAATCTTCCCAAGGTTCGGAGTTCCGAGAGTGGTAATTAGTGATGGAGGTAGTCATTTCATCAACAAGGTGTTTGAAAGCTTACTAAGGTAGCACGGTGTGAAGCATAAGGTAGCAACGCCTTACCATCCTCAAACGAGTGGCCAAGTAGAAATATCAAACCGGCAAATCAAAGCCATACTTGAGAAGACGGTTGGGGGTTCAAGGAAGGATTGGGCCAACAAGTTGGATGATGCTTTATGGGCATACCGGACCGCCTTTAAAACACCTATAGGGACTACACCATTCAACTTGCTTTATGGGAAGTCATGCCATCTACCGGTTGAGTTGGAATACAAGGCCCTATGGGCGGTGAAGCTACTTAACTTCGACATCAAGACCGCACAAGAAAGGCGGTTGATCCAACTTCACGAGTTAGAAGAGACTAGGCTAGATGCCTATGAGAGCTCGAGAATCTACAAGGAGAGGACCAAATCATTTCACGACAAAAGGATTGTGCACAAGGACTTCAAGGTTGGGGACCTAGTGTTGGTATTCAATTCCCGGTTGAAGCTCTTTCCCGGGAAACTCAAGTCAAGGTGGTCGGGTCCGTTTGAGGTTAAGGAAGTAAGACCGTATGGGGCCGTTGTGCTTGTTAACAAAGAAGGCCAAGATTTCATTACAAACGGCCAAAGACTCAAACCCTACCGGGCAGATCAAACCGTCGAGAAGGGAGGATCGATCCCCCTCGATGATGTCCCTCTAGCTTGAGAACGGTAACAAACGTCGAACTTAGTGACGTTAAACAAAGTGCTCTTGGGAGGCACCCCAAGGTTATCATTGTACATACTTTCTTTTTGTTTATCTTTCTTTTCTATATTTGCTAGACCTTTTTGATGTTTTTGTTGAGTTTGCATAGGAGGTCAAGGGCAAAAAGGCGGATACCGAGCAGTGACACCGAGGAGTGTCATCGGTATGGACTTACAAGAACAATACCGATGTCACAGGTCGGTATCACAGCTCGGTATGGACTTACGAGAACAATACTGATGTCATAGGTCGGTATCACAGCTCGGTATGGAAGCAGGAGAAAAATTTCCTTAATACCGACGAGTGATACCAAGGAGTGTCATCGGTATTGATCAATACCGAGCAGTGACACCGAGGAGTGTCCTCGGTATGGCGTGTAAAACGAGGGACCAATACCGACGTCACAGGTCGGTATCACAGCTCGGTATGGAGCCAGGAGGAAAACCTCCTTAACACCGACGAGTGATACCGAGGAGTGACCTCGGTATCGACCGATACCGAGCAACGACATCGAGGAGTGACCTGGTGTAATACCGAGGTGTGTCATCGGTATTCGCCCAAAATTGATGACCCGACCCAGGTAAGATCCGACCCGACCCAGGTAAGTCTCCTTCTTCTTTCTTTTGTCGCGACCATAGCCCCATTCTTCACCTCATTTTCGCGATTCAAGAGCAAATTTTACCCAATCTCCCTCTTTTCTCAACCAAATTTGGTGATTCAAAGCCCTATAATCTCGATTTTCACTGCTCTTTTTGGATTTATCATCATTTCAAGCATCTAATCCAAATTCCCCAAGGTATTATTCAATTAAATTTTTGAAAACCATGATTTTGTTCTTGAAGAAACATTGCTTGAACATGGTTTGATACTGTTGTTCATTTGTGCAAATACCTTGGGGATGGTTTATCTATGCTTAAACTTGATGATTCATATGAGAAATTGGGATTTTGAGAATTAGGGATTGTGAATTGGGATAATTTGTTTGTTAGGTGCGAATTGTGGCCTTCGTTCATTGCTCTAAGATCATCTTTTGGTAATCCCTTGTTGATTTGATAAGATATTGTGCCTATGCTCATGAATACTTTCAAGCGTATTTGTAGGTAAAATGTCGGACACGGGAGCTCCATCGACACGGGCACGGACCAAGGTTTCAACCGAAGGGAAAGAAATTGCCCAAGCTACGGCCGCGGAAAAAGGAAAAGGGATTGCCAAGGCTAGTGCCAAGGCAAAAGCTAAATCCACGGCCGCGGCAAAGGGAAAAGGAAAGAGTGCAGAAGAAGAGGTCGAGGGAGAGAATGTCCCCATGCCGGGACGGACAAAGCCAAGTGAGCAACAATATTTCGACAAATTTTGCCAAATGAAATCCGAGCAAGGCAAATTTGTCGATACAGAGACAATGGAGAGGATGGGTATAAGCGAAGAAGTGTGGGCTCTCTTTGAGAACATGGGGCTAAGGAAGTTCATGAGCATGAAATGCGAAGCTATCATGGCACTCACCGGCAAGTTCCTAGCTACCCTTCGAGCTAAGTTCTACGACACGGAGCATGGAAACTCCGGATTTGGAATTCTAAAGTTCGGACTCGAGGGAACAACCTACACCGTCAACTTCCACGAGCTTTGCGAGATATTCGGATTTAGAGAAGAAGGTACTTATGGCGGGCAATACTTTGACTACCCGGCAAATGAGCTCCGAAATCTTTGAGCAACAATTGCAAGCGGGGAATTTAGAGCCGGTGACTCCAAGAGTGCGAGCATAAGGCACCCGGCAATCCGGTATGCACACAAGGCGTTGGTCCACAATTTCTACCACAAGGTAGAGATTGACACGGTTACTACGGAGGAGATGGAATTGTTGGAGCTTGGTCTAAAGCCTATCCTACCCGTCCTCGAAAACGGTAATGCATTCGAGGGGCCGGAGAGAATTTCTTGTCTCGCAACGCTCTTGGTGAGACACTTGTTCCATTACCGGGATTGGGCTTGGAAGACAAAGTCGAAGAAAGCCGCGATTTGCCTCGGTTGGGTAATAACTCCAATTCTCTTAACAAAGGGGATCAAAATAGCCCTTGGCCAATATGATTGGAAATCTTTGGATATGGCCTACCTTTCCAAGGTTAAGTTCTTCAAGGGATACATCGAAGGAAAGATGGCCTACAACCTCCAACTCACCGAGAAATCCGTGACGCAAGTTCCCTTACCCAATCCCGCGATCACCAATTTCCATGACCCGAGGAACGTCATGTTCATCCCTCCACAAGAGTACCTCTACAACTCCACCGTCGACCCACGTATGCAAGCGTTCCGTAAGAAAACACAACGGAGAACCGCCGTCGAGGAGTCAATTGACATCGACGAGGGAGAAGCCGATGAGTCATCACCCGAGACCATCTACGGTAGTGAGCGCTACCACTTTGATCCCTATGATGGGGCTATCACTAGCCAAGCCAAAAGGCACGCTCACCACCAAACTCGTCTCCTCCAACGAATGTGCAAGTGGCAAGACAAAAACATGAAGAAGATGGTCAAAACGATCAAGTCTTTGAAGAAGACGGTGAAAGCCATGCGTCGAACCATCAATGAGTTGAAAGACGGAGGTTGTGGAGCGAGCTCATCAAGAGCCGGTGAAGGTGGAGATGTTGTCACGGATGCTAACCTCGCACCTCGAGGAGATGATTGGGCGCTAGCCATTAGCCCTAACCGTCCCACAGCCCGAGCGGAAAGGGCAACAAAGAGGAGAGCGATGTGGTCTCCGTCTCCCGTCTCAAGTAATCCATCTTACTCAATGGGGTCTACATCCCCATCTCCAAGCTTCTAGGTACGATCCAAAACTTTTGTACATATTTTCTTTTAAGTCTTGCATTGTATAGCTATCTCTTGTTTTTGGTCATTTCCTTAAGTTTATTTCACACCGAGACGGTGCGATTTAAGTTTGGGGGAGGGACCGGTATCTAATAACATTTGTTTTTGTCTTATTTTATATTTTCATCTTGAGTCTCATGCATTCATCTAAGGCATAGAAAAACCAAACAAATTTGAAAAATTTTGAAAATGAAAAGACAAAAAGAAGTCATTTAGGATGCATTTGCACTTCATATAGGATTGAGTCTAGAATACATAGCACGTAGACAATGTATTGCATGCGCATTAGGAGCTAGAATGATTCCCCTTTGCGAAGTATTTCTTTAAGAGTTTAAGTCCTATGCTCTAGATCTCGTGTGCGAAATTAAGGTCGAACCATGTTTGGATTTCATGTCTCATTACTTAGTTCTTAGCCAAAGCAAGTTGATTTGAGTCCGTTCCTACTTAAGTGATAACCATAATTCGACATTGTAATTATCATGCTTGTGCATTGCATAGTGAATGCATGGTTACCACATACATATTTGGGCTATCTTATCCGCTTTGCCACTCTCTTGTTAGCCCGAATAGCCGATTCCCATCATTGGAACGGTTAACCACTCCCTTAACCCAACCTCTTTTCAAGCCAAATGCTACTTGTGAGTGATTGTGAGGCCTTTTTCGAATCAACTAGGCAAAAGGTGTTGAGTTTAGAACGACAAGGAAAAACTTCTGTGTAGAACTAGCTCGGCATAAATGGGCTAGACATAGGATAAGGCTAGATAGGTTGGGAACTTGGGACAAGGTAGAAAGAAGAGACTGCGGGAATGAGAAAAAGGGATGAAGAAGAATAGGGGATAATCAAAAAGCTTGAAACGGTTGGCTATAGTCATTTATGGAAAAAGCTCTAAGTGAAAAAGAAAAGAAAATAGTCTCTAGTCTTCAAAAGAAAGAAAGAAAGCCAAAAAGGCTAAAGCAAAGAAAAGAAACAAGAGAGACTAGAGAAAATAAAGAAGAGCTAAGTAAAGAAAAATGTTGAAAGCCAAACCGTTTGGTGAAGAAGGAAATCCCCTAAATGTTTAAAGAGAGAAGGAAAGTGAGGTGATATGAGTAGTAAAGGCAAAACGCCTTGCAAAAAGGGTAGCTTAGGAGGATCTTCATTGGGGTTTAGAGATTAGGAGTCAAGTTCGATATGGGACATTTGGGTAGATGGAAGTCAACCTTCTATGCATCTATTGGGCTTTACTCTTATTTTGCATTAGTTGATTCCTTTTGAGAGAAACCCTCGCTCGGAAACCGTCACTTGTATCGAGATCACCTTTATCTCGAAACCTCTACCTTAGCCAAATGCATTCACTTGCCTTGCATAAGCATGATTCACTTGGAAAAAGTCTAATAAATGTTAAAGGATTGGATGATTTGAAAGCTTGTGTAGGTTGAGATTTGAGCTTGGTTCATGTA
>PKML01012785.1:306379-330260 GCA_002933935.1 Eutrema yunnanense | reverse complement strand
CATTCATATGCATAGGGGACAATGATTAAGCACTTGAACTTTGAAAACGTTGCCCTTGTTAATCATGTTATGATGCTTGAACCGCTTTGAAAATTTGGAAAATCCATGCTTTGATCTCTTGGCTTGAATGTCTTTGATTAGGATGAAGCTCGTTGTGATTTGATTCCAACTCTATTTATTTGAACCTAATTTGAACATTAATTGTCTCACCTAGAGGTTCGAAATGCATTCTCATGGTCTTAATCTATATACTCGAATTTCCTTATCCATTTTACCACTCTTGTGCTAATTCGAGTAGCTATCTTCATCTTTAGGATAGTTCCCCACCTCATCACCTAAGCCAATTGTTTCAAACCCATGTTATTTGTGTGTGAGGCCTTTTTCTTGAAAATGCATACAATTGAAAAATCTTGTAAGAGAAAGGAACGACAAGGCTTATCTTCCTTAGATAAATGACTTGGGAATTGGGAGATAGAACGGTTAGGATAAGCTATATTGAACGGTGAGTGAAGTGAGGAGGAGATTGAGAGAAAATCGGGTGTAGGCTAAAGAAAGAGCCTAAGGTGTAAAAAGAAAAAGAAAAAGAAAAGAAAGCGAGAAACTCTAGGAGAGAAATCGTGTATCTAAGTTGTCTAAACTCTAGGTATATATATAAAATAAAAAAATAAAAAAAAATAAAAGATGGATAGAGTTTAGACTAAGAAGAGAAAATCCCCTAGAGTGTTAACAAAAGAAAAAAATGAGGTTGTAAACAATGTGTATATTTAGCCAAAAAGGGGGCTATGGGTTTTATTTACGGGATGAGAGATTGCGAGGCAATGAGCTTAAGACAAGAGGATTAGAAAGCTAGGATAGGATGGAAGATAATCTTTGATACATCATTGTTCTATTCCTTCCTTGCTTTTTCGAATTGCCATGCATTACGTTTTTGTGAGAGTAAGTCACCCGGAAAATTTGAACCCTCTCATGCATTATGATTTCAAACCTTTCTCACCAAAACCGATTGAGAATGTATTAGATTCCCTTATGTGAGACCGCACTTGAAAAGATTTAATTGAATGTTAAAGAGTTGGTTGATTTGAATGCTTGTGGATTCTAAAATCTTAGGCACTAGAGCAAAAGATTCAAGTTGCGATAGGTATGGAGAAGTTCGTGAGAGTAGAAGCGATTTTGGCATTATGACACTTTTACCTAAGGACATTGAGTTGAAAGTTTCATGTGTTTCCTTTCGGATATGAGTTCCCACTTACAAACCTCTCTTCCGGTTTGTCTTCTCTTGTTTGCTTGCGGACAAGCAAAAGGCAAGTCCGGGGGAGTTGATAACACCATATTTTGCATGTTTTAGTGTGTTTATTTCATTGACATCATTCCCATTTTGTATAGTTTTTGGAATGTTTTCATGCATTTGAGTCTTATTTTGTATTGTCTAGCATTTTAGATGTCCTAGGATGTTTTGTGTATTTTTGTGGCTTGCTGGAGCCTTTTTCAGGTGTTTGGGAGTGGCTTGGATCAAAGGAGATGGTTAGAGCTTAAAGGAGAATCAAAGAAGAAGCGAATGGAGCATAAACGAAAGTTGATCGGTTTGCTTGATCTAAAAGATAAAATAGGATGAAGCACTTTCGTTTAGAATTAGACTGGGAGATCTTTATGAAAGTTATGCTAAATTGAGTTAGCTTTCTACTGGAAGTGGTTTCATGTCATTCTCATCAGCGGATCGAGAGATACGATTTATTTACTAAAGACATATCAAACCCGGAAAATGCAGAAGCAGCCAATGTGTCTTAAAGATCAAGTCCGACGAACACATTACAAGAAGATTTAGCTTTGGACCTCTTGATTAAAGTCCTAGCTACTTGAGTTAGCTTCACATGGGAGTTGAATTCGTGTCATTCGGAGCTATGGCTGAAGAGATATGATTTATTTACTGAAGACATATCCAGCAGATCTAATTTGCACTTTCCACTACAAACCACCACTACAACCCACCACTACAACTCCCACTATGAAACCAACTCACCCACTAAGAGCTGAGTGCTGGATATTCCCACTATGCTACACCACTATCACTCCCTTTCCCTTTTTGCTTGTTTATTTCATAAATATATTAAAATGTAATAAGTGTCATTTTTGTATTCATATATATATGGAGGTGCAATCCCTCTTGGAGGGACACCACACACGATAGACACCAAAAAAATAGAGGAGTCTCAGAATACAAAATACATCTCTTACTCAAAACTCTCTCTCTTTTCTCTGATTTTCGTTTTTCCCTTCATACCTATGAAGGAGTGTTCATCATTTCTCATATAGTGAAGAATTTCTTTTAAACCCCTTCCTCTTTTCTTATTTATACAATTATGTCTTTCATTTCTGTCATTTACTTTTGTGATTTAGCCATGTGTGAGTAGTTTCATTATGGATTGTGGGATTGGTTGATTTAGAGGAATAGATGATGATCTTTTGATGTTTAGAGTGAAATTACAAAAGTTCTCATGTCTAGAAGTGGTCTTAAGGCTAGGATTGAACTAGCTACTCAATTTCTAGAACATGGACAGATTACACTTGAGAGAGGTTTAGTAACTGTCTAGAAGATTTCTATTCATGTTTTTGATGCTTAGCAAGGCGAGAGTCGTGACTAAGAATCATTAATTGGCTTAAAAGGACTTACGTTTTATGCTTGTCGATAAATCAGTTGCAATTGAGAGATTAGCTAATTTGAATTATCGATGAAGGGTTTAGCATCATGAGAGTGAGTTAAGCTATTTAATAGTTTTCCTTGCCATAGGATAAGCTCAGTGAGCGATTAGAAACGTCATTAGAAAATCATCGAATACTCGAAATCGCATGCCATATCCTACGATCCATATCTTCGTCTTCTTGAGTTAAATCGTGTTTAGTGTCTTGTCATTCTTGAATTCGTGTCTTAAGTTCTAGTTTTGGTCATTACAAGTGTTCTGTATCTTTCTCATTCTCGGTTTCTTTCTCTATTTTTAGTTTTACCGTAATTAGTTTGTTAGACAAAAACCGACAAAAACGTTTAGCTTAGCTTGATTAGTTTCTTGTATTCTTATTGTGTTGTTCTTATTTCCTCGTGGATTCGATCCCTAAGTACAACAACGACAGACCGTTATGATTGCGGTAATGTTCACATTAGGGTAATTGATGTGATTGAAAACAAGTGTATCAGTCAACTTAATAATTTGTATGTGTGATATAAACTGATTAAAAACTATGGCCTAATGGTAAAGACACACACATGTTTCTCTTCACCCGGGTTCGAGTCCTGTGAAGGACAGAATTTTTTTTTTTTTCCTGAATACTTCTGGTCGAGTTATAAATGTGTGTGTGTGATAAATACCAATTAAAGACTATGGCCTAGCGGAAAAGATTGCAAACATGTTCACCCGAATCCGGTTGAGGACAAAATTTTTTTTTTTCTATGGCCTAGTGGTAAAGATCGCAAGACGACAAATTACACTGAAATTCATCTGGTCGAGTTATCTCTATAATATTATTTAAGAAGACATTTTTAAAAATGAACTTTGTTTTGTAAGTTATTACATGAAATGCCATTACAAATAACAAATAATTATTAAAATAGGAAAGGATATAATAGTCTTTTATAATTATTGATTAAAATATGGAAAGTATATATTTGCATTAAAAAGGTCATTTATTATATAATTTCTTAATTATTTTTAATACTATATATTTTAAAATAATAATCAATTCATATATATTGAAAGAAAAAAAAAATATTCAAAATCTTGCTATCATTTAACGGTGCATATTATAGTTATGTTTTCAAGATTATAAGTTTTTGCGGTTTAACCCGAATAATATTTTAGTTCACTACAAAACGGGTTAAATACATAAATTATTACAGATTGACAGTGTTTTTTTGCATATTACAAATTGACAACTATATCTATAATCATTAGTTAGGTATATTGTAAAATTCAGATAAAAACAATTTTCTTAAATTTCAAAACAATTTATTTTTAAAAAATTACTCCGCGCTATAATTAGAGCGGGTTAAATCCTAGTTTATATTATTATACGATAAATAATATAAAAGACAAATTACACCGAGATTGTAACATAAGTAACATAGTTACTTAGTAGGGTTCTTCGTCATCTGATTCTTCATCAGAAGACGACAAATTACACTGAAATTCATCTTCTGGTTCTGCATCTCCGATATCGTAATCGAGGTTTATTTGGTCTCCTTGTACGAAATTGTCAAGTACGAGATCTTCAATTGTAGTCATCAATACAGCATCATCATTTTCTGTTTGCAAAAGAGTCGGTTCCTTTTGTTCATATTCCCCATAAATGTTTCCCCTCGGATTCACTTTTAGAACATGATATGCTCAATTTAATACCCTAACAGTACTAAAGCAGTTGTTGTAGTCTAGCTAGGGGTCGAACACAAGAACTCACAGAAACACACAGTAGATTCTAGAGGTTGAATTACGCTAAGTGAAATAGATGTAATTAAAAACAAGCAGAATATTAAACGAGTTGTAATTCAGATGGTGAAATATAGGCCCAGGGTTTTTCTCAGGAAATCAATGAATGCAGGTAAACTAACTAACAGGATTCAGATTAAGCACTGTTCTAGAACTCAAATCACTAAAATATAATTAACCAACTCTCGTTGCGAAAACTATCTAAATCTAAATCCTAGGAATTCCAAATCTCTTTGCGAATCCTAAAGTCTAAATCAGCTTTAAAATCAGGTTTGATATGTTCACAAATCAATTAAGCCAAATCTCTTTGCGAATAATCAATTTGCTCACCTAAGGTTCTATCAGGTAATTAATTGCACTCTCGTGCCTAATCAATTATCCTAAGATCTAAGTTCCAGATTCGTCAACCTAGAATTAGTTTTAAGAACAACCTAAGGCGAAGAACTAATTTAGATGGTGAATTCTAATAATAAATCAACCTAGCATTCAAAGAAATCCTTTATGAGAAAACCCTAAACCTAAAGTGGATCTACTCAGACATAGAGAATGAAACAATCAATATATCTGAATAAATCATCAATAGAAAATAAGAGTAACAAAAGGTTCTTGAGATCTGATCTCGGACGAAGGGAGATTCAGACTTGTCTCAAACCAAAGTAAAAATAAAGCTTAAAGAGGCATAGCCTAAACAATGGCTGTAAAATCCTATTTATAACCTAAAACACGATTTGGGGTCTTCTTGTAATTATCAGAGACTTCTGGGCACTTTTGCAATTCTTCAAACCTTCATTAAGTCGCGACTTTGAAATCTGCTTCGATGGGTATCGATCGATACCAGGGGGTATCGATCGATACTGGACGTGAAATCGGGTACTTAGCCAGCAGACTTCAGTTTCGCTCCAGAATGCTCCAGAAACTCCAATATCTCCAAGAATACTCCAAATGTGCTAAAACCTGCAAAAGACTCTAAAAGACTCCAAAATACTAGAAAAGACTCTATAAAAGGACTTATACCATGGCTTAAATAGGGTAAAAACCATGATATATCAACTCCCCCAGACTTAGCCTTTTGCTTGCCCTCAAGCAAATAGAAGACTAAACAGAGAAAGAGGTTTGAAAACGCGGAGACTCACCTGTTCCTGAACCATCGAAATGACCTTTTTCCCAAGCACCCAAATGTCACCAAATCAGCTTTTGATCTAACCACCATGTACTTCTCCGTAGACATTCGCAGCTTTTCCAGACTCCACACAAAATCCCACAGCATTGTTCAAGTAAAGCCTTCATCGCCAGTTTCATCTCTGCAGTTAATATTTAAAAGTGTTCCTTGCCATAGGATAAGCTCAGTGAGCGATTAGAAACGTCATTAGAAAATCATCGAATACTCGAAATCGCATGCCATATCCTACGATCCATATCTTCGTCTTCTTGAGTTAAATCGTGTTTAGTGTCTTGTTATTCTTGAATTCGTGTCTTAAGTTCTAGTTTTGGTCATTACAAGTGTTCTGTATTTTTCTCATTCTCGGTTTCTTTCTCTATTTTTAGTTTTACCGTAATTAGTTTGTTAGACAAAAACCAACAAAAACGTTTAGCTTAGCTTGATTCGTTTCTTGTATTCTTATTGTGTTGTTCTTATTTCCCCGTGGATTCGATCCCTAAGTACAACAACGACATACCGTTATGATTGCGGTAGTGTTCACATTAGGGTAATTGATGTGAGTGAAAACATGTAAATCAATTTGGCGCCGTTGCCGGGGAAATTAACAATAGCCATTAGGATTTGGATTCTATCTAAGTCTAAGTATTTTTCTTTACTTTGTTACTAAACTACTCTGTTTTGTTTGCTCTGTTTTTGAAGGTGTATGCACACAAGAAGTCAAGGGCAAGAGAACTTGCAACCACTTGTGCTAGACATTCGAAGACTCGAAAGAGATAATCAAAGAGCAACAAGAGAACGTGCTGAGCACGTGAGGGGTTTAGGCATGGACGCACAACGAAATGATCATCCTCTCCAAGGAGAAAACCAACCGCCACCACCACTAGACGAAGTCCGAGGAGTAGGCATAAACCCGAGGCAGCCTGTCCATGCTCCTAGACAGCCACAAAGGATTGGAGCATTCGATGAACCTACTACACAAGGGGTTCTAACTGGGATAAGGCCNATACGTCGTATCAACATAACTCGATCCTAAATCCGCCATATTGAATTCTTCCCCATGCTTATACCAAACATAATAATCTGGCATAAATCCTTTGCTATAAATATGATTCCAAATTCTTGTCCCCAAGATAAATTTCTCGTTCTTGCAAACACTACAAGGACAGAAAAACTTACCGCCATTACTCTGTGTTAGAGGCTAACTATTTTCAAATGTCATGAATTGCTCCACCCCCGTTCTGAACTGTTCCGAGAAATTTCCCGTCTCTTCATCGAACCTATTATACATCCACTCCCGGAAATTACTGTAATTGTAATTTCCCGACATTTTATAACTAATAAATCGAATGAGCAGAAGCAATATGTTTGATTTTGTGTTTAAAATCGAATGAGGAGAATAAATATGATTGTTTTGTGTTTAAGATCGAATAAGGAGAAGAAATGGGGTAAATTTTGTTTATATAGACGATTTTGCCGACTACATAGCGACTACATAGCGTCTGAAAGGCGACTACATATTGTAGTCACACAAAACCGGTGCACCAACCCAAACAACAAATAAAACGTGTTTTTCACCGGTTTTGTACGACTGTTTACCGACCCGCCTAAATAGTCGCATATTAATCGCTAATTTGGCGACTATTTAGCGACTACTAAGTCCCGTCGTAATATTAGTCGTAACCGTAGTCGTAATTTGGCGACTGAGCTTCAAATAGTCATATAATAGTCGTAAAATAGCGACTACTATAGCGACTATTCTGTTTGGTCGTAAAACAGCGACAACAGTACGACTAAACCTTACTAGTCGCCAAATAGTCGGAAAATAGTTGTTAATTAGTCACAAATCGTAGCCACTAATGTTGTAGTCGCCACATGTAGTCGTTAAAACGCTGTTTTCTTGTAGTGCGCGGCCAAGTGGCCTTTGTCTCGGGTCATATTCTTCTTCGTTCCTTCGTCGTTTCACGATCTGTTTCGAACGTCGTCTTCATTTTTTTGTGTTTTGTGATTTTTTGAATGTTTTTGGGGTTTTGGTTTTTATATAAAGCCAGAAATCCTAGAAAGAAAAACGTCAATAGAAAAAGAAAGAAAAATGTACCAAATGGGCTGCCTCCCATGAAGCGCTTTTGGTTAAAGTTGTTAGCACGACTTTTCAGTGAGACTAGGCGTGAGCAGTAGATGTCTCGGGAACAAATGTTCAAAAATATGTTAAAACTTACAAATAAGTAAATCTTGAGAGAATTTTATCTTTCAAAATCATTTCTTATAAAACACATGTAACACTTCACTACAAGAAAACATGCGGATTACCTACGGACAAAATGCCGTAGGAAATTTCCGACGGAATTCCAACCGATTTCCTAGAAAAATCTCATCCGTAGGAAAATGATCGGTTTTTCGTAGAAAAATCATGCTGTAGGAAAACCGTAGGAAATTTCCAACGGAGTTCCTACGGCAAGTAGCCGTTTACATATTCCGATGGATTTTCTACAGCATAAATGAAGCTGTTATCGTAACCGTTGGGAATTCGAAATTCAGTAGGCAATCCGTAGGAAATTTCCTACGGATTTCCTATGGCTTGGGGTTTAGGTTTGTTTTTTTTATACGAGACTTAAAACAAACCGTCATAACCATCGATTTTACAAAAATTCTAACACATGACACTTTAAATTCACATTTAAAAATAGTTTTTCACATTGTAGAAGATTTATTGTTATGAAATATGTAAGTTGTAATATAAGTTAAGTGTTTGTTAATATGAAGTATAAGGATAATTGTGTTAAAGTTAGATAGTGGTCATAAAACTCTATATAAGTGAAGTATATAACCATAATTAGAATTGTATTAGTGTTAAATTGGATATGGAACCAACAAATGTTAGAAATTGATAACATATACTCTTATCCGTAGGAAATTTCCTACTGATTTCCTACGGATATCAAATTAATAATTATTTTTTGATATCCATAGGAAATTTCCTACCGATTTCCGACGGCACAATACTTTTCCTACCGATTTCCGACGGCCATGGTACTTTTCTTACGGATTTCCTACGGCTTGGGGATTATGTTTGTTTTTTTATACGAGACTTAAAACAAACCGTCATAACCATCGATTTTACAAAAATTCTAACACATGAGGCTTTAAATTCACATTTAAAAATAGTTTTCACATTGTAGAAGTTTTGTTGTTATGAAATATGTAAGTTGTAATATAAGTTAAGCGTTTGTTAATATGAAGTATAAGGATAATTGTGTTCAAGTTAGATAATGGTCTTAAAACTCTATATAAGTGAAGTATGTAATCATAATTAGAATTGTATTAATGTTAAATTGGGTATGGAACCAACAAATGTTAGAAATTGATACCCTATACTTTTATCCGTAGGAAATCCGTAGAAAATTTCCTACCAAATTCCTGCGGATATCAAATTAATAATAATTTTTTGATATTCGTAGGAAAGTTCCTACCGATTTCCGACGGCACAATACTTTTCCTACCGATTTCCGATGGCCACGGTACTTTTCCTACGGATTTCCTACGGCTTGGGGTTTATGTTTGTTTTTTTATACGAGGCTTAAAACAAACCGTCATAACCATCGATTTTACAAAAATTCTAACACATGAGGCTTTAAATCACATTTAAAAATAGTTTTTCTCATTGTAGAAGATTTGTTGTTATGAAATATGTAAGTTGTAAAATAAGTTAAGTGTTTGTTAATATGAAGTATAAGGATAATTGTGTTAAAGTTAGATAGTGGTCTTAAAACTCTATATAACTGAAGTATAAAATCATAATTAGAATTTTATTAGTGTTAAATTGGGTATGGAACCAACAAATGTTAGAAATTGATACCCAAAATCCGTAGGAAATTTCCTACCGATTTCCTACTGATATCAAATTAATAATTATTTTTGATATCCGTAGGAAATTTTGTACCAATTTCCGACGGCACAATACTTTTCCTACCGATTTCCGACGGCCACGGTACTTTTCCTACGGATTTCCTACGGCTTGGGGTTTATGTTTGTTTTTTTATACGAGACTTAAAAAAACCCGTCATAACCATCGATTTTACAAAAATTCTAACACATGAGGCTTTAAATTCACATTTAAAAATAGTTTTTCACATTGTAGAAGATTTGTTGTTATGAAATATGTAAATTGTAATATAAGTTAAGTGTTTGTTAATATGAAGTATAAGGATAATTGTGTTAAAGTTAGATAGTGGTCTTAAAACTCTATATAAGTGAAGTATATAATCATAATTAGAATTGTATTAGTGTTAAATTGGGTATGGAACCAACAAATGTTAGAAATTGATACCCTATACTCTTATCCATAGGAAATCCGTAAGAAATTTCCTACCGATTTCCGACAGCACAATACTTTTCCTACCGATTTCCGACGGCCACGGTACTTTTTCTACGGATTTCCTACGGCTTGGGGTTTATGTTTGTTTTTTTATACGAGACTTAAAACAAACCGTCATAACCATCGAGTTTACAAAAATTCTAACACATGAGGCTTTAAATTCACATTTAAAAATAGTTTTTCACATTGTAGAAGATTTGTTGTTATGAAATATGTAAGTTGTAATATAAGTTAAGTGTTTGTTAATATGAAGTATAAGGATAATTGTGTTAAAGTTAGATAGTGGTCTTAAAACTCTATATAAGTGAAGTATATAATCATAATTAGAATTGTATTAGTGTTAAATTGGGTATGGAACCAACAAATGTTAGAAATTGATACCCTATACTCTTATCCATAGGAAATCCGTAGGAAATTTCCTACCGATTTCCGACGGCACAATACTTTTCCTACCGATTTCCGACGGCCACGGTACTTTTCCTACGGATTTCCTACTGCTTGGGGTTTATGTTTGTTTTTTTATACGAGACTTAAAACAAACCGTCATAACCATCGATTTTACAAAAATTCTAACACATGAGGCTTTAAATTCACATTTAAAATTTTTTTTCACATTGTAGAAGATTTGTTGTTATGAAATATGTAAATTGTAATATAAGTTAAGTGTTTGTTAATATGAAGTATAAGGATAATTGTGTTAAAGTTAGATAGTGGTCTTAAAACTCTATATAACTGAAGTATATAATCATAATTAGAATTGTATTAGTGTTAAATTGGGTATGGAACCAATAAATGTTAGAAATTGATACCCTAAATCCGTAGGAAATATCCTACCGATTTCATACTGATATCAAATTAATAATTATTTTTTGATATCCGTAGGAAATCCGTAGAAAATTTCCTACCGATTTCCGACGGCACAATACTTTTCCTACCGATTTCCGACGGCCACGGTACTTTTCCTACGGATTTCCTACGGCTTGGGGTTTATGTTTTTTTTTTTAAACGAGACTTAAAACAAACCGTCATAACCATCGATTTTACAAAAATTGTAACACATGAGGCTTTAAATTCACATTTAAAAATAGTTTTTCACATTGTAGAAGATTTGTTGTTATGAAATATGTAAGTTGTAATATAAGTTAAGTGTTTGTTAATATGAAGTATAAGGATAATTGTGTTAAAGTTAGATAGTGGTCTTAAAACTCTATATAACTGAAGTATATAATCATAATTAGAATTGTATTAGTGTTAAATTGGGTATGGAACCAATAAATGTTAGAAATTGATACCCTAAATCCGTAGGAAATATCCTACCGATTTCATACTGATATCAAATTAATAATAATTTTTTGATATCCGTAGGAAATCTGTAGAAAATTTCCTACCGATTTCCGACGGCCACGGTACTTTTCCTACGGATTTCCTACGGCTTGGGGTTTATGTTTTTTTTTTTAAACGAGACTTAAAACAAACCGTCATAACCATCGATTTTACAAAAATTGTAACACATGAGGCTTTAAATTCACATTTAAAAATAGTTTTTCACATTGTAGAAGATTTGTTGTTATGAAATATGTAAGTTGTAATATAAGTTAAGTGTTTGTTAATATGAAGTATAAGGATAATTGTGTTAAAGTTAGATAGTGGTCTTAAAACTCTATATAACTGAAGTATATAATCATAATTAGAATTGTATTAGTGTTAAATTGGGTATGGAACCAACAAATGTTAGAAATTGATACCCTAAATCCGTAGGAAATTTCCTACAGATTTCCTACTGATATCAAATTAATAATTATTTTTTGATATCCGTAGGAAATTTTCTACCGATTTCCGACGGCACAATACTTTTCCTACCGATTTCCGACGGCCACGGTACTTTTCCTACGGATTTCCTACGGCTTGGGGTTTATGTTTGTTTTTTTATACGAGACTTAAAAAAACCGTCATAACCATCGATTTTACAAAAATTCTAACACATGAGGCTTTAAATTCACATTTAAAATTTTTTTTTCACATTGTAGAAGATTTGTTGTTATGAAATATGTAAATTGTAATATAAGTTAAGTGTTTGTTAATATGAAGTATAAGGATAATTGTGTTAAAGTTAGATAGTGGTCTTAAAACTTTATATAAGTGAAGTATATAATCATAATTAGAATTGTATTAGTGTTAAATTGGGTATGGAACCAACAAATGTTAGAAATTGATACCCTATA
Source organism: Eutrema yunnanense (assembly GCA_002933935.1). NCBI lineage: Eukaryota > Viridiplantae > Streptophyta > Magnoliopsida > Brassicales > Brassicaceae > Eutrema > Eutrema yunnanense. Next base: position 318,035 of record PKML01012785.1, on the reverse strand, counting down.
CTCTTATCCATAGTAAATCCGTACGAAATTTCCTACCTATTTCCTACGGATATCAAATTAATAATTATTTTTTGATATCCGTAGGAAATCCGTAGAAAATTTCTTACCGATTTCCGACGGCACAATACTTTTCCTACCGATTTCCGACGGCCACGGTACTTTTCCTACGGATTTCCTACTGCTTGGGGTTTATGTTTGTTTTTTTATACGAGATTTAAAACAAACCGTCATAACCATCGATTTTACAAAAATTTTAACACATGAGGCTTTAAATTCACATTTAAAAATAGTTTTTTCACATTGTAGAAGATTTGGGTTTATGAAATATGTAAGTTGTAATATAAGTTAAGTGTTTGTTAATATGAAGTATAAGGATAATTGTGTTAAAGTTAGATAGTGGTCTTAAAACTCTATATAACTGAAGTATATAATCATAATTAGAATTGTATTAGTGTTAAATTGGGTATGGAACCAACAAATGTTAGAAATTGATACCCCATACTCTTATACGTAGGAAATTTCCTACCGATTTCCTACAGATATCAAATTAATAATTATTTTTTGATATTGATATGCTCAATTTAATACCCTAAAGTACTAAAGCAGTTGTTATAGGGGTTGAACACAAGGACTCACAGAGATCACACAATAGATTATATAGTTGCGAATTACGCTAAGCCAAACAGATGTAATTAAAAGCAATGCAGAAATTAAAAGGGTTGTAAATCAATTGGAAGAATATAGGCCCAGGGTTTTAGCACGGTTGTAAATCAATGAATGCAGATAAACTAACTAACATGATTCAGATTTAGCACGGTTCTTGAACTTAAATCACTAAAGTATATTTAACCAACTGTCGTTGCGAAAACTATCTAAATCTAAACTTCAGAATCCCAAATTTCTTTGCAAATCCCTAAGAATAAATCAGCCTTAATTTCAAGTTTGATATGTTCACAAATCAATTAAACCAAATTTCTTTGCGAATAATCAATTTGCTCACCCTAGTTCTATCAGGTAATTAATTGCACTGTCGTGCCTAATCAATTATCCTAAGATCTAAGTTCTAGGTGATCAATCTAGAATTAGCTTTGAGAACAACCTAAGGTGAAGAACTAATTCAGATTATGAACCCTAAATAACTAATCAACCTAGCATTCAATGAAATCCCTAATGAGAATCCCCAAACCTAACAAGAGATCTACTCAGACATGGAGATTAAATTAATAAACATGTTTGAATAAATACTCTATATAAAATCAGAAAGAGAAACAAGGTTTTGAGATCTGATCTCGGACGAAGGGAAATCAGACTTGTCTCTCACCAAAATCTCTCTTAAACTAAAGCAAAATAAAGCATAGCCTAAACAATTGGTTGTAAAATCCTATTTATAACCTAAATCACGACTTGGGGTCTTCTTGTAATTATCAAAGACTTCTGGGCACTTTTGCAATTCTTCAAGTCTTGGAAAACTCGCGGGTCGTGTCTTGCTGCGATGGGTATCGATCGATACCAGGGGGTATCGATCGATACTGGCCGTGAAAACAGGTACTCAGCAACACGATCTTTAACTCTGCTCCAAATGCTCCAGAAAGCTCCAATACTTCCAATAATCCTCCAAACGTGCTATGACCTGTAAAAGACTCTAAAACACTACAAAACACTAGAAAAGACTCTATAAAAGGACTTATATCATGGCCTAAATGGGGTAAAAACCATGATATATCAACTCCCCCAGACTTAGCCTTTGCTTGCCCTCAAGCAAATAAAAGACTAAACAGAGAAAGAGGTTTGAAAACGCGGAGACTCACCTGTTCATGAACCATCGAAATGACCCTTTTCCCAAGCACCCAAATGTCACCTAATCAGCTTTTGATCTTACCATCATGTACTTCTCCGTAGACATTCACAGCTTTTCCAGACTCCACACAAAATCCCATAGCATTGTTCAAGTAAAGCCCTCATCGGCAGTTTCATCGCTGCAGCTAATATTCAAGAACCTTCTAGACTCTTTACCAGACAATATCATGACAAAGGAACCACCCTTTTGTATCAATTTCTCTCCCCCAGACTTATTTCTCATTATGTTCTTATTATTTTTTTTTTCTTTTCAGCTTAGCATATACACATTAAGGTATGAGACGCGAGTATTGATGGTGTTTGCCACCAAATCCCCGGTTCTTCCCTCTCAATGTATCAAAGGATGTAGGCGAATAATGGCATCATAGGAAAATCCTAGCCTCGCTTCCAAACCTCTGTGTGATCATCCCCTCTTAAGTAGAATAATGGGATCGCTGGAAATTTTCCTAACCCTCTACTCAGAAGAAAGTCATTTCAATTTTTTATGCTCTTATCTATCAACTTATAACAGGGGAGAGAGATACCATATTCTAAACATATGGGTTCCTTTATCAGATATGAATGATGAATCAAGCTCTAAAAACACTAACCACATCGATGAAGTGCAAAAATTTGGCTCAGGCTTCAGAAGAACTCTGCTGGAGACATGGATGTTTTCTAGTCAACTGGTCAGTCTTTGGATTTTTCATTAGTCGATCTAGAACTGATCCTGTAACACTGTGCACTCAAAAACAAAATCAAATCAATAGGTTCAAGCACANTTTTGACTCGATAAAACAACTGACTCTAAGAAAAACAAAAACAATGTCAGCAGACACCTCCCCCAGACTTGAACAACACTGTCCCCAGTGTTATCTAGCCTAGAGTAGGTAAAAGAAGACAAAAGAATAGAAAAAACGAAGAGAAACAAGAAATTACCGTTCTGGAACACAGAGTGTCGATCGACACACAACATGGTATCGATCGATACCATGCTTAGATCGACTTGGTGAACTTTTCATCCGCGATTGGTGTGGATCGATACCAGTGGGGTATCGATCGATGCTTAGGCGATTTCGAGTTGCTCCTTGTTCATCCTGACACAGACTCAAAACAAACGAAAATAAAAACCAAAAATGACTCAAGGACAGACTCACCAGTGGGTTGCCTCCCACCAAGCGCTCGTTTAACGTCAATAGCTTGACTGTAACGCCCTTCAGGCTGGATAAGAGTGAGAGCTTGCATCAAAACAGGCTCCACAACTCGACATTGCTATCTTCAGCGTTTTACTCATCATGCCTTGCACAAACTCCTGTCCCTTCTCTTTCAGCTCAGAAGTAAGAAGGACTCTGGCCTTGGAGAATGGCTTCGATTTTCCTTTGCACTTGACCTTATACTCAATCGAATCTCCATTACACTTCTGAGGTATCAAAGTGACATGGGGATTCTCGACCTTCTTGCTCATGGTCTCCTTCTTTGTTGTTGCCTTGGCCTTCTTGGCAACTTCCTTGGGGATGCTGGTTGGTACAGCTGAGATCTCTGCGACAGTAGGCTCATCAAGAGGTTCTTCAAAAATGTCAATTGCTAGCGACTCTCCTGTGATAACCTTGATGCTAGAGAGATGCGTGGGAGCAACTCTGGGGGAATGGCATCATAGTAGACATCTCCATCAATGTAAGAGAAAGAGAGTCTCTTATTAGGCGTGTCTATGATCGCGCCAGCAGTAGCCATGAACGGCCGTCCCAGGAGCAGAGAAACCTCAGATCCTTTACTCATCTCCACAACCTGAAAATCAGTGGGCACCAGACAATCTCCTACTTTAATAGGCAAAGCAGGGATAGTACCGTATGGAGGTGAGGTGGAAGAGTTTGCAAAGGTGAGAAGCAAGGTAGGGGGTCTTATATCAGCTTTCAAACGTTCAGCAATTTCCCTTGACATAACATTGACACTAGACCCTGAGTCAACGAAAGACTCTTTGAACTTGACTCCAGAAATAGAGCATGGTACTGCGAATTTCCCTGGATCTTCCCTCTGTGTCAATTGCCGCGGCTGTAGTGACTTGCGAACTCTTTCTCCGATAACCTCACGCGTTTTCACAAGTTCTGGCTCTTTCTGCGAGGGGTATCGATCGACACCAGGTAGGGTATCGATCGATACTGTCGCTTTTGAATCTTTCTTGGCAGATACATCGTCATCAGAAAGAAGCTTCGCGTTCGGGTTATCCAGCAAATACCTTAATCTAGCCATCTCCCATTCCTCCCTTGTCAGCTTAGGAACTATATGATAAGGCATCTTGGGTATATACACCTGTTCTGCAACTACCTTAGGCGCCACAGTCGAAGTCTCAGATGTCGCCTCAGAAATCGCTTCAGTATCGACCGATACCAGTGGGGTATCGATCGATACACGGGTTTTTGAAGTATCCCGTTTCAGAATTGTAACCGGCATCGATCGACACTTGGGGGTATCGATCGATGCCCTGGCGATTTCAGGATGCTCATCGAAATTTCCTGCACTCGAGATGATGGCATTGATGTGTGCTCTTGGATTTTTATTTCTTCCTGGAAGAAAACCTTCCTGCCTCTGCACAGCTGATGAGGTTGGAGCCACCTGAGTTTCCAGCTTCTTATAGGAAAGATTTATGGCTTCGATTTTTCCATTCAAATCAGAGTACATATGGTCAAGCTTCCCGTTGAAATCCACTTGCAATTTCTGCTGTCCCTGAAGAATCTGTTCCATCATGGTTTTCATCTCGTTATCTGCGGATTTGGGAGGGATGGGCTGGTACGAAGAGTTCCCGTAATTGCGATTGTTGTTGCTGAAGTTGCGGTTGTTGTTGTACCCAAATTGTTGACCCTGAAATCCAGAACCACCAACGTAGTTAACATCCACTTCTTCTTCTTCCACATTAGCGACTTCATCAGCAAAGTGCACAGATTTCTTCGACTTTCCAACCAGGAAATCTAGTTTGGCCTGCATGTCAGCAATCTGCGATCCCTCTGTTCCTCCAGCTTGCTTTTTCCTTTCGAAATCACCATTCTTGGTGCTATTACTAGACGCCAAGTTCTCTATCAGCACAACTGCATCATCCGGATACCTAGTGAAGAAGTTCCCATTGCTAGCAGAGTCCATTGCCATCTGGTATCTCCAATCAACCCCTCTGTAGAAAGTGCCCAGCAGCTGCACCTGAGTGAACCCATGGTGCGGACAGTCTCTCTGATAGGACTTGAAACGAACCCATGAAGCCTTGTATGCCTCTGTTGGACCCTAAGCAAACTGAGAGATCTTGTTCCTGAGCTCCTCGGATCTTGTATCATCATAGAAATTAACCAGGAACGCGTTCTTCGTCTCATCCCATGTAGTTAGTGAATCAGGAGCTAGCTGCTTCAGCCAATAAGCAGCATCCCCACCAAGAGAATACGGGAAGAGTTTGCATAAAAGGAACTCATTGGGCACTCCATTGTACTTCATGCTAGTGACCAAGTCCTCGAACCTTTCGATGTGATCCATGGGATGCTCATGAGGTAGACCATGGAATGGGTTCTGACTTACGAGAGCGTAGTATGCTGGCTTCAGCTCGAAGTCATTCCTCTGAAAAGTCGGTATGCGAATCGCAGCTCGATTGGCAAAGAACTGATCAGGCCTGTTGTGCTCGCCAAGTGTTCTAGCTCGATCACCTGCAGCATTCTCAGCGTTGGCGCGCCCAGCTGGCGCGACAATCTCAGCAACAGGAGCAGGGACAATGATGTTTCCAGCCTCATCAAGTCGCTGCCCTCCTTCATTGCACACATGACCCTGTTGGTCTCTCAGAATTCCAGCTTCATCAGCTCTTAAAACCACTGGGTTGTTCATCCCTGATGTCTGCTTGGTCTTTCTGTTTGTGCGTTCTAAACGTGCTAGTTCCTCTAACGAAAGATTGACCAGCTGAGTGCTCTTGTTTCTTCTGGTTTCACGAACAGGCATGCACCTGAAACACTAAGATCAAGAACGTTAGTAACCAAAGTCACGATGAGTATCGACCGATACTGATGGTATCGATCGATATCAACAAAAAAAATCGCCTCGGTATCGACCGATACTAGGTAGTATCGATCGATACTGGCGGGCTTAGTCGAAACTCGACAGCTACAATCTAATGGTGAAATTGAATCCCCGGCAACGGCGCCAAAATTGATATGCTCAATTTAATACCCTAACAGTACTAAAGCAGTAGTTGTAGTCTAGCTAGGGGTCGAACACAAGGATCCACAGAAATCACTCAATAAATTATTAGAATCAAGTTAAGCTAAGCAATTCAGTTTAAGACAGAAAACAGGAAGCAGTAAACGATTTGTATTCAATGGGAAAAAGATAGGTTCAGCGATATTTCTCAGGAAATCAATGAATGCAAATAAACTAACTAATCAGGGTTCAGGTTAAACACGGTTCTCGAACTCAAATCACTAAAGTATAGTTAACCAACTGTCGTTGCGAAAACTATCTAAATCTAAACTTCAGAATCCCAAATTTCTTTGCAAATCCCTAAGAATAAATCAGCCTTAATTTCAAGTTTGATATGTTCACAAATCAATTAAACCAAATTTCTTTGCGAATAATCAATTTGCTCACCCTAGTTCTATCAGGTAATTAATTGCACTGTCGTGCCTAATCAATTATCCTAAGATCTAAGTTCCAGGTGATCAATCTAGAATTAGCTTTGAGAACAACCTAAGGTGAAGAACTAATTCAGATTATGAACCCTAAATAACTAATCAACCTAGCATTCAATGAAATCCCTAATGAGAATCCCCAAACCTAACAAGAGATCTACTCAGACATGGAGATTAAATTAATAAACATGTTCGAATAAATACTCTATATAAAACCAGAAAGAGAACACAAAGGTTTGAGATCTGATCTCGGACGAAGGGAAATAAGACTTGTATCTCTCACCAAAAATCTTTCTTAAACTCAAGCAAAATAAAGCATAGCCTAAACAAGTGGCTAAAGAATCCTAATTATAACCTAAATCACGTTTTGGGCCTTCTTGCAAATATTAAAGTCTTCTGGGCACTTTTGTAATTCTTCAAGTCTTGGAAAGACTCGCGGGTTGTGTCTGCTGCGATGGGTATCGATCGATACCGGGGGGGTATCGATCGATACTGGCCGTTAAATCAGTTACTCAGCAACACAACTTCAGCTTCTTCTCCAAAGTGTTCCAATAAACTCCAATATCTCCAATAATGCTCCAAATGTGCTAAGACCTGTAAAAGACTCCAAAATACTATAAAGACTCTATAAAAAGGACTTATATCATGGTCTAAACAGGGTAAAAACCATGATATATCAGATATCCGTAGGAAATTTCCTACCGATTTCCGACGGCCATGGTACTTTTCCTACAGATTTCCTACGGCTTGGGGTTTATGTTTGTTTTTTTATACGAGACTTAAAACAAACCGTCATAACCATCGATTTTACAAAAATTCTAACACATGAGGCTTTAAATTCACATTTAAAAAGAGTTTTTTCACATTGTAGAAGATTTGTTGTTATGAAATATGTAAGTTGTAATATAAGTTAAGTGTTTGTTAATATGAAGTATAAGGATAATTGTGTTAAAGTTAGATAGTGGTCTTAAAACTCTATATAAGTGAAGTATATAATCATAATTATAATTGTATTAGTGTTAAATTGGGTATGGAACCAACAAATGTTAGAAATTGATACCCTATACTCTTATCCATAGGAAATCCGTAGGAAATTTCCTACCGATTTCCTACGGATATCAAATTAATAATTATTTTTTGATATCCGTAGGAAATCTGTAGGAAATTTCCTACCGATTTTCGACGGCAAAATACTTTTCCTACCGATTTCCGACGGCCACGGTACTTTTCCTATGGATTTCCTACGGCTTGGGGTTTATGTTTGTTTTTCATACGAGACTTAAAACAAACCGTCATAACCATCGATTTTACAAAAATTCTAACACATGGGCTTTAAATTCACATTTAAAAATAGTTTTTCTCATTGTAGAAGATTTGTTGTTATGAAATATGTAAGTTGTAATATAAGTTAAGTGTTTGTTAATATGAAGTATAAGGATAATTGTGTTAAAGTTAGATAGTGGTCTTAAAACTCTATATAAGTGAAGTATATAATCATAATTATAATTGTATTAGTGTTAAATTGGGTATGGAACCAACAAATGTTAGAAATTGATACCCTATACTCTTATCCATAGGAAATCCGTAGGAAATTTCCTACCGATTTCCTACGGATATCAAATTATTAATTATTTTTTGATATCCGTAGGAAATCTGTAGGAAATGTCCTACCGATTTCCGACGGCAAAATACTTTTCCTACCGATTTCCGACGGCCACGGTACTTTTCCTATGGATTTCCTACGGCTTGGGGTTTATGTTTGTTTTTTTATACGAGACTTAAAACAAACCGTCATAACCATCGATTTTACAAAAATTCTAACACATGAGGCTTTAAATTCACATTTAAAAATAGTTTTTCACATTGTAGAAGATTTGTTGTTATGAAATATGTAAGTTGTAATATAAGTTAAGTGTTTGTTAATATGAAGTATAAGGATAATTGTGTTAAAGTTAGATAGTGGTCTTAAAACTCTATATAACTGAAGTATATAATCATACTTAGAATTTTATTAGTGTTAAATTGGGTATGGAACCAACAAATGTTAGAAATTGATACCCTAAATCCGTAAGAAATTTCCTACAGATTTCCGACTGATATCGAATTAATAATTTTTTTTGATATCCGTAGGAAATTTTCTACCGATTTCCGACGGCACAATACTTTTGCTACCAATTTCGGACGGCCACGGTACTTTTCCTACGGATTTCCTACGGATTTCCTACGGCTTGGAGTTTATGTTTGTTTTTTTATACGAGACTTAAAAAAAACCGTCATAACCATCGATTTTACAAAAATTCTAACACATGAGGCTTTAAATTCACATTTAAAAATAGTTTTTCACATTGTAGAAGATTTGTTGTTATGAAATATGTAAATTGTAATATAAGTTAAGTGTTTGTTAATATGTAGTATAAGGATAATTGTGTTAAAGTTAGATAGTGGTCTTAAAACTCTATATAAGTGAAGTATATAATCATAATTAGAATTGTATTAGTGTTAAATTGGGTATGGTACCAACAAATGTTAGAAATTGATACCCCATACTCTTATCCGTAGGAAATTTCCTACCGATTTCCTACGGATATCAAATTAATAATTATTTTTTGATATCTGTAGGAAATCTGTAGGAAATTTCCTACCGATTTACGACGGCAAAATACTTTTCCTACCGATTTCCAACAGCCACGGTACTTTTCCTATGGATTTCCTACGGCTTGGGGTTTATGTTTGTTTTTTTATACGAGACTTAAAACAAACCGTCATAACCATCGATTTTACAAAAATTCTAACACATGAGGCTTTAAATTCACATTTAAAAATAGTTTTTCTCATTGTAGAAGATTTGTTGTTATGAAATATGTAAGTTGTAATATAAGTTAAGTGTTTGTTAATATGAAGTATAAGGATAATTGTGTTAAAGTTCGATAGTGGTCTTAAAACTCTATATAATTGAAGTATATAATCATAATTAGAATTGTATTAGTGTTAAATTGGGTATGCAACTAATAAATGTTAGAAATTGATACCCTAAATCCGTAGGAAATATCCTACCGATTTCATACTGATATCAAATTAATAATTATTTTTTGATATCCGTAGGAAATCCGTAGAAAATTTCCTACCGATTTCCGACGGCACAATACTTTTTCTACCGATTTCTGACGGCCACGGTACTTTTCCTACGACTTGGGGTTTATGTTTTTTTTTTTAAACGAGACTTAAAACAAATCGTCATAACCATCGATTTTACAAAAATTGTAACACATGAGGCTTTAAATTCACATTTAAAAATAGTTTTTCACATTGTAGAAGATTTGTTGTTATGAAATATGTAAGTTGTAATATAAGTTAAGTGTTTGTTAATATGAAGTATAAGGATAATTGTGTTAAAGTTAGATAGTGGTCTTAAAACTCTATATAACTGAAGTATATAATCATAATTAGAATTTTATTAGTGTTAAATTGGGTATGGAACCAACAAATGTTAGAAATTGATACCCTAAATCCGTAGGAAATTTCCTACAGATTTCCTACTGATATCAAATTAATATTTATTTTTTGATATCCGTAGGAAATTTTCTACCGATTTCCGACGGCACAATACTTTTGCTGCCGATTTCGGACGGCCACGGTACTTTTCCTACGGATTTCCTACGGCTTGGGGTTTATGTTTTTTTTTTATACGAGACTTATAAAAAACCGTCATAACCATCGATTTTACAAAAATTCTAACACATGAGGCTTTAAATTCACATTTAAAAATAGTTTTTCACATTGTAGAAGATTTGTTGTTATGAAATATGTAAATTGTAATATAAGTTAAGTGTTTGTTAATATGTAGTATAAGGATAATTGTGTTAAAGTTAGATAGTGGTCTTAAAACTCTATATAAGTGAAGTATATAATCATAATTAGAATTGTATTAGTGTTAAATTGGGTATGGAACCAACAAATGTTAGAAATTGATACCATATACTCTTATCCATAGGAAATCCGTAGGAAATTTCCTACCGATTTCCGACAGCACAATACTTTTCCTACCGATTTCCGACGGACGCGGTACTTTTTCTACGGATTTCCTACGGCTTGGGGTTTATGTTTATTTTTTTATACGAGACTTAAAACAAACCGTCATAACCATCGAGTTTAAAAAAATTCTAACACATGAGGCTTTAAATTCAAATTTAAAAATAGTTTTTCACATTGTAGAAGATTTGTTGTTATGAAATATGTAAGTTGTAATATAAGTTAAGTGTTTGTTAATATGAAGTATAAGGATAATTGAGTTAAAGTTAGATAGTGGTCTTAAAATTCTATATAAGTGAAGTATATAATCATAATTAGAATTGTATTTGAAACGACCGCACTTTTTTTCTTTTTTTTAAACATAACAACGATAATTAAACAACACAAGAACAATCCAAGTTCTACAGCTTAAACAACCTAACAGTTCTAGAACAACAAACGCAACAACACAGCAACAATAAAAACCCCGGGTCCTAATCATCCCCTCTTCACTGCCTCGATTCCACGATCACACCTTATCTTTACCTGCATCGACAAAAGTGATGCATCAACATTTGGCTAGCCAAACGCTGAGTGAGAGATCATCCCAACAACAGGTTAAACAATAAGCACAATCAGCAATGAACAATAACGAAGAATTAATTAACACCAATTAAAACTTCCAACACCAAAAGTAATTCAACTCCATGAACAACTATACCAACGCCTAGCAATTCTATCCCAAGAAAAGCTAGACACAAAGCCTGAAAGGTGAACACACAACACGCTTTCCAGGCACCACCAACAACCAGTATCGATCGATACCCCCTTGGTATCGATCGATACCCAAAACACATGCCCACAGGCAAACAACCGGTATCGATCGATACACCCCTGGTATCGATCGATGCCAAGCAACACATGCCCACAGGCAACGGCTGGTATCGATCGATACACCCCTGGTATCGATCGATGCCCACACAAACACACATGCCCACAGGCAAACACATGCCCACAGGCAAACAGCTGGTATCGATCGATACACCCTTGGTATCGATCGATGCCCACACAACTCGAGTCCACCGACAAGAGACTAGTATCGATCGACACACCCATGGTATCGATCGATACCCACCTGCAACTCACAACCTTCCGCGAGATCT
>PKML01012785.1:293434-304164 GCA_002933935.1 Eutrema yunnanense | reverse complement strand
CGTCATAACCATCGATTTTACAAAAATTCTAACACATGAGGCTTTAAATTCACATTTAAAAATAGTTTTTCACATTGTAGAAGATTTGTTGTTATGAAATATGTAAATTGTAATATAAGTTAAGTGTTTGTTAATATGTAGTATAAGGATAATTGTGTTAAAGTTAGATACTGGTCTTAAAACAGTATATAAGTGAAGTATATAATCATAATTAGAATTGTATTAGTGTTAAATTGGGTATGGAACCAACAAATGTTAGAAATTGATACCCTAAATCCGTAGGAAATATCCTACTGATTTCATACTGATATCAAATTAATAATTATTTTTTGATATCCGTAGAAAAATTTCTACCGATTTCCGACGGCACAATACTTTTCCTACCGATTTCCGGCGGCCACGGTATTTTTCCTAAGGATTTCCTACTGCTTGGGGTTTATGTTTGTTTTTTTTATACGAGACTTAAAACAAACCGTCATAACCATCGATTTTACAAAAATTCTAACACATGAGGCTTTAAATTCACATTTAAAAATAGTTTTTCACATTGTAGAAGATTTGTTGTTATGAAATATGTAAATTGTAATATAAGTTAAGTGTTTGTTAATATGTAGTATAAGGATAATTGTGTTAAAGTTAGATAGTGGTCTTAAAACTCTATATAAGTGAAGTATATATGTACGGAAAGCAGAGAGAGAGAAATCACTTACGGGGTTGAAAGTGGCGAGGGCAGGCCCAGCAGTCTCACACTTACTCTTTGCGGACGATATTCTGTTCTTCTGCAAGGCTACGGTACAGGAGTGTCACACCATATTAAATATACTTAAACAGTACGAGTCGGTCTCAGGGCAACAAATTAATTTTTCAAAATCTTCCTTAATTTTCGGACATACAGTACAAGATGCGGTACAGGACGAGATAAAACAATTGTTAGGAATCCAAAATATGGGAGGGGTGGGTACTTATCTGGGTCTCCCGGAAAGTCTCGGAGGAGCAAAGAGCAAAATTTTTAATTTCGTTGTCGAAAGACATAATGACAGAGTTAATGGATGGACATCAAGGCTACTAAACAAAGGGGGTAAAGAGGTTTTACTTAAATCGGTAGCATCAGCTATGCCGACTTTCGTTATGTCATGCTTTCGACTACCCAAGTCTATTACCGCAAAATTAACTAGTGCGGCAGCGCGTTTCTGGTGGAGTTCCGACGGACACCAAAAAAGGATGCATTGGATAGCTTGGAAGAAGATGTGTCGGAGCAAATCAGATGGTGGAATTGGTTTCCGAACAATAGAGGAATTTAACACGGCACTGCTGGCAAAACAACTATGGCGGTTAATGGAAAAACCGGAATCGTTATTTACTCAAGTTTTTAAGGGTCGTTACTTTCGGAACACAGGCCCATTAGATCCTATAAGATCATACTCCCCGTCCTTTGGGTGGAGGAGTATTATCTCGGCTAGACCTCTGGTTACAAAAGGGCTCATTAAAAGAGTTGGTTCAGGTGGCTCCATCTCAGTATGGAATGATCCTTGGATACCATCTTCTCCCCCGAGGTCAGCAACATGTAAGGGGTATAATTATTACCCCAATCTTAGGGTCAATCATTTGGTTGATCCAGCGACACAAACGTGGAATTAGGAGTTGATAAACGCAATTATCGACCCGGCCGATGTGGAAATTATTCGCGGTATACCCATCAGCAGCACATATCGACAAGACACTCTTGGTTGGCACTATACAAAAACAGGAAAATATATGGTAAAGTCGGGATACCAGATTGAACAACAAAACCCAGACAATGGCGGAAATTACTTCTACGGTCCGGATATAAAGAAATTACAGGCACATACATGGAAATTAACATGTCCACCGAAATTGCGACATTTTATTTGGCAAACCATTTCGGGATGTCTTTCGGTTTCCGCAAATTTACGCTCTCGAGGAATAAATTGCGATACGCAATGTCCTCGGTGTGGAGCGGAAGGGAAAACGATTAACCATGTTCTGTTCGAATGCCCACCAGCGCTACAAACATGGGCACTCTCTCACATTCCATCGGCCCCGGGAGTTTTCCCGATGACATCGGTTTCTCCAATTTTGATCATCTCTTTTGGAGACTCCCAAAAGAGGAAAGGAATACAATGTTTCCTTGGATTGTGTGGAATATTTGGAAAGCAAGGAACGACAAAGTGTTCTCAAATGTGGATAGAAATCCACAAGAGATTCTGCGGATAGCGGAAACAGAAGCAATAACTTGGGAAACGGCACAGTATAGCGAACCAGACATAACCTCCCAACAAACCGGCCTTAATACGGGTCAACAAGATGAAAATAATGGACTGACATGCTATATTGATGGTTCGTGGAAGGAAACGGATAACTATTCTGGTTTAGGATGGTTATGCTTTCAGGAGGGAGTCGAAGGAGTAATTATGGGGTCCCGTAATCTGCGAAGAAGTTTATCCCCGCTGTACGTAGAATTGGAAGCGCTCATCTGGGCGATGCATTGCATGATAGCAAATCACAAGACGGCGATAGCCTTTGCAACGGACTGCTCAGAGTTGGTGAAGATGGTGTCTACACCCAAGGAGTGGCCGGCTTTTACACTACATTTGGAGGAGTTCAAGAGGAGCAAAGAGTTTTTCACTTTTTTCTCTATCACACACATCCCACGCGCAAGCAACACAGTAGCAGATAAGTTAGCACGAGGTGCTCGCGTCTACCCATCAGATTTCACTTATGTAAACTCGGTACCCCCAATTTGGTTTACCGAATCGGGATAGGTATTAAGGCTGTTGACAAAAAAAAAAAAGTGAAGTATATAATCATAATTAGAATTGTATTAGTGTTAAATTGGGTATGGAACCAACAAATGTTAGAAATTGATACCCTATACTCTTATCCATAGGAAATCCGTAAGAAATTTCCTACCGATTTCCGACAGCACAATTCTTTTTCTACCGATTTCCGACGGCCACGGTACTTTTTCTACGGATTTCCTACGGCTTGGGGTTTATGTTTGTTTTTTTATACGAGACTTAAAACAAACCGTCATAACCATCGAGTTTACAAAAATTCTAACACATGAGGCTTTAAATTCACATTTAAAAATAGTTTTTCACATTGTAGAAGATTTGTTGTTATGAAATATGTAAATAGTAATATAAGTTAAATGTTTGTTAATATGTAGTATAAGGATAATTGTGTTAAAGTTAGATACGGGTCTTAAAACAGTATATAAGTGAAGTATATAATCATAATTAGAATTGTATTAGTGTTAAATTGGGTATGGAACCAACAAATGTTAGAAATTGATACCCTAAATCCGTAGGAAATATCCTACTGATTTCATACTGATATCAAATTAATAATTATTTTTTGATATCCGTAGAAAATTTTCTACCGATTTCCGACGGCACAATACTTTTCCTACCGATTTCCGGCGGCCACGGTATTTTTCCTAAGGATTTCCTACTGCTTGGGGTTTATGTTTGTTTTTTTTATACGAGACTTAAAACAAACCGTCATAACCATCGATTTTACAAAAATTCTAACACATGAGGCTTTAAATTCACATTTAAAAATAGTTTTTCACATTGTAGAAGATTTGTTGTTATGAAATATGTAAGTTGTAATATAAGTTAAGTGTTTGTTAATATGAAGTATAAGGATAATTGTGTTAAAGTTAGATAGTGGTCTTAAAACTCTATATAAGTGAAGTATATAATCATAATTAGAATTGTATTAGTGTTAAATTGGGTATGGAACCAATAAATGTTAGAAATTGATACCCTAAATCCGTAGGAAATATCCTACCGATTTCATACTGATATCAAATTAATAATTATTTTTTGATATCCGTAGGAAATTTCCTACCGATTTCCGACGGCACAATACTTTTCCTACCGATTTCCGACGGCCACGGTACTTTTCCTACGGATTTCCTACGGCTTGGGGTTTATGTTTGTTTTTTTATACGAGACTTAAAACAAACCGTCATAACCATCGATTTTACAAAAATTCTAACACATGAGGCTTTAAATTCACATTTAAAAATAGTTTTTCACATTGTAGAAGATTTGTTGTTATGAAATATGTAAGTTGTAATATAAGTTAAGTGTTTGTTAATATGAAGTATAAGGATAATTGTGTTAAAGTTAGATAGTGGTCTTAAAACTCTATATAACTGAAGTATATAATCATAATTAGAATTTTATTAGTGTTAAATTGGGTATGGAACCAACAAATGTTAGAAATTGATACCCTAAATCCGTAGGAAATTTCCTACCGATTTCCTACTGATATCAAATTAATAATTATTTTTTGATATCCGTAGGAAATTTCCTACCGATTTCCGACGGCACAATACTTTTCCTACCGATTTCCGACGGCCACGGTACTTTTCCTACGGATTTCCTACGGCTTGGGGTTTATGTTTGTTTTTTTATACGAGACTTAAAACAAACCGTCATAACCATCGATTTTACAAAAATTCTAACACATGAGGCTTTAAATTCACATTTAAAAATAGTTTTTCACATTGTAGAAGATTTGTTGTTATGAAATATGTAAGTTGTAATATAAGTTAAGTGTTTGTTAATATGAAGTATAAGGATAATTGTGTTAAAGTTAGATAGTGGTCTTAAAACTCTATATAAGTGAAGTATATAATCATAATTAGAATTGTATTAGTGTTAAATTGGGTATGGAACCAATAAATGTTAGAAATTGATACCCTAAATCCGTAGGAAATATCCTACCGATTTCATACTGATATCAAATTAATAATTATTTTTTGATATCCGTAGGAAATCCGTAGAAAATTTCCTACCGATTTCCGACGGCACAATACTTTTCCTACCGATTTCCGACGGCCACGGTACTTTTCCTACGGATTTCCTACGGCTTGGGGTTTATGTTTGTTTTTTTATACGAGACTTAAAACAAACCGTCATAACCATCGATTTTACAAAAATTCTAACACATGAGGCTTTAAATTCACATTTAAAAATAGTTTTTCACATTGTAGAAGATTTGTTGTTATGAAATATGTAAATTGTAATATAAGTTAAGTGTTTGTTAATATGAAGTATAAGGATAATTGTGTTAAAGTTAGATAGTGGTCTTAAAACTCTATATAAGTGAAGTATATAATCATAATTAGAATTGTATTAGTGTTAAATTGGGTATGGAACAAACAAATGTTAGAAATTGATACCCCATACTCTTATCCGTAGGAAATTTCCTACCGATTTCCTACGGATATCAAATTAATAATTATTTTTTGATATCCGTAGGAAATTTCCTACCGATTTCCGATGGCACAATACTTTTCCTACCGATTTCCGACGGCCACGGTACTTTTCCTACGGATTTCCTACGGCTTGGGGTTTATGTTTGTTTTTTTATACGAGACTTAAAACAAACCGTCATAACCATCGATTTTACAAAAATTCTAACACATGAGGCTTTAAATTCACATTTAAAAATAGTTTTTCACATTGTAGAAGATTTGTTGTTATGAAATATGTAAGTTGTAATATAAGTTAAGTGTTTGTTAATATGAAGTATAAGGATAATTGTGTTAAAGTTAGATAGTGGTCTTAAAACTCTATATAACTGAAGTATATAATCATAATTAGAATTTTATTAGTGTTAAATTGGGTATGGAACCAACAAATGTTAGAAATTGATACCCTAAATCCGTAGGAAATTTCCTACAGATTTCCTACTGATATCAAATTAATAATTATTTTTTGATATCCGTAGAAAATTTCCTACCGATTTCCGACGGCACAATACTTTTCCTACCGATTTCCGACGGCCACGGTACTTTTCCCAGGGATTTCCTACGGCTTGGGGTTTATGTTTGTTTTTTTATACGAGACTTAAAAAAAACCGTCATAACCATCGATTTTACAAAAATTCTAACACATGAGGCTTTAAATTTACATTTAAAAATAGTTTTTCACATTGTAGAAGATTTGTTGTTATGAAATATGTAAATTGTAATATAAGTTAAGTGTTTGTTAATATGTAGTATAAGGATAATTGTGTTAAAGTTAGATAGTGGTGTTAAAACAGTATATAAGTGAAGTATATAATCATAATTAGAATTGTATTAGTGTTAAATTGGGTATGGAACCAACAAATGTTAGAAATTGATACCCTATACTCTTATCCATAGGAAATCCGTAGGAAATTTCCTACCAATTTCCGACAGCACAATACTTTTCCTACTGATTTCCGACGGCCACGATACTTTTTCTACGGATTTCCTACGTCTTGGGGTTTATGTTTGTTTTTTATACGAGACTTAAAACAATAACCATCGAGTTTACAAAAATTCTAACACATGAGGATTTAAATTCACATTTAAAAATAGTTTTTCACATTGTAGAAGATTTGTTGTTATGAAATATGTAAGTTGTAATATAAGTTAAGTGTTTGTTAATATGAAGTATAAGGATAATTGTGTTAAAGTTAGATAGTGGTCTTAAAATTCTATATAAGTGAAGTATATAATCATAATTAGAATTGTATTAGTGTTAAATTGGGTATGGAACCAACAAATGTTAGAAATTGATACCCTATACTCTTATCCATAGGAAATCCGTAGGAAATTTCCTACCGATTTTCTACGGCACAATACTTTTCCTACCGATTTCCGACGGCCACGGTACTTTTCCTACAGATTTCCTACGGCTTGGGGTTTATGTTTGTTTTTTTATACAAGACTTAAAACAAACCGTCATAACCATCGAGTTTACAAAAAATCTAACACATGAGGCTTTAAATTCACATTTAAAAATAGTTTTTCTCATTGTAGAAGATTTGTTGTTATGAAATATGTAAGTTGTAATATAAGTTAAGTGTTTGTTAATATGAAGTATAAGGATAATTGTGTTAAAGTTAGATAGTGGTCGAATGGTTTCCCCTACCCTAACCTTAACCTTCTTTCAAGCCATTGTTATTAGCGTGTGAATTGTGAGGCCTTTCTTTCGAACAAACTTGGCAAAACGTGTTAGGTTTAAGGCGACAAGAGGGAATTCTCATGTAGATTTAGCTCCAATATCTCGGATTTAATCTAGGAATAGGCTAGTTAGGATGGCGGTTCTTGGTTCAAGTTTGGGGGAACGGTTTTAGACTTGGTGAACGTTTGAGAATGGATTGTGGAATGGAAAAGAAGAAAGGGAGAAAGGAAAAAGGGGATCGGAATTGTGTAGATTGGTTGATGCAAAAATCATAAGACTAGCTCTAAAGAATAAGATAGCCTCAAAAGATATAAGGGAAAAGAAGAAAGCCAAAAAGGCCAAAGCATCAAAGAATGAGAAGAGGCGTGAACCAAAAAGAAGAAAAGAAGAGCTAGATCACAACAAAGAAGCACCAAACCATGAAACAACAAGGAAGAAGAAGTGATCCCCGAATGAGAAGAAGGTGAAGTGAAAGGACAAGAAGCATGTGTGGGTTTAAGAAGGCAAATACCTTAAGCTGAAAAGGGTAGCTTAGGATGTGGGCACAAACGGGTTAGAAGGCTTCAGGTTATAGACACTCTAGGCATTTGGGTAGATGAGAATTCTCCCTTGTATGCATAGGTTGCCTTTTACCTTTAGCATTTTGCCAAAGTTTGTTCTTTCCATGAGAGATCCTTATACTTGATTACCCACGCATGATAATGAGATCACCTTCATCTCATAACCTTACCCTTAGCCAAACGAATTCATTTGATCTTGCATAAACATGATTAACGCTTATTACACTTAATCAATGTCAAGGGGTTGGAGGATTTAAAAGTTTGTGTAGGTTGAGGTTCGAATGTAAGTCATGTAAGGATAAGTATGGCTAGTCACTTTTGAGTAAGTTGTTTGATCGTATCAAGAAGTTTGCAACTTGGACATTGGGCTCAGATTCTTTTTATGGCACTTTTGGATTTGAGCTCCCATTTCTAGTCTTCTTCCTTACTTTATTCTTATTTGCTTGAGGACAAGCAAAGGTTTAAGTTTGGGGGAGTTGATAAACCTATATTTTACATCTTTTAGCATGCATATTATTTGGTGTTTTGTGTCTCATGCATGTGTCTCGCATATCTTTTATAGCATTTAGGTCTTTATTAGAGTAATAGGTGTTTTCATTAGGTCTTAGTTAGTTTTGCATGCATTTGGAGTGTTTTTAGGTGTCTTGGAGACAATTGATGATGTTTGGAGTTATGGAGCATAAGAGGAATGCAAAGCCCATCCGAGACGCCGGAAATATGTAGCTAGACGAAGGCCCTCCGTTATGAATCAGACTTGAAGCTCTTCATAGTAGTTGTAGAGGAGTGAGTCATCTGTCTACAGGAGTTGGAATCAGACCATTTGGTCATTTGGTTAAGAAGTTACCGCGGATTTACTGAAGACCATTCGGATCAGGAGCAAGAGAAGCGGTTAAAGACGTTTGGGAGCTTTTCCAGCCTTAGCATCGATCATGCCCCCATTCACATCGATGCAACAAATGGATGCAACTTCAGGGGCCTTAGCATCGACTATGCCCCCTGAAACAACCGAACCCATTTTTTTTTTTGCAAATAATTACTAAAATCCCATAAATAATAATAATTAAACTTCACAATTTAATTCCCGGTTCAAGATTAAAAATCCGAATAACTAAGATCATAAATTATTAAATAAAATCACCAAAAAAAAAAGACAGGTCTAGATCACCCCCTCTTCCTCGCCCTGATCCCACGGTCACACTTTCTCTTTTCCTGCATCAATTAAAACATAAGAGATGCATAAGTATTTCGACAAATACTTAATGAGACAATCCTCCCATCTATAGGCTAACAAATAATTAAGATAATTAATATAGATTATCACGAAAATACCGAATAAATCAAACATCTCATGAAACACTCGATCTAGACCCTCATAGATCGTAAACGGCCTATAATCACGAAATCACATCAATTATCAAAATTATTTAATTACGCCTATGGTCATGGACTCACCTTATTCCCGCACAGCAAGTTTCACGAGAAAAAAACAGCAATTTTCTAGAACTCCCCGGGATGAATAACCTTCTATTAATCCACCTAAAAATAAAAATATTAAAATAATCAAATACACAAACATAATTATTCCAACTACAAGACTTCATCGTCTTCGTACATCCCTGCAACAACCAGCCGATCACCACCGCCGGTGCACTACACCACTACCGGAGCTCACCACCGGAAACACCACGATCCAACCACCGATCCACAATCTCGACTCCAAACACCACACACCGTCGAGTCCTCATCACCGTCAAGACTTGACGACAACAACACCGACGATCTTCTCATTGACACCACTCTCCTTCTCCACCTTCCGTCGACTCAGCCACACAACCCCGAGCGACCACGCACCACATGAAATAAACTAAGGAGAGAGGGGAGTTTCCTTACCGAGACGAAGAGGAGATAGCGCCGAGACTTGGCTCACGGCGACCCACCCACTCGATCTTTCTCTCGATTCCTCACCACTCCTCTCCCTTGTCTCCCACACCACACAGCAACACAACTTGACGGCTAGGTTAATGGGAAACTCGGAGACTGCGATGCTTACGCACATATATACATATGTGTAACCAATTTTTCCTTATTACACCCAACGGTCCTTCCCGTTTTCAGATTTCAGAATTGACCCCATAACTTTTTAATTGATCCAAATCACCCTTCCAAAACAACTTTCAATTCTATCAATTTGACCCTTAATTTTTTGAATTCACAAATGGCCCCAAACTCCCAAAATTATCGATTAAACCCAACTGGAAATTTTGATTTACACGAATTTAACCCCCAACTTCTAATTATTCAATTTCAACCCCAAAATTGAATTAGGGATGTTACAATTCTCCCCCACTAACATAGATTCGTCCTCGAATCTAACGTCCAGCTAACATCCACAACATAGCACAACCGCTATTCCAACTCAGCGTAGCACGACCGCTATTCCAACTCCACTAACAACGGTATCACGGCTCAACACCATAGCGCCCTAGTTTCCTACTTGGTTTGGCCAACCACTCCAACACCCGGGAGTATAACGACTTCACGACCCAACACCATGGATCGATCCGTCTAACGCATAGAGAGCCAGACAACAGCAATCTCTCTAGTGACATGTCTCACCAATCAGGAATCACGTCGAAACCCAACCGGCCAGGTACACTCGGCAGTGACTCACCAGTACACTCCGATGCCGCTATATGGGCCACCACCCTGTGCCAAACCAATCTGGAACTATCAGCCCTATGCAGCTACTAAACACCTAGTATCCGCACCCCCGCTATCGGACCACTACCACTAGTAGCCCGCCAACCTGTCTACTAATCCCCTAGTAAACACACCACTCAACATATTCAATGAAAACACCTTTTTATTGAATAATCAAAAGCTCCAAGTACATCGATTAATTATAACACCATAAAATAAACGAGTACAACAACGCAATAACTCCCAGAACCCCAACATCATGGTTACAACGATATGGAAACACCCGGCTAACCCTCAAGTTTGCCGAACCACTTGGGAAACTTGCGCTTCAACTTCGCTTCCGGCTCCCAAGTCACCTCCTCGGCTCCATTGCAGTCCCACATCACCTGCATCTCCGGAACCTTCTTCCTCCTGATCACTCTCACCCGACGATCTAGGACTCTCAGAGGCCTCGCCTCCACCACCATGCTCGGTGTCAAATCTGATGGCACCCCCG
>PKML01012785.1:271985-286366 GCA_002933935.1 Eutrema yunnanense | reverse complement strand
GGGGAAACGAAGCAATGCGATGCTCCCGTGTCAAACAACACATGACACTCTACACCTCCAACACACAAGGTCCCTGTACATATACATGTGCCGAGAACCTTAACACCCCGACAAGCACGAAATTCCCCAACACATAATAAACTTAGATGAGTCTAAGAAAATACCTGTGATCGGCCTGGAACTCGGCTCTCCGGTCTCGGTGATGGAGTACACTCGAGGCGCTGATGCCACCTGCCTGAGAGGCTGCACCACCGTGGTCTCACTCTGCCGCAACTGGGGACACTGAGGCCTGATGTGCCCCGCCTCCTTGCAGTGATAGCACACTCGAGAATCCACTCGCGCTCCGCCCTTCTGAGGACAGTTCGCCACTCGGTGATCCATGCTCCCACAACCAAAGCATCCCGGACCACCCCGACTACCACTCGAAGCGCTCTCCCGCTTTCGCTTCTGTCCTTGCATCGGCTTACTACTGCCTCTGCTCGGACCGGACTGGTTCTGCACAGATCTCGCCTGAAAACGCGGTGTAGCCACTACCACCTCGTCCTTCAGACCCTCCTCAAACAAAGCTGCAGTCTCAACCAACTCATCAACCGTGCAAAAAGGCCTCACCATGCAACGGTTCCTCAAGTCAACCCGAAGACCCATCAAGAATCTCTGCACACGGGCCTACTCACTCTCACCCGCTCGTCTAACATAAGACCCGAGCCGGATGAACTCCACCTCATACTCGCGTACCGACCGATCCCCCTGAGTCAAACTCGCAAGCCTCGACCCCAACCGGTTGAACGCCTCCTGAGGAAAGTACTTGGAGTTAAACTCCTCCACAAAATCCGCCCAAGCCATCGCGGCCTGAACTCTCCGTGCTGCCACACCCCTCCACCAGAGATGCGCATCACCCTCCAGATAATGGACCGCAATGTCCACCTGGTATCCCGCGGGACACCTACTCGAGAGGAAATTCCTCTTTATCCTCCTCAGCCACGCATCAGCGTCCTCAGGATTAGCACCTCCAGAAAAGAACCCCGTGCCAATCCTCAACATCTGCTCCATCATCCTAAGGTAGGATGGGAGCTCCTCAGCAACCGTAGCTGCCACCTGAGGTTGAGCCTCCACAACTACCGGATCCACAGGAGCCTGAGCCGGTACCCTCTCTGGCAACCGCTCCAACAACCTCGTCAACAGATCCGCTATGCGATCATCTCGGGCCCGAGCATCACCCGCTGCTACACCCGCAGCACCTGCTGGAACACCAGCCACACTGGCGCTCACGCCAGCCCCAACGGCACTCACACCGGCCGCTCCCTCAGACCCAACCTGACTCGCACGCGAATCCTCGACCTGCTCCTCCGGCAAACGGCCACGACCCCTACCACGGCCACGACCTCTACCACGCCCTCTAGCCATCTGCACACGTGCAGAAGCACAAGCTAAGAAACCAACAACAATCCTCACAGTAAAGATACTCACCGTGGAATCTCACAAGGCTCGAAGAGGATGATTCTAAGACCCCACACAACACCCAATCTATTCTAGAACCACCTAGGCTCCTAGAACCATATGGGCTCTGATACCAAACTGAAACGACCGCACTTTTATTTTTTTTTTAAACATAACAACACAAGAACAATCCAAGTTCTACAGCTTAAACAAGCTAACAGTTCTAGAACAACAAACGCAACAACACAGCAACAATAAAAACCCCGGGTCCTAATCATCCCCTCTTCACTGCCTCGATTCCACGATCACACCTTATCTTTACCTGCATCGACAAAAGTGATGCATCAACATTTGGCTAGCCAAACGCTGAGTGAGAGATCATCCCAACAACAGGTTAAACAATAAGCACAATCAGCAATGAACAATAACGAAGAATTAATTAGCACCAATTAAAACTTCCAACACCAATAGTAATTCAACTCCATGAAATACTATACCAACGCCTAGCAATTCTATCCCAAGAAAAGCTAGACACAAAGCTTGAAAGGTGAACACACAACATGCTTTCCAGGCACCACCAACAACCAGTATCGATAGATACCTCCTTGGTATCGATCGATACCCAAAACACATGCCCACAGGCAAACAACCGGTATCGATCGATACACCCCTGGTATCGATCGATGCCAAGCAACACATGCCCACAGGCAACGGCTGGTATCGATCGATACACCCCTGGTATCGATCGATGCCCACACAACTCGAGTCCACCGACAAGAGACTAGTATCGATCGACACACCCATGGTATCGATCGATACCCACCTGCAACTCACAACCTTCCGCGAGATCTAAACCCAGAAATCGCCAAGACCAACCACGAAAATCATCAATCAAGCTTAAACAACACACCACACAAGCTTAATTGCTAACCTTTTGTCCCAACTCACCTTAAATCGGACGGATCGAGCTCTAGAAGACCTCTCACGCTTCCCTCTAGCTCACCACGACCAAACTCTTCCGATCTCTTCTTCAAGCTTCTCCCAAGNTAGTGTTAAATTGGGTATGGAACAAACAAATGTTAGAAATTGATACCCCATACTCTTATCCGTAGGAAATTTCCTACCGATTTCCTACGGATATCAAATTAATAATTATTTTTTGATATTCGTAGGAAATTTCCTACCGATTTCCGATGGCACAATACTTTTCCTACCAATTTCCGACGGCCATGGTACTTTTCCTATGGATTTCCTACGGCTTGGGGTTTCTGTTTGTTTTTTTATACGAGACTTAAAACAAACCGTCATAACCATCGATTTTACAAAAATTCTAACACATGAGGCTTTAAATTCACATTTAAAAATAGTTTTTCACATTGTAGAAGATTTGTTGTTATGAAATATGTAAGTTGTAATATAAGTTAAGTGTTTGTTAATATGAAGTATAAGGATAATTGTGTTAAAGTTAGATAGTGGTCTTAAAACTCTATATAAGTGAAGTATATAATCATAATTATAATTGTATTAGTGTTGTGCTCCCACATAGTTAACTTCTTCTTCTTGAAAATACGAACCGTTGTTGTCGGGTTCGTAGTAAGTGTCACCATCGACTCCAACAGTAGCTTCACAAGCATGTACTTAGCGGTTTTGGTTGTTGAGAAGTCAGTTCACGACTTTTAGCTCGGAGATCTCTTTCGATTCTGACACGTTCGATCTAGTCGATCTATCCGACATAGGGTTATGGCCAATTTTTACGAGGAAATTTCTAGGATTTCTAAAGCAACTTTTTGTAGTCTTTGGGTTCTTGAACTTGGAACACGTACACTGCGTGTGCGTGTAGTCTACTCCCGTAATCCTATACCCCTACTCACTTCAGTACTCAGACGATAGCTTCCGACTCCGTCCGCGCAAGAAGTGAATGGTACTCTCAAAGGTCGTTTGCTCGTCTACCCTAGGTCAAGCGATTAGATACAACACTTTCGTGGCTCTAAAACACCTAATATCGATTGCTAAGACGGTTAGTCAAGCAACGCTTTAACAACAAGGATATAACGAAGAACCCTAATTAATCGGTATCCTAGACTAAAAACCTAATAAGAATCGAACCATAAGCTCCCCTTCAAACCCCTATACCCAAAAAGGAGATTACTCAGCCATAGCTTAGGTAATCATATTCAATAAATTAAATAAAAACAATAAGTAAAAAGGGATGAAGAAAGCTTCTCTATCGAAGAACACGAATCGAGAATCATTTGCTCCAAACCAAAGAAAACAAGTGCACAAGTCACAAGAGCTTCTCTTCTGCCTTCAACCATGAAAATAATGTAACATGTTTGTCTAAGAGGCATAAAATAAATATTTATAGAGTTAATCTCGTTTAGGGTTTGATGGAAAATTACAGTTTTGGCCTCAGTGAAGAAACGAGTCAGTTTGGTCGCGCAGGGTCCTGGCCGCGGGTGCGGGCTCTCTGGGAGTGGCGAAATGACTCTTGGCCGCGGTGGAGACTCTCCAGGAGTGGGGAAATACCTCCTGGCCGTAGGTCCAGCTCCTCCCGGCCCGGTGGCTTCATCTTCGGGGCAGCTTCATCTACCTTCAATGCTTCGGGTGTATTGAAGGATCCAACCATTGGATTGCCTCCAATCCAATTGCATTTGAAAGCTGGTTGTCTCTACTTTGTTGTGTCCAAATTTGGGGATGATCAGAAGGTGAAAAGGTCTCCATTAGCTGCAAGACTTCTTAACGGTCCAAGTTTATCCAAAAACGTACTTTTGCTCCGAAATGCACTATTTTGTTTCGAGTTACCTGAAACGTCTTTCAAATCTCTAAAATATGAAAATCACTTGAAAACCTTTGAAAACGGAGTTAAAACACTTGCAAAAGAATATGAAAGTGATCCATAAAAATGGTCAAAAACCGGTGTTATCACCAATCCAAGCGGTCTAAGAAGGAAAATGAAGATCGATGACATTCCCGATTTTGATTACGAACTGGATGAAAACCAGGATCTTGCCGAAGTCAACTCGCATGATCATGGTGAGGAAAACCGGACTGTTGATAATGAGCAGCCTCCTATCGGAGAGCAGATCTGGGAGCCGAGCTGGAGGTCGAAAGGTAGAAGAGAAGAAAAAGGAAGAGGTCGACTCGGAGGTCTTCGAGGCGTGAGGCCACAAGACCAAACGATAGCTCGAATGCAGAGGTGGTTGGAGAGGATGAGGCTGGTGAAAAGGATACCAATTTTCCTCCGAACTCTCCCCATGCGAGAGACAATACTTTGACGGTGCATACTGAGGTCGCCGAATGTAGCCAATCTGGTCGGTCTTCTGTATCAAAACGGCAGCTATCTTCTAGGCCCTCTTCTCATTCGGTCAAATTTGACTATGACAAGGATGAGCTCGTTGTCAATGATGAGGGGGCGTGCGCCGAGCTTTATCATCAACTGACCTTCGGTTCTCAGCGTCTACCGCCGATCGAAGAGCTCTTTTAATTCTAAATGATTCGTGTTGACATTCTTCTTCTAAATGAGTCATGTTGTGTTGACATTCTTCTTCAGTTTTTTAATTCTAAATGAGTCGTGTTGACATTCTTCTTCTTTTTTTTCCTTTAGATGGTTGCCCAAACGAATGAGCTCGTCGGGACTTATGATCGTGAACTCCGCCTGGCGCGTCGTGAGGCTCTTGAGGTCGGTGTCGCTGCCAAGGTATTGCAGGCAGACCTGATTGCTGAACGAGCGAGGTCAAAAGCTGGTGATACGGCAGTAGCTGAGCTTAACAAAGAGATAACTGCTCTGAAGGCCGCTAATGTCGAGTTTGCTGCGGATAGGGACGCTATCGTCCAAACTTTGAAGAAAAAGACGACTCGTCTGAGGGGGACTCGTACACGGGAAATGATGAAATGCAAGGAGGTGACCGAGAAGTGTCAAATTCATATCCAGGATGTGAAGGATCATCTTGTTGCTACCGAGCAGATGAAGAAGTCGTTCCTTCTTCTCAACCAGATCCATGGAATCCTCGGCTTCTGTGACTTCCTCGAAAAAAAGCTGGCATCGTCGTCCCGCCAGCTCGCATCGAAAAGCTGAAGAAGCATAAAGCTGAAAAGTCCGCTGAATATGAAGCGATCACGACTTGTGAACTCGCTGAAGAGGACCTCATGGTGTCGCCCTTTATCGAGATCGTTCATCCGGAGATTTCCTTGCCAATTGGGGTTGAAATCCCGTCGGGACTTGACATGTTCGGTTCGAACCAGCTCATGATTTTGGGTGGTCGGGCGAGTGCTATAAAAGATCAAGCCATCTGAGTCTCGGTTGTACCCTTTTCTTTTTACATTGTTTTTGTTAGTTAGGTAAGAGTGCATTACTAGCTCGTATTAAGATACTCCAGGTCTTCTCAGATCGAATCGGATTATGCGAGGTGGACTCGGCTTATTTAGCTCGGATGATTCGAGAGCGGATATAGTGCGGGACTGGTCCCGATTTATATGGAAGGTGTGTTATCCATAGCATCATGAGGATGTGTGCGAGACGAAGCTCAGCTTTGTATCGATCGTCTAGCCAGGACATTGATGTGTGAAATCGCGATGGTTTTAAGTGCGAACTATGCGAGTTCGGTTTTTCTAAAATTACTCAAGTTTTGGCTTTGAAGACACGAACTGTTTGAGTTCGGGGAACTACTTTAATTTGGTTTTTGAAGGTACGAATAGTTCGATTTCGGCGAACTTCTGATATATCATGGTTTTTACCCCGTTTAAGCCATGATATAAGTCCGTTTTATAGAGTCTTTCTACTATTTCATAATGTTTTAGAGTCTTTTACAGGTTTTAGCACGTTTAGAGCATAATTGGAGATATTGGAGCTTTCTGGAGCATTTTGGAGCAAAGCAGACGTTCGTGTAGCTTAGTACCCGATTTGAAACGTCGGTATCTATCGATACTGCCTAGTATCGATCGATACTCATCGAAGCAGACACGACCCGCGATTTTAATGAAGAGTTGAAGAATTGCATAATGGTCCAGAAGTCTTTATTATTTACAAGAAGCCCCAAAACGTGATTTAGGCACGAGAGTGCGATTAATTACCTGAATGAACCTACGGTGAGCAAAATAATTATTTGCAAAGAGATTTGGTTTAGTTATTTTGTGAACAAATCAAACCTGATCTAAAAAGCTGATTTAGACTTTAGGATTCGCAAATAGATTTGGAATTACTAGGATTTAGATTTAGATAGTTTTCGCAACGAGAGTTGGTCAACTATATCTTAGTGATTTGAGTTCAAGAACCGCACTAAATCTGAATCCTGACTAGTTTGTTTATCTGCATTCATTGATTTCCTGAGAAATAACCTGAACCTAGCTTTCTCCTAATTGAATTTACAACCGTTTTAATTTGCATTCTGTTTTTAATACCACTGATTTGCTTAGCAAAATTTTCACCTATATAATATATTGTGTGTCTCTTTGAGTCCTTGTGTTCGACCCTACTATACTGCAACTACTGCTTAGTACTTTTAGGGTATTAATTTGAGCATATCAAATTTGGCGCCGTTGCCGGGGACTCAATTCGCCATTAGATTTTAGTCTGAGAATTTTGACTAAGCTCGTCAGTATCGATCGATAGTAAAGGAGTATCGGTCGATACTCGCCGTTTTCTTTCTTTTGATATCGATCGACACCACTTGGTATCGGTCGATACTCGTCACGTTTTTGTTACTAACGTTTTTGACTCTTGTTTTCAGGTGTATCAGAAAGAACAAGAGCACTCAGCTAGTTGATCTGTCACTCGAGCAACTAGCACTTTTGGAACGCACAAACAGAAAAGCAAAGAAGCCAGCAAAGATGAACAACAATCAAGTGGAGTTGGTTCAAGATGCAGCTGGTGCTTATAGAGACCAAGAGGGTCGGTTGTGCAATGAGCAAGGACAACGTCTGGATGGAGAGGGGAACGTCATTCCACCTGCTCCTGTTGTCGTTGGGAATGTCGCTGGGAACGCGAACACAGTGAATATTGGGAATGCTGTGGTAAATCGTGGTAGAACGATTGGTGAGTGCAACAGACCTGACCAGTTTTACGCAAATCGATCTGCGATCCGTCCTCCTGCTTTTCCGAGGAATGACTTTGAGCTGAAACCTGCATACTACACTCTTGTGGGACAGCACCCTTTTCATGGTCTTTCCAGCGAGCATCCCATTGATCATATTGAGAGGTTCGAGGATTTGGTCACTAGCATCAAGAGCAATGGAGTGTCCTACGACTATCTCTTCTGCAAGTTTTTCCCATACTCTCTTGGTGGGGAAGCAACTTACTGGCTGAAGCAGTTGCCTCCTGGATCGCTGACTACTTGGGAGGAGACTAAAAATGCTTTCCTGACCAACTTTTATGATGATGCAAGATCCGAGGATCTGAGAATCAAGATCTCCCAGTTTTCTCAAGGACCTACTGAGGCGTTCAAGGCTGCTTGGACGAGATTCAAATTATATCAGAGAGATTGTCCACATCATGGATACTCTGATGTTGAGCTGATGGGTTTCTTTTTCAGAGGACTTGATTGGAGGTATCAGTGCTTCGAGCAATGAAAAATTCAACACCAGGTATCCTGATGAAGCCTATGTCCTGATTGAGAACTTGGCGTCTAGCAATATCACCAAGAATGCTGATTATGAGAGGAAGAAGTTAGCTGGTAACATGGATGGCTCGCAGATTGCTGATTTTCAAGCTAAGTTGGATTCTATGCACAGTCTTCTGATGGGCAAGACACAAAAGGCTGCTCACTTTGCTGAAGATGTTGAGGTATTCAACGAGGAAGAAGTAGAGGATGTCAACTACATTGGTGGTTCTGGTTTTCAAGGCCAGAGGAATCAATTCAACAACAACCGAAACTTCAACAACAACTCTCAGCAAGGAGGTTCAAATCAGTTTGGCCAGAGGTCATCTCAGAACAGTGGGTACACCAGGAACTATGGAAATTCATCCTATCAACATGTACCTGCTAAGCTTCCAGATAGCAAGATCGAGTCTATGTTCGAACAATTTCTTCAAGGACAGCAGAAGCTCACTGTGGATTTCAATGGGAAGATTGATGTCCTATACAATGATCTGAGTGGAAGGATCGACGCTATTGATATTCAGCAGAAGAAGTTGGAACTTCAGATAGCTCAGACTTCATAGGCTGTGAAAAGGCAAGAAGGTTTTTTTCAAGGGAAAGTAGAGAACCCAAGGGGTCATGTCAATGCAATTACTTTGAGGAGTGGAAAAGAGGTCGCTCCGGGAGTAAAAATTGCCCAAGATGCGGATATTTTCGTCGATCTTGACGATGAAGATACCGAAACCGCTCCAGTATCGATCGACACTAGCCAGCATCGATCGACACCTATCAAAATACTTTCACGGGACAAACCAAAACTGCATGTATCGATCAATACCACTCCAGTATCGGTCGATACTGATCCCGCAGTCAAATCAACTCCTAAGATTTCGAAGGAAGTGCCTAAAGTAGTTGCAGAAAGAGTTTACACACCAAGGATACCTTATCCCAGGGCTTCTGGGAAGACTAAGAAGGAGGTAGAAGACTCTAGATGCAAGGCGATTATGGATAAATTGATTGTGAAACTTCCTTTCATCGATGCTATCAAGACTTCTCCAGCTTTCAGAAGATACGTCAAGAAGATGGTGTCCAGCAATGTGAACCTTGAAGATGGATGCTTGATGATTACTCACGAGTGCAGTGCAATTATGACCAACAGGATCCCAAAGAAGCTGCCAGACTCAGGAAGTTTTATGTTGGATTGTACGATATTCACGGATAGATTTGAGCGTTCTCTTTGTGACCTAGGCTCAAGTGTCAACCTCATGCCATACTCAGTTGCCAAAAGGATGGGGATCACAGACTTCACAACCACAAGGATTTCCCTTATACTTGCTGATTGTTATGTTAGACTTCCAGAGGGGTTACTCGAAGATGTCCCGATTAAGATTGGAAATTGCTTGATCCCAACTGATTTCATCGTCTTGGAGTACGATGTTGAGCTTAAGGATCCTCTTATCCTAGGCAGACCATTCCTTGCAACAGCTGGTGCTTTCATTTATTGCAAGAGCAGGAAGATCGCTCTCAACATTGGTGATTTGGTCATGAGTTTCAATATGGACAAGATGATGAAGAGACCAACCATTGATGGGCAGACTTTCTTTGTCGACACCTTCAGTGACATAGCTGAATAATACTTCTTGGGGATGCATCCTGAGGACCCATTAGAGAGAGCATTGGTCTGTTCTGCCACTTCAGAGGGTTATTCGTGTGATGATATAGTTGGATACTCGAAGATGCTCGATTCAGCATCAATGGTATCGATCGATACTCTCCCAGTGTCGGTCGATACCCTTCGATTAGTTCGATTAGAAGGAGAGTTGGCCGAGAGTTCTAAGCAAGCTGCTGGGCTAGGAGATTGGAGTGCAGAGAATGCTCCTAAGGTTGAAGTAAAGCCACTCCCACCAAATCTGAGGTATAGTTTTCTTGGTCCTAATTATACATACCCAGTGATTGTTAATGCTTCTTTGAACAACACAGAGATTGCCTTACTGCTGAGCAAGCTGCGCAAGTATCGCAAAGCTCTTGGCTATTCTCTTGATGACATTTCAGGTATATCACCGGATTTGTGCATGCATAAGATTCACCTTGAGGACGAGTCAAAGACCTCAATTGAGCATCAGAGGAGGCTGAACCCGAATCTGATGGAAGTTGTCAAAAAGGAAGTGATGAAGCTTTTGAAAGTTGGTGTTATCTATGATATTTCGGATAGCTCTTGGGTCAGTCCAGTGTATGTTGTTCCTAAGAAAAGAGGGAAAAATGTGGTGAAGAATGAAAAGGATGAGATGATTCCTACTAGAACTATCACTGGACATCGAATGTGCATTGATTACCGGAAGTTGAATGCAGCTACACGGAAATATCATTTCCCCTTGCCATTCATTGACCAGATGTTGGAGAGGTTGGCTACTCATCCCTACTACTGTTTTCTTGATGGATATTCAGGTTTCTTCAAGATTCATATACATCCAAATGACCATGGGAAGACGACTTTCACATGCCTCTATGGCACGTTCGCTTACAGGAGAATGCCATTTGGATTGTGTAATGCTCCAGCCACTTTTCAGAGGTGTATGATGTCTATCTTCACAGACATGATTGAGGATTTTATGGAGGTATTCATGGATGATTTTTCAGTATACGGACCATCGTTCAAGGACTGTTTGGATAATATGTGCAATGTGCTACAGAGATGCGAAGAGAAACACTTGGTCCTTAATTGGGAAAAGTGTCACTTTATGGTTCAGGATGGCATCGTACTTGGGCACAAGGTTTCTGAGGCTGGGATCGAAGTTGACAAGGCCAAAATTCAGGTTATGACAAGTCTCCAACCACCAAATTATGTGAAGGATATTCGAAGCTTCCTTGGTCATGCTGGGTTTTACAGGAGGTTTATCAAAGATTTCTCCAAGATAGCATGCCCACTCACTGCTTTATTATGCAAGGAGATCAAATTTGATTTCACACATGACTGTCTTGCAGCCTTTGAGGAGATTAAGAAGGCTTTGGTGAGTGCTCCTATTGTGCAACCTCCTGATTGGACTTTGCCTTTTGAGATCATGTGCGACGCTAGTGACTTTGCTGTTGGGTCTGTTCTGGGTCAGAGAAAGGACAAGAAGCTGCACGTTATCTACTATGCCAGCAGGACATTAGATGATGCTCAGAGAAATTACAGCACCACGGAGAAGGAACTACTTGCAGTCGTTTTCTCCTTTGAGAAATTTCGATCCTACTTTATTGGGAGCAAAGTGATTGTTAATACTGATCATGCTGCTCTCAAGTATCTGATGCAGAACAAGGATCTCAAGCCTCGCCTTTGTCGTTGGGTTCTTTTGCTACAGGGTTTCGTCATCGAGGTTAAGGACAAGAAATGAATAGAGAACGGAGTCGCTGACCACCTCTCTAGGATTCGGATCGATGCAGACATCCCTATTGTTGATCAACTACCAGAGGAATCCCTTTACTTCATTGAAACAGAGTTTCAGATGGGTTTCGCAGAAACTCAGTAATTCCCATGAATTGCAGGTCTCGGTATCGATCGACACTCCTATGGTGTACATGACGCCTCTGGATGATGACGCCTATGGATGATGCACCCAGACGGGCACATGACGCCTCTGGATGATGCACACATTGCCTGAACGGCGGCACAGTCAAGCTAATGACATTAAAAGAGCGCTTGGTGGGAGGCAACCCACTGGTGAGTTTGTTTTTAAGTCTTTTCTTTTTATTTTTTGTTTTTGTGTCTGTCAGGATAAAACATGGAGCAAACACGAAATCGCTGAGTGTCGATCGATACCTCTTGGTATCGGTCGACACCATACGCGATTCGGACGGTTCATCATATCGACTTCATCCTGGTATCGATCGATACCAGGCTGTGTGTCGGTCGATACTCGATGTTCCAGCACGGTAACTTCTTGATTTTTCAATCCACTTGGTCCATTTAATTTCCTTTTACCAACTCTAGGCTAGATAACAATGGGGACAGTGTTGTTTAAGTCTGGGGGAGGTAGTCGCTGACTTTGTTTTTGTTTTTCTTAGAGTCAGTTGTTTTTTAGTCATTCGTTGTTTTATTGAGTCAAAACTTTGTCTGAGAGTGTGATCTTTTTCTTGAATCCATTGATTTGACCTTGCTTCTAAGTGACCATTGTTACAGAATCAGTTCTACATCGACTAATGAAAAATCCAAAGGTTGACCAGTTAAACAGAAGACACTCATTGTTACAAGTTAATTAATAAGATGCATTAAAAGATGAGATGATTTTCTTCTGAGTAGAGGGTTAGGAAAATTTACAATGATCCCATTATTCTACTTGGTGAGGAATGATCACACAAAGGATTGGAAGCGAGGCTAGGATTTTCCTATGATGTCATTATTCGCTTACGCCTTTGATACGTTGAGAGGGGAGAACCGGGGATTCAGTGGCCAACACCATCAATACTCGCGTCTCATACCTTGATTTGTTTATGCAAAGCTAAAAAAATATAAGATAAAAGAAAGAACATAATAAGAAATAAGTCTGGGAGAGAGAAATAATACCAGAAAGTGTAAAAAAAAAGGTGGTTCCTTGTCATGATATTGTATGGGAAAGAATCTATAAGGTTCTTGGTATTAATCACAGCGATGAAACTGGCGAGGATGGCTTGATTGAACGATGATGTGAAATAATGTGTGTAGTCTGGAAAGTTGCGAATGTCTACGGAGAAGTACATGGTGGTTAGATCAAAAGCTGGTTAGGTAACATTTGGGTGCTTGGGAAAATGGCCATTGCAACGTTTCATGAACAGGTGAGTCTCTACGTTTTCAAACCTCTTTCTCTGGTTTAGTCTTATATTTGCTTGAGGGCAAGCAAAGGCTAAGTCTGTGGGAGTTGATATATCATGGTTTTTACCCCGTTTAAGCCATGATATAAGTCCGTTTATAGAGTCTTTCTACTATTTCGTAGTGTTTTAGAGTCTTTTACAGGTTTTAGCACGTTTGGAGCATAATTGGAGATATTGGAACTTTCTAGAGCATTTTGGAGCAAAGCAGACGTTCGTGTAGCTGAGTACCCGATTTGAAGCGTCGGTATCGATCGATACTGCCTAGTATCGGTCGATACTCATCGAAGCAGACACGATCTGCGACTTTAATGAAGAGTTGAAGAATTGCATAATGGTCCAGAAGTCTTTATTATTTACAAGACGCCCCAAAACGTGATTTAGGTTATTTAATAGGATTTTACAGACACTTTGATGGCTATGCTTTATTTTACTTTGGTTTTGTGAGAGAGCTTTTTGAAGGGAGACAAGTCTGAAACTCTGTTCGTCCGAGAGAAGATTTCGAACCCTCTTGTTACTCTTTCTGATTTATTTGATGAATTATTCAAACATGTTTATCGTTTCAAATTCCATGTCTGAGTAGATCTCTTGTTAGGTTTAGGGTTCTCATAAGGGTTATCTTTGAATGCTATATTGTTTAGTTATTAGGATTCACCATCTGAATTAGTTCTTCGCTTTAGGTTGTTTGCAAAGCTAATTCTAGATTGATCACCTAGAACTTAGATCTTAGGATAATTGATTAGGTACGAGAGTGCGATTAATTACTTGAATGAACCTAAGGTGAGCAAAATAATTATTCGCAAAGAGATTTGGTTTAGTTATTTTGTGAACAAATCAAACCTGATTTAAAAAGCTGATTTAGACTTTAGGATTCGCAAAGAGATTTGGAATTCCTAGGATTTAGATTTAGATAGTTTTCGCAACGATAGTTGGTCAACTATATCTTAGTGATTTGAGTTCAAGAACCGCGCTAAATCTGAATCCTGACTAGTTAGTTTATCTGCATTCATTGATTTCCTGAGAAATACCTTGAACCTAGCTTTCTCCTAATTGAATTTACAACTGTTTTAATTTGCATTCTGTTTTCAATATAATTGATTTGCTTAGTGTAATTTTCACCTATATAATTTATTGCGTGTCTATGTGAGTCCTTGTGTTCGACCCCTACTATACTGCTTAATACTTTTAGGGTATTAATTTGAGCATATCAACTTCTTTGAGTTCGGCTTTTGAAAATATAAACTGTTCGAGTTCGGCGAACTACTTTGAGTTCGGCTTTTGAAAATATAAACTGTTCGAGTTCGGCGAACTACTTTGAGTTCGGCTTTTGAAAAACACTTGGAGAAATATAATTTTATTAAAATCATAGCAAAACCCGAAGTGGGCTGACTACGTAACTTCGAAAAAAGGATCAAACCATTCGTAATTCACATTACATCAAAGTTGGAAGCGAGTTTGTAAACACGGAGCTCGGTGATCTCCGTGTGGTTAGGGCTTGATCGGTAAAAAACCAGTCGAGTGCAAGGGTTTGGCGCCGTACCAGAGACA
>PKML01012785.1:250528-270929 GCA_002933935.1 Eutrema yunnanense | reverse complement strand
AAATCAGTCTTATTTTTGTTAAGAATCAGACCTGAAATGATGGAGAAGTAATCTAGCAATTTTAAAATTTCTTTTAAAAGATGGTTGCTCTCCGTCAAAGAAAACAATAACGTCATCTGCAAATATCAAATGAGTGACATTCGGGTTATGCGTCCTCGGGTGAAAACCTATGAGACCATTAGTATAACGGAGATCAAGAAGTCGGGAGAAGATGTCCATACCAATGACGAAGAGGTATGGTGAGAGTGGATCTCCTTGTCTTATTCCTTTCTTCCCCTTAAAATACCTGCATAGTTCACCGTTAACTGTTATGGAGAATCTTGTTGAATTTATATATTGACTGATCCACATAATATACTTCTGTGGGAAATTTGTTGCTCTTAAAATGTCAAGAATAAAGCTCCACTCAATGGAATCAAAAGCATTCTAAAGATCGATTTTTATCATGGATAGTCGGAGAGGCCTCTAAATCAATCTCTTTTATATAAAGGAGATTGTAATTTTGAATATAAAAACGGAAATTTTGACTTTCAAAAATAATCTTCTCAATTACAAAATGACCCAAGAGAAGTATTTTATCTTAATTTATTCCAAATCATAACAATTTTCCCCCATTAAAAATATAAATATATATTCCTGAAATTACATCAACCATCTGCTTATCCACCTATGTTTCGAACATCTCAGGGTAATCACCATCGATATACTATTCTAATCGCTTTCTCTTTAACAACTTCCTTTTTAACCACCACAAAATTCTGTAACCGATCGGATCCCAATTGTTAGAGAACAAGAACGCAGAAGAAGTCGTTGAAGAAGAAGAAGACAAAATCTGTTATCGTTTATTGATGTTAATCTCAAATGTTACATTCGTTTGTTTATATACCAAAGGAGATTGGTTTACATAATACCAAAATCTAATTCTATGGTTTACATAAACCATATACTCTAATATTCCCCCTCAAGATGGCGAGTATATAGAAATAAGAGACATCTTGCCAATGAGTTTGTTGAACTGTACGGGAAAGAGAGGTTTTGTGAATACATCTGCTAGTTGTAGATCAGTCCGAATATGTAATGTTTTGATCAGACCTTTCTCAATCCTTCCTCTGACTTGATGACAGTCCAATTCTATATGTTTGGTTCTTTCATGGAAAACCGGATTGTTGGCTATACTGATTGCAGCTGTAGAATCGCAATAGAAAGCCACTGGTTGTTGTTGTGGAACTTGTAATTCTGTAAGAAGATTTACCAGCCATTGTATTTCTCTACTGGCAAAATTCATTGCCCTGTATTCTGATTCAGCCGATGAATGAGATACAGTAGGCTGTTTCTTTGTTTTCCAAGATATAAGAGATGAACCGAGAAACATACAATAACCTGATGTTGATCTTCTTGAGTCCGTGCAAGAAGCCCAATCAGCGTCAGTGAAAGCTTTTAAAACCAGATCAGAATCTGTAGGATAAAATAATCCAAGTCCAACTGTTCCTTTCAAGTAATGTATTACTTTGTAAGCAGCTTGAAGGTGTGACTGTTTAGGAGCAGAAGTGAACTGGCAAAGTCTATTCACAGCGTAGGTAATGTCAGGTCTTGTGATTGTCAGATACATGAGCTTTCCTACTAGACGACGATAAGACTCTGGATTGTCAAGAAGTGGTTCTGGACTATCTAGACAGAGTTTAATACTTGGTTCCATAGGAATACTAGAAGGTTTGCAGGCAAGAAGACCAGTCTCCTCTAGTAATTCTAGAACGTACTTACGTTGACAAACAGAGATACCTGAAGCAGATCTGGCTATCTCAAGCCCAAGAAAATACTTCATAGTTCCAAGGTCTCTGAGTTTGAAGTATGACTGAAGATCCTCTTTGAGCTGAGAAACATCATCATCATTGTTGCTGGCGATAATAATATCATCAACATACACTAAGACTGCTGTGTATTTCCCTGCCACATTCTTCACAAACAATGTATGATCAGCATGGGATTTTTGAAAACCAAGTTTCAAAAGAGTGGAGCTAAATTTGAGGAACCACTGTCTTGAGGCTTGCTTCAACCCATAGAGAGACTTCTGGAGTTTGCAGACTGCATTTGGAGGTAGGCATTCCCCCTGCTTTGGTGTGTATCCTGGGGGAAGGGTCATGTAAATTTCCTCATCAAGATCACCATTAAGAAAGGCGTTGGAAATGTCTAGTTGATTTAAGCTCCATTTCTTTGCTGCAGCAACTGCTAATAAAGTTTTGACTGTTGTCATTTTGGCTACGGGAGAGAAGGTATCAACAAAATCCACACCTTCTTCCTGTGTGTAGCCTTTAGCTACGAGTCTAGCTTTATAACGTTCTAGACTCCCATCTGCATTTAGTTTGACTTTGTAAACCCATTTGCATCCAATGGCATGTTTGTCTGGTGGTAGGGAACAAATGCTCCAAGTCTGGGATCTTTCTAAGGCAATCAATTCTTCATTCATTGCTTTAAGCCCATCGTCAAACTTCTTGGCTTCTCTGAAAGACGATGGTTCTGGATAAAGAGTGACAGAGCAAATGTATGCTTTGTATTCATCAGATAATTGATTGTAAGACATATAAGCAGCCAAAGGATAGGGAATATCTGTTTCAGTAATATTGCAGTAGTAGTCTTGGAGATAAGCTGGAGTCTTTGAGGATCGTTTGATATTATCCTGTTGAGTGTTTGTATCTGTCCCATCTGAAGAGAGATGAAAGGAGTGAGATCTGAGCTCACCGTACGCTCAGAACATTCATTCTCTTCAATGGGAGAAGACTTTGTTGTTGGATCAATATCAAAACAATCTGCATCATAGTGAGAAGACTTTTTTGCAAATGGGAATATATCCTCATGAAAGATCACATTGCGGGATATATGAATTGAATGTGTTTCCAAATCCAATAGTTTATATCCTTTGTATCCTGCAGGGTATCCAAGGAAGACACAAGCTTTGGCTCTCGGTTGAAACTTAGTTCTATTCTTTGAAGATGTAGAACAATAAGCTAGACAACCAAATACGCGCAAGTCATTATAGGTAGGACATTTGGAAGTGAGTACCTGGTAAGGAGATTTCTCTTGCAGGATAGGTGTTGGAAGCCGATTAATTAGAAAAACTGCAGTGAGAACAGAATCTCCCCAGTATTCTAATGGTATTTTGCCTTGAAACATCAGAGATCTAGCAACATTTAAAATGTGCTGATGCTTTCTTTCCACTACGGAATTCTGCTCTGGTGTCTCTGGACAGGAGTGATAAGACTTGATTCCTTTTGCTCTGAATAAGTCGCTGAACTTCAGCTCCGGAGCATTATCTGATCTGACTCCTTTGACTACAGTCATGTATTGAGTTTCTACCATTTTCAAGTAATCTGGAAATATTGTAAGAACTTCTGATTTTGTTCTCAACAGATATATCCAAGTAACTCTGGTATGATCATCGACAATAGTGAGGAAGTGTCTGTATCCTTCCACTGTTGGAACAGAGAATGGTCCCCATATGTCAATGTGAACAAGATCAAAAGCATTCTCACATAAGTTATTTTGAGAATTATATGAAAGATGCTTTTGTTTGGCAAGAGGGCAAATGGAACAATGAAATTGACCTTTATTTCTTTGTTTTATTCCTAGTACATCTGTAATCATGTCAACTCTAGATACAGATGGATGCCCTAGTCTATTATGCCATAAACTTGAATCAACAATGAGATTTGCAGCAAACTGAACTTGGTGAAGAGCATCCGTAGCAATGCAGTCAATATCCAGAACATATAGATTTGAAATCTGTTCACCCTGACCAATCGTCAGCCCCTTGATAGGATCCTGTATCATGCAAGTAGATTCATCAAGTATAATTCGACATTTCAAATCTCGTGTTAACTGACTGACACTCAGTAAACTGATTCGGAAGTCTGGAATATACAGAACATTATGGAGCACCAGGAATTGGTTTAACTGAATTTTTCCAATTCCTGCAATCTGTATATTCAACCCAGTAGGTAGAGTGACTGAATTGTTCACTGAAGTATTCAAACTCACAAATAGGCTTTTATCATGTGTAACATGATGAGTTGCACCACTGTCCACGATCCATGAAGAAGATGATAAAGCATTTCCAGTAGCTTTCAATATTCCAACAAAGCATAGAGTGTTTGAGGAGAAAGCCATACCAGGAAGAGTTGTGATCATTCCACCAGAAGTGTGAACTGTGTTGGAATCAATGGGAGAGTGTAGTTGTGAGTTGAAGTATGCAATGACATCGTGGATTTGATCTTTGGAGAGGTTGTTGATCATGTTAGCAGTGTTACTAGTGTTGCTCTCATTTGTGTTTAGAGCAAGTTGAGCAACCACTGGTTTAGTCGAGACCAAATTCTTCTCAACTGTATTGTTCTTCTGCTTGTGCTTAAAACCAGGTGGGTAACCATGGATTTTATAGCACTTATCAACAGTGTGTCCATTATATCCACAATGACTACATGTTGGTCTTGGTTTCTGACCACTGTATGCAGACTGTGTGGCATTAACTGATACTGGTTCAGATGCAGAGATGTTGAAAGCAGAAGCATTCTGAATAGGACTGATGTTTCTCTGACTATAGTCTTGATCAAGGAGATTGTAGACACCAGCTAGGTCAGGTACAGTCTTCTTCATGATGATCTGACTTCGAGCATGAGTATATGACTCATTTAAACCAGCAAGGAACTTGATGACTTTCGTATGTTCTGACTTAGCTGAAGTAGCTTTGCAACAATTGCAAGTCTGACAAGTCTTCACGTAATCTGCTCCATCAAGATCATCCCATAATGTCTTCAATTTTGTGTAATATGTTGATAGATCTGTAGATCCTTGTTGGAGAGACCAGATTTGTTGCGTGAGTTGAAAAGATCTTGGCAGATTTGTAACATTGAAACGTGTCATCAAATCTTTCCAGATTTCAGATGCATCGTTCAATNAAATCAGTCTTATTTTTGTTAAGAATCAGACCTGAAATGATGGAGAAGTAATCTAGCAATTTTAAAATTTCTTTTAAAAGATGGTTGCTCTCCGTCAAAGAAAACAATAACGTCATCTGCAAATATCAAATGAGTGACATTCGGGTTATGCGTCCTCGGGTGAAAACCTATGAGACCATTAGTATAACGGAGATCAAGAAGTCGGGAGAAGATGTCCATACCAATGACGAAGAGGTATGGTGAGAGTGGATCTCCTTGTCTTATTCCTTTCTTCCCCTTAAAATACCTGCATAGTTCACCGTTAACTGTTATGGAGAATCTTGTTGAATTTATATATTGACTGATCCACATAATATACTTCTGTGGGAAATTTGTTGCTCTTAAAATGTCAAGAATAAAGCTCCACTCAATGGAATCAAAAGCCTTCTAAAGATCGATTTTTATCATGGATAGTCGGAGAGGCCTCTAAATCAATCTCTTTTATATAAAGGAGATTGTAATTTTGAATATAAAAACGGAAATTTTGACTTTCAAAAATAATCTTCTCAATTACAAAATGACCCAAGAGGAGTATTTTATCTTAATTTATTCCAAATCATAACAATTTTCCCCCATTAAAAATATAAATATATATTCCTGAAATTACATCAACCATCTGCTTATCCACCTATGTTTCGAACATCTCCGGGTAATCACCATCGATATACTATTCTAATCGCTTTCTCTTTAACAACTTCCTTTTTAACCACCACAAAATTCTGTAACCGATCGGATCCCAATATTTTTTGTTTTTGCCACCACATCCACATGTACGTACAAGACTATTTATTAACAAAAATGTATTTTACAATTTTAAAAAATATAAATAAAGGCGACCGACCGTTTCACCGCTCCTTTTGATATCCCACATTTATTTTTTCTTCTGAATACATAAACAAATCAAGAAAAGATATCAGCGGAAGCTGAAGACGAACCAACACACCAAATCTTCATTTTCTACAATTGTCTCCATCTAAACATACACTTTCTCTAGATATATTATTACCAGCTTTAACTTCAATGCTTCAAATTCAGAATGATCATCACTGTTGACACTAGCTTCTTGATTCAAACCAGGTTCCCATTTTACTTTTCTTTTTTTTTTCTTAATCGGATCCCAATATTTCTTTTGGCCTCCATATGTAAAAAAACTAACTACTTATTAACAAAATTGTATTTTGTAATTTAAAAATATAAAGAAAGGCGACCGACCGTTTCACCGCTCCTTTAGATATCCCACATTTATTTTTTCTTACGGATACATAAATAAATCAAGAAAAGACATTACCGGAAGCTGAAGACGAACCAACACACCAAATCTTCATCTTCTGCAATTGTCTCCATCTATACATACAATCATACACTCTCTCTACATATATTATTACCAGCTACAATTTCAAAGCATCAAATTCAGAATGATCATCATAGTTGACAATAGCTTCTTGATTTAAACAAGGTTCTCATTTTACCTTCTTTTTTTGGGATAAATTCTCGTTTCTTAGTGGTAATTCTGAATGTTTCTTTCTCTTTTCTGCTTATTTAAATTTGGATTCTATAAATTTTAGATGATTCGGAGACGAAGATGATGATGAGTAGTAGCCGTAGCAGCAGTAGTAGTGGTTATACCGGAGGTGGAAAAACTGTGAGTGAGGAATCCCAATCGTTTTGATCCGTTTTCTTTCTAAGGATGATCTTTTTTTTCTTGATGTTCTTCAGTTGTTAGATTAAAAAAGAAAAAATGTGAATTGAGACCTAGTGTTTTTGCTGTGATCTTGAAAAGAAAGTTTTCTAAAGGCGTTCTAGTCCGATGCAATCTCCTTCAATTATTTCATTTTTATTATAGAATTCATCCGGATTAAATTGAAGAATTAGTTTGGTTCTGAGATTGTTGAATATCTAGAAATTAAGATCCATTAGTATATAGAGAAATTGATATCTGTTTATGATCTGATTGATGCAGGGGAAGAAATTGAAAGGTGGTGAGAATGGTGTTGTAAACCGAAAGGCTTTAAAC
Organism: Eutrema yunnanense; assembly: GCA_002933935.1. NCBI lineage: Eukaryota > Viridiplantae > Streptophyta > Magnoliopsida > Brassicales > Brassicaceae > Eutrema > Eutrema yunnanense. Next base: position 263,930 of record PKML01012785.1, on the reverse strand, counting down.
CAAGAGAGGATCATTGCTCTGCAGCAAGATGTAACCGTTTTTTCGACTTTTGTTTTTAGATTCGAGTTATACAGTTTATAGAGCTTTTTAAGAGTGGGTGTTATTCTTGTTTAAAGGTTGAAAAGCTAAGGAAGAAGCTTAGAGTTGAAGAGAACGTTCACCGAGCAATGGAAAGAGCGTTTAACAGACCGCTTGGAACACTTCCTCGTCTTCCTCCATTTCTCCCTCCTCCGGTTAGTGACTGAAAAATTAGCTCTCTGGATTTCTTTGAATTGGGATATTGATGTTGGTTATTCTTGTAGATTTTGGTGCTACTTGCAGAAGTGGCTGTTCTTGAAGAGGAAATTGTTCGGTTAGAAGAACATATGGTAAATTTTAGACAAATATTGTATCAAGAAGCGGCATTTAAATCCTCGTCGAAAACGAACTTAGAATGTTCGGTTGTTTTGCCTAAGCCCAAGTCAGCTTCCAGTAATGCTAGAGAATCTGTATCACCTCTTTCGTGGGAACCAGTATCTGTTTCAGGTGAGCTTTTAAGGTTCTAAGTCAGGGAGTTTTTAAATGACGTGGTGTGATTTAGACCGATATATGATGCTAGTGTTCTCTTTGTAGAGAGTCCAAGGGGTAAACAGAACAAGTTGAGTTCTGATTCTACGATCAAAATGCAGGTGAAGAAATTGCCTTTTGCTCATACACAACTGAATAAGAGTTTAGAAGACCAGACACTAGAGGTAGATACATAATAATAGCTTGCTTCTTTTCACTGGTTTTGTTGTTTTGCAGATTTAATATTAAGTTTACTTACATATTAGATACAGCAGGAAGGTCCAACGCGTCGAAAAACAAATGCAGAGCCGAGGTCTTATGTTGATGAAAACTCTGACCCAAATAAAATTTCTGAGAATTTAGTTAAATGTCTTTCTAACATTTACATGAGAATGAGCTCAGTAAGGAGCCGCGCGGTTACAGAATCTCAAGAAAACGATAAAGATACTGTATTCAGGGATCCTTATGGAATTTGCTCGAGCTTTAGAAGAAGGGATATTGGTTCATATAAGAATTTCATTGATGTTGAAGCAGCTTCAGTAAACTGGAACAGAACGTCAAAGTCCTCTGCCTTTCTCATTCGTCAACTGAAGTAAGCATCGTTTTGAAAGAAATCCTACTTCCAAAAATGTAATGTGCTTGAGTTGATTTGCATTACTCATCTTTTCTTTCAGAGGTCTGCTTGGAAGACTTTCTTCAGTCAACTTGCAGAAACTTAATCAGCAGGAGAAGTTAGCTTTCTGGATAAACATTTATAACAGCTGCATGATGAATGTAAGCACTAAGCATATATAGATATATATGTTCCATTCCTGACTTCATATAACTAGTATTACATTGAAACATTAGGGTTTTCTTGAACATGGAATACCAGAGAGTCCTGAGATGATGGTTACACTAATGCGAAAGGTAAGTCTAAGATTGAAAAAAATATTTCCTAAAACATTCAGTGTTTCCAGCTGAGATGGTCCCATGGGGTATGTGTTGTGCTGTTCTTGCAGGCGACTATAAATGTGGGAGGCAGCTTTCTCAATGCAATTACAATCGAACACTTCATCCTCCGCTTACCTTATCACTCAAAATATGTAAGCTCTTCGTTCGCTTGTCCCTTTCCGTTCTCTCGAGAGTTGTCATTATCATTTATTAATGATCTGTTTACTTTACATTTCTTGCTTGATCTATCAGGTTTCTCCTAACGGTTCAAAGAAAAATGAAATGGCTGCAAGGAGACGATTCGGATTGGAATTGTCAGAGCCACTTGTAACATTTGCTCTCTCATGTGGTAGTTGGTCCTCACCCGCTGTAAGTCGATGTTTCGATCTCGATCGTTTGTTCGCATTTGCGTTTATATGTTTAATCTTCTTTTTGTGTTCTAATGAACTCACAACTTTTAGTATCTTAAGCAAAATTCATTTCTTGATTGTAGAAGGTACTTATGTTAAGAAAAAAATACTTTTAAAAGTATTTTTCACATGTAAAATGCAAACTTATATACATAGAAATTTAGGTCTTATTATCTGAAACCTTGTGAAGGTACGGGTGTACACTGCGGGTAAAGTAGATGAGGAATTGGAGATAGCGAAAAGAGAGTACCTAGAAGCATCGGTAGGAATATCGATGGCGAAAATCGGGATACCGAAACTAATGGTTGGGTACATTCATGACTTTGCAAAGGATATTGAATCATTGCTTGATTGGATTTGCCTTCAGTTGCCTACTCATTTAGGAAAAGATGCTCTCAATCTTCAACAAGGGATGTCTCAGTCACCTTCTTCTACTCTTCTCTATAGTATTTCATATGACTTCAGTTTTAGATACCTTTTTTCCATATGAAATGTATTTTTTTTTTTTAAAGGGGTTTGTTTTCGTTCTCCCGCTAAAAAAACTTGAAGATTGGTATTTTGTTTTTGTTTTTTTACAGCAGCATGTGTAGAAAAAAGTACATAAATAAGATGAAAGTGAAATTATAGTATTCGGGTTAGTTTGGTTTTTGTTTTCCAACCCACAGAACTTTTAGGTATGTACAATTCATGCTCAGATTAGTGCCGATCACAAGTGTCATTTGGTTGGAGTAAACAATTTTTCTCTATGTGTGGACATGTCAATCAAGCTATTCCGGTCCGGCCTGGTTTGAAACCCACAAAGTGTACATATTTTTTAGCCCGGTCCGGTTTAATCCCATTTTCTCAAACATGTATCGGGGCTAGGGGAGACGGGAGAGTACAGGTCTATTCGGTATTTTTTATTCAGTAAAAATATGGTTATTTACAGTGGAGAAAACGTGTAAAAGCCAAAAGGGCCAAAATCTTGTTTTTTTAAAACAACAGAGCCTACAGAGGTATAAGAAAGAGTTAATGAGCCAGATAACTATTGGAGATATCTTGGGGATAGCCAGATATCTATGAGAATATTATTCGGTTGGATTAACGGACTTCACTTCATAATCGGACTTTTATAGCCCACAGTACTTGGTTCGCAATATACACGTTTTGCTCCCAAAAATATCTCCAATAATAACTATGAATGGAGAACAGAGAAAAAAATGCGATTGGAAAAAAACTGTATCTTCGATTGGCCATTCGCTTTTTGCCGTAGTCCAGAGCCGCCGGCATATGTCGGCTGTTCTCCTTTCTCCTACTTTCATTGTTTTTCTTAATTGTATATAGAAATAGTTAAATAAGAGTGATTTGGCTGTATCTACGAAGAGTAGATGAAGAGAAGAAATCAAAGGCGGTTTCGGGGAAATTGGCACTGGCCGTCTCCGTTAAAAAGGATTGGCGCCTTCTTCCACTTCATCACTACTTTCAATTCACCCGTGCAATCTCTCAATTGTGGAATAGATTTACGGCGATTTCGGTTTCGTTTCTTTTGCCGGCGTCTTTAATTCGAAAAAAAATTCAAATTAAACAGAATCAGTGGCCTTTAAACAGAACTCTTCCTCTCTACCGATGTATTCTATCGACTTTGTGGGATGATTCTAGGCAGTATGTGTTCATGTCCTCTTTCCGGGGTTTCTTTCCTCCGACTTCGAAACAGAGACGGAGAGTTGTAATTTATTGGAGTTATGTTGGGTAATTATCCATCTTTGGAAGTGAATACGTTCAAATCTCGACTATGAGCCGTTGATAGACAAGATCCGAAACCGAATGCTCTCCTGGTCTATTAAGACGCTCTCTTTTGGAGGCAGACTACAACTCATCCAATCGGTGATCAACAGTATTACTAACTTTTGGAGTGCAGCTTTCAAACTACCAAAAAGATGCCTGCAAAAAATCGAAAGTATGTGTTCAGCATTCCTTTGGTCAGGTTCACCAAATGAAACAACAAAGGCAAAGGTGGCCTGGGAGGATGTATGCAGCCCGAAAAATGAAGGGGGTCTCGGCATCAGGAAATTACGAGATACATCAGTTTGGTCAGGTTTTTGCCCTGAAACTGATCTGGAGACTGTTTGACAAAACCAGTTCGCTGTGGGTAGCATGGACTAGAAATTACTTGTTGAGAAACTCAACGTATTGGGAAATATCGGAGAAAACTACAAAGGGATCATGGCTATGGAAAAAACTCCTAAAAATGAGGAGTTTGGCAGTGAGTTTCATTAGACCGGTTGTTCGGGACGGAGAAAGAATATCGTTCTGGTTTGACAATTGGCTTACCACCGGGCCGATTATGGAGCAAATGGGTGAGGCGGGCACTAGGATACTAGGCCTTCACCGTAAAGCAAAAATTGTAGAGGCAAGTAGTTCAGGGAGATGGGAAATTAGAGGAAGCCGCAACTTGATGGCGCAAGGAATCATTCAGAAAATAAGAGACAGAGATCCACCACACTCTAGTAAAGGCGAGGACTTCTATTTATGGAAGAGTGGGAATGATAAGTTCGAAGCGTGTTTCTCCTCAACTAAAACTTGGAACCTTATCCGTATCAAGCGAAACGAGGTAAACTGGTACAGGATAGTATGGTTTGGACAATCTATACCTAGACACGCATTTGTCACATGGTTAGCAATGAGGAACAGGCTAGCTACGGGAGATAGATGCCGTCAATGGGGACAAATTCAAGCTTGCACCTTATGCGGAGAGCCTGACGAAACACGAGACCAATCTGTTCTTCGCCTGCCCGTACTCATTCACGGTATGGTCGTACCTATGTAGCGGACTTCTTCAGTCTCGTATCAACCCAGGATGGCCATCAACGGTTCAATCTCTTCTGCGGAAAAGAAGTAATAAGTACGAGGCTATACTTCTCCGCCTAGCCTTCCAAGCGGCAATATATGAAATTTGGAAAGAGAGAAACGGTCGACGACATCAGAAACAGTGCCGCACTACGAAGCAGCTAGCAAACGCTATCCATATATGTGTCAAAAACCGGATCCTATCATGGTCTACAACTACAAACGAAGTCAAAGACACCATAATCGCTACTTGGATTAATTCTAGTAGACAACTCTTTGGAAACTAAATTTTTCCAGCACTGTACGTTTCTTTTACTTTTGTGTTGCTCGTATGTTTCAACCTTGTAAATTACGTTCTTTTTGTTGATCAATAATATCACATTTCAGCAAAAAAAAAAAAAAAAAAAAAAAAACGTTCAAATCCGTCAAATTTGGGATCTGAGAATATCAATTGTAGAAGGACATATGTAGGAGGATGATAACAGAACGGGAAAAGAGAAAATGTTTTGTCTCTTTGACTATCATCGGATTCATTGGAAGTTACATGATGAGATGATGGTGACTTATCATTTATGGCCATTGGTGTACGCTGTTTAGGGATTAGAGGCCATAGGTATGAGATTGATTTCAATGACGATGGAAAAATCTTTTAAAATTCATATTCCGATACAGTATATTTGGTATCGAAATATGAAAAATCCAGTATCATCGATGAAACCATGGAAACCTCCATGGAGACGATGAAGCTCTGGAGCCAAATGTGCATTTTTTTTTATTGAATGGCTATATTCGTAAAATCGTTGAAAATTAACAATTTTAATTTTTATTTCTATCGATATAATCAATATATTGGATTCTTTATCGAATAAAATTTATAGATCTAAATTGGATTTTGACCAATATTATACAACAAAGTTAATATTGTTTATGTTACGACAAAGACATAAAAATCACAAGGAGACTAACAAAGTTAATACTATGTTAGTAAGGCTTCTCAAGAAAAAGCATTTTCAGTATTTATTTCCTCTATGTTGTAGTTATCCATAATCTTAGTTATATTATTGGTTGTAATTTTATTATTGTATGTATTTTATGTAATTTATATTATATATGAATAAAGAAAAGATATATGTTTTTAAAAAATAACAACAACAGAGGCTATGATCCGTCTTCAAACCAACGTGGCATGAGATAAATTTCAAACATTCATCAAAGAATATGTTTATATTTTTTTTCCAATTTCAAGTTAATGTAAGTCCAAAACTGAAAAAGGAACACATCTTAATTCCTAATTAAAAAAAAGGTAAGATTTAGGACAAGTAAAACATAAAAAAAAATTAGAATACTCAAGATCTGAAACTGAATTAGCGCATATAAATTCGTCATCTAAATAAAAGATAGAAATAAAAATTTATCAAATTTCAACATGTATAAATTATATAAAAAATGTCATTGAAAATATAAAATTATTTTAAAAAACGAAATAAATGTAAATGATATTGTTGCTTGTATCACATATAACTAAATTCATTTAACCATAATAGTGGTTCGGTGGTTAAAAAGTTCATTTTGAATGCCCTTTTAAAGCAGAGCTCGAGCTTTGAAATTATCTTTGGCTATCCGTAAACATTTTCAATGGCAAGAAAACCCAGATTTTTATAGACGTTAGAGAATTATTTGGGATTTTGGCATGTAATTCCCCCGGTTAAGAAACCAGAAAAGAGAAACAACTTAACCCATTTAACCAATTACACATGCAAATCGATGCTTTTCTGTCTTGCAAAAAGACAATTCCTTTTGAAGAAATGTAGCTTACCGTCGATGGGTGTTTATTCGGATTTAGAAGAAAAATCTCTGAAACAAAGGTCGAAGGTGCATTGGCTAAAAGTTGGTGACAAAAACAATAAGTCCTATCATAAAGCTGTTGTTTCTCGAGAAACGATGAACACCATTAGGGAAATTCAATGCAGGGATGGAGTTGTTGTTTCGGAACCCGATGAGATTAAGGAAGAAGCCGAAAGCTTCTTTCGAGATTTTTTTCAACATGTCCCAATGAATTTTGAAGGGATCTCGGCTGAAGTTTTGGCGGAGATTGTTCCGTTTCGATGTTCTAAAATGGATTGTACCCAACTCACAACGGAAGTTATGACAACAGAGGTAAAAGGTGTTCTGTTCTCAATGCCAAGTAACAAGTCCCCAGGCCCAGATGGTTACAATGCAGAGTTTTACAAAGCAGCCTGGCCGATTATTAGAGAGGAATTTGTCATTGCTGTCCAGTCTTTTTTCGTGAAGGGGTTTTTACCGAATGGGGTCAATTCGACAATTCTTGCTCTGATCCCAAAGATAATTGGGCCTTCCTCTTGTAATGAGGCAGATGTCAGCGACTGATTACTTGCCGGTGCTGGAAAAGATTCGTAGCAGGATAACTTCATGGACAACACGAGCTCTATCCCTCGCAGGAAGGTTACAACTCATCAGTTCAGTACTTCATAGCATTACCAATTTTTGGTTATCGACTTTTTGGCTAACGCGTGGTTGCATTAGAGAGATTGATAAACTATGTTCAACTTTTATATGGTCCGGGCCTGATTTAAACTCGAGGAAAGCAAAAATCGCCTGGGAAGAGGTATGCAAACCGCGACAAGAAGGAGGACTTGGGCTCCGTCCTTTAAAGGAGGTAAATACAGTTTGTTGTCTTAAGATGATATGGCGAATTTTCTCTTCTCACTCTTCTCTTTGGGTTAAGTGGATTAAAACCTATCTGATTCGCCAAGAGTCATTCTGGTCGGTTAGAGAAACAACGAGTACAAGGTCTTGGATGTTGAGGAAATATTAAAATATCGAGATTTAGCAAGAAACTTTCATAAAGTGGATGTCCGGAATGGTGAGATGACTTCTTTTTGGTTTGACAATTGGTCTATAAGAGGAAGATTGATATACCTGACTGGTTCGAGAGGAACTATCGACATGGGTATCCCAATTCATGCCTCGATAGCGTCGTTGAGGCTATGTAGGAGTCGTCGTCATCGAACAGAGATATTTAACGAAATTGAAAAAGCTCTCGCAGATGTTCAATCTCAATTGCAGCCTATAGCTACGGATATCCATCTTTGGAAATCTGGGGAAGATAAGTTCAAGCCAATGTTCTATTCGAAGAACACTTGTAACCTCATACGGGCAAGCTCGAATACAATCCATTGGTACAAAGGAGTCTGGTTTCAACACTATACTCTGAAATACTCGGTATGTACTTGGCTTGCAATTCAGAATCGTCTATCAATAGGGGATCGAATGGTGAAGTGGAATGCTGGAACAACATCTGCGTCCATCTTATGCAACCACCCGATGGAATCTCGAAACCACCTATTTTTCGAGTGTCACTTCTCTGGGGAAGTCTGGACAAAAGTCGTGAAGGGAATTCTTAAACATTGTTTCACAAGGGATTGGAACTCCCTAATCCAACTCCTAACAGATAACCAGCTTGACACAACCTCAAAATTTCTGTTTAGGTATGGTTTTCAAATTGCTGTCCACAGTCTCTGGAGAGAACGAAATAATCGGCGGCATGGTGAAGCTCCATCCTCCCCAGCCCGCCTCTACGCCTTCATAGACAAACAAGTTCGATGTAGGGTACACTCCATACGCGAACTGGGTGACAACTGATAGAATTCAAGAGTTTAGCTTGCGGAATCAAGAGAATAGAGAATGGATTGCTTAAGAGAATAAGAGATTAGAGAGAATAGAGAAGAGTAAGAGAGAAAGAATATCTCTCAAAGTATATTCTATATTTTTGTCATATTGTTTCTCTTTTATAGAGTTACAAAGAGAGTACATCAAATCTGAATCTTGAATGAAAGATCCGTTGGAGGAAGAGAAAGAGCCGTTGGTGAGAAAGTGGTTAGGGAGAATTAATCCCATGAGCTTTTGTCCTGTGTTGACGAGTGTGTCGACGACACTGTCACTTACTCAAGTTCCTGAAGATTCTGTGTTGACGACTGTGTCTTCGACACAATTTCACTTACTCAAGTTCCTGAAGATTCTGTGTTGACGACTGTGTCTTCGACACAGTGGCTTGCTTCACTTTTCCTTGGTCAATACTCCCCCTCAAGCTTAGCCGTAGTGATGTGATCATGGAAAGCAAGGAAGCTGGAGAAGCAGAGGCAGAAGCAGAAGAGGAGCCGGAGCCAGTTGGAGTAATCACTCGGTCTAGAGCTAAGGAGATGGCAAAGGAAGCTCACTCACTCTTAGCTCACTCACTCACTCACTCACTCACTCACTCACTCACTCTACCAATGATTCAAGTCTTCAACATCACCACTTTGAAGACTACACCCGGTCATGAGGACTAAGTAACTTAGGTGAGGAGTCTGTACTCTTTTCCATGTTGGGTTTTGTCCCACATGGTTTTATCAGCATGGTTTTTAACGAGGCAGATGATTCACTACGGCGAGTTACTTAGGAGTTATGACCAATGGGTAATAATGTATAAGTCACACTGGCTTAGTACTTAGTTGTTTAGAGGTGCACCGATTAGGAACCTTATGGTTGGGACGCCTCGTTGTTTTATTTAAACTTTAGACGCCTTGTTGTTTTATTTCAAACGCTCTGTTGTTTAGGTTGTGTCGCTAGGGTTGAGTTATAAAACCCTAAGCCACGCCCCCTTTGTTTTTTTCAGCTAAGATAATAGATGCAATTGCACTTCCAGAATTTCTTCTCTCGATCTGATTCCTAGAATACGTTCTCTGAATTCGAGTTTCTTTACACGTTGTGAATCAGAAACTCTTCTATCGGTTCTTCTCCATCTAATCCCCTAAAACATACACTCGTATCATCACCTGTTCTTCTGCCTTCACGATACCATCAGCACGAACGACTCCATCACCACTTCATCGTCGAGTTTACACCCTTGTCTACCACCACCATCGCGATCCCCTTGCTGCAGCCCCGCCTCTCATCAGCCTTCCTCTGGAGTGATCTCGTAGGGACGCATCAAGTGGTATCAGAGCTCGCTCTGGACCAAAGGCTGAGATCTCTCTAACCCTAACTCCTTAGTTTGTCGCGATTGCAAGTTTAGACCTAGGGTTGTGCGATTGTTGTTTTGGTTGTTAGATTGCAGGTTGTCGATCATCTGGTGTTGATCGAAGCATTCTGTCATAGTTATCATTCAGGTTGTTAGTAATCTGTGTAGTTTGTTTCTGTTTTATAGTTCGCAACATATCATTCCCAAATCGCATCGCATCTGTTCTCTTAGGGTTTGTCGAGTTCTTTGTGATAGGATTGTGCGATTTATGTTTTTGATTCATCTAGGACTAGTTAGTTGTTCTGTTCTGATTCTCTGATTAGTATTGCATCAAGATTAAGCGCATATCAATAGTTTATGTTGCATCTAGTTACCTGCATCATTCGATTGTTGCTAGCGTTTAAAGATACCTGCATCAATTGATCTTCTGTTTGCGATTTTGTTGTTAAGGCCAATTACTGCGAGTTGTTGTTTGATTCTCAGGTACCATGGAGCTTTCTGCTGAGACCATGGCAGCCCTGAACAAAGCTATGACCGAGCAAATCAGAGAGTCAAACCAAGCTGTGACAACACAGCTCACTCAACAGATTGAACATCTCAATGAGAAGTTTGAAGCCCAGATTAGTGGTATTCTAAAGGACTTGAGCGCAAGTGGAGATGAGTCTTCACATACACCGACTCCTTCTGAGGCTATACGCATCACTAAGGGCAAAGGAAAGATTGGGGCCTCTTCTCGAAGGCCTAGACTTGATACCAGACCTAAAGCCAAGACTCATCGAAGTCAACTTGGGAGCAGAGACACTCTGTCTAGGAAACGAGGTGATGACAGAGCTGAGGGACATCCAGCACAAAGGCATCGTAGGGGAGAGTATATAGCTGGGCACCGAGTCTTCATGGGAACTGACCCAGAAGACTATGAAGATGAAGAAGCTTCTGATCATAGTCTAGAGACATTGAGAAGGAGAGATGAGGGCAGAGGTAATGGCAGAGACTATGATCCTCTAAGACAGCAGCTAAACCATATCAAGGTTCAATACCCTTCATTCTATGGCACCAACGACCCAGAAGTATACCTTGATTGGGAAAGGAAGATGGAATCGAATTTTCTGGTTCAGGGCACATATGAGCTTAACAAGGTGAAGATAGCTGTCTCTGAATTCAGTGGTTACGCTCTTTTGTGGTGGGAACAGCTGGGAATTACTAGACAACGACACAGAGAGCCGCCTGTTACTACCTGGACTCAACTAGTCACACAGATGAGAAAGAGATTCGTCCCTGCCCACTATCAAAGAGAGCTCCTACACAAGCTTAGACGTCTCATTCAAGGCACAAAATCAGTTAGAGACTACTATCAGGAGTTAGAAACGTTAATGATCAGGGCTGACTTGAATGAGAGTGACGACATGGTGATGTCTAGATTTCTTGGAGGTTTAAACAGAGAGATTCAAGACAAAGTGGAGCTGCAGAATTGTGAAGATATACAAGAGATGGTGCATAAAGCCGAGCTGATTGAATCACAGATTAAGAGAAGGATTGGGAGAACAACCTTCACCTCTAACATCCCAAGGCCAAGAGATATCAGTAAACCAGCCTACACCAGAGACACCAAGTCAGCGACACATACTATCAAAGAAGAGACCAAGGCTGAGTTTAAACCCAGAAGTGGAGCATCTACTAGTAACATCAGGTGTTTTAAGTGTCAAGGCATGGGACACTACTCCAGAGACTGTATTAACAAGAAGATGTTTCTGCTTCAAGAAGGAGGACATATTGTTCCTCAAGACAGTTCATCAGGCGAGACAGACACTGAATCAGAAGAAGAAGAAGAACCAGCAGCCGTTGGAGAGATGCTTGTAGCACGCAGAACACTAAGTGTTCAGGTTCACCCAGATGACAGAGAGCAGCGTGAGAACCTCTTCCATACTAGATGTGTAGTTCAAGACAAGGTCTGTACCTTGATTGTAGATGGAGGAAGTTGCACCAATGCTGCTAGTGAAGAGATGGTACAGAAGCTTAATCTGAAGACCACGCTCCATCCCAGACCGTATCAGTTACAATGGCTGAACAACAAAGGAGCTTTAACTGTCTCACAGCAAGTGTTAGTCAAGCTAGCAATTGGGAAGTATGAAGATGAGTTGTTGTGTGATGTAATCCCAATGAAGTCTAGTCATGTTCTACTGGGCAGACCTTGGCAATTCGACAGAAGAGTTATGCATGATGGCTACACCAACAAGCAGTCTTTTGAGTTCAAAGGACGCAAAGTCACTCTTCTGCCGCTAACACCGAGTGAAATCTACAAGGACCAGCTGCATATGAGTCGCCAGGATAAGGAGAAGGTGTCAAACAACCTCTACATCAATCACAGTGAATTCTCCGAACTTTTTGATCCTGAATTAACTACTTTTATGTTTGTGTACAAGGACATCCTTGTTAGTACTAACCAATCACAAGAGCTTCCTAGTGCTATGACAGAGATTTTGCAGGAATACAGGGATGTTTTTCCAGAAGAGATACCACCAGGCTTGCCTCCAATTCGAGGAATAGAGCACCAGATCGATTTTGTACCAGGTTCTGCCTTGCCTAACAGACCAGCATATCGAACTAATCCAGTAGAGACCAAGGAGCTGTAGAAACAAGTGGAAGAGCTGATGAGTAAAGGACATATACGAGAGAGTTTGAGCCCTTGTGCAGTACCTGTTCTGCTAGTTCCTAAGAAAGATGGGACTTGGAGGATGTGTGTGGACTGCCGAGCTATCAACAACATAACAGTGAAGTATAGGCATCCAATTCCAAGACTAGATGACATGCTGGACGAGCTGTGTGGGTCTACAATCTTCTCCAAAATCGACTTGAAGAGTGGGTATCACCAGATCAGAATGAAGGAAGGATATGAGTGGAAGACAGCAATCAAGACCAAGCAGGGGTTATACGAATGGCTGGTTATGCCGTTTGGTCTCACCAACGCTCCTAGCACCTTCATGAGACTGATGAATCACGCCTTGAGATCCTTCATTGGCGTGTTCGTAGTGGTCTATTTCGACGATATACTCATCTACAGTAAAGGTTTGGAGGAACATCTAAACCACATCAGATCGGTTCTAGATGTTCTTCGCTCTCAATCCCTCTTTGCTAACTTCTCGAAATGTTCTTTTTGCACTAATGAAGTTGTCTTCTTAGGTTTTGTTGTAAGTGCAGAAGGAGTTAAAGTAGATGAAGAAAAGATCAAAGCCATCAAGGATTGGCCAACTCCTAAGAGTGTGGGAGAGGTCCGCAGCTTTCACGGTCTAGCAGGCTTCTACAGACATTTCGTTCGCAACTTCAGTTCGATAGCTGCACCATTGACAGAAGTTATCAAGAAAGAAGTGGGACTCAAGTGGGGAGACGCACAAGAGCAGGCTTTTACAGCCCTTAAAGAGAAGCTTATCAATTCACCTCTCTTAGTACTTCCTGACTTTTTGAAAACGTTTGAAGTTGAATGTGATGCCTCTGGGATTGGTATTGGCGCAGTGCTGATGCAGGATAGGAAACCGGTGGCTTACTTCAGTGAGAAGCTGGGAGGATCAACCCTCAACTATCCTACATACGACAAGGAGCTCTATGCATTGGTTCGAGCTCTTCAAACGTGGCAGCACTACCTGTGGCCCAAAGAATTCGTCATTCACACAGA
>PKML01012785.1:228783-249899 GCA_002933935.1 Eutrema yunnanense | reverse complement strand
AAGCAGAAGAGGAGCCGGAGCCAGTTGGAGTAATCACTCGGTCTAGAGCTAAGGAGATGGCAAAGGAAGCTCACTCACTCTTAGCTCACTCACTCACTCACTCATTCACTCACTCACTCACTCACTCTACCAATGATTCAAGTCTTCAACATCTCCACTTTGAAGACTACACCCGGTCATGAGGACTAAGTAACTTAGGTGAGGAGTCTGTACTCTTTTCCATGTTGGGTTTTGTCCCACAGGGTTTTATCAGCATGGTTTTTAACGAGGCAGATGATTCACTACGGCGAGTTACTTAGGAGTTATGACCAATGGGTAATAATGTATAAGTCACACTGGCTTAGTACTTAGTTGTTTAGAGGTGCACCGATTAGGAACCTTATGGTTGGGACGCCTCGTTGTTTTATTTAAACTTTAGACGCCTTGTTGTTTTATTTCAAACGCTCTGTTGTTTAGGTTGTGTCGCTAGGGTTGAGTTATAAAACCCTAAGCCACGCCCCCTTTGTTTTTTTCAGCGAAGATAATAGATGCAATTGCACTTCCAGAATTTCTTCTCTCGATCTGATTCCTAGAATACGTTCTCTGAATTCGAGTTTCTTTACACGTTGTGAATCAGAAACTTTTCTATCGGTTCTTCTCCATCTAATCCCCTAAAACATACACTCGTATCATCACCTGTTCTTCTGCCTTCATGATACCATCAGCACGAACAACTCCATCACCACTTCATCGTCGAGTTTACACCCTTGTCTACCACCACCATCGCGAACCCTTGCTGCAGCCCCGCCTCTCATCAGCCTTCCTCTGGAGTGATCTCGTAGGGACGCATCACGTAGAGACAATAAAAGGCTAAGCTTGGAAACCCAAGAACATCACCTCATTAAAAACCTTAACATAGAAAACCATTTGGGACAAAACCATGTTAAGGGAAAAAGAGTGTGAAGTCCATGGATTAGGGAACATGAGATCAAGGGTGTGTAAGGTCCACCAGTCCTAGTTTGCCATAGATGTTGTTGCAAACCTTTAGACTTGCGGCCTTTGTGAAGATATCCACCAATTGGTCTTCACTCTTTGTGTAACATGGCAGGATAACTCCTTCTTCAATCTTCTCATGAACCTTGTGACAATCAATCTCAATATGCTTGGTTCTTTCATGGAACACTGAGTTAGTGGCAATGTGGATCGCGGCTTGGTTATCACAATGCATGGTGATCGGTCCTTCTTGCTCAATACCAAAGTCTTTAAGAAGAGCTTTGAGCCAAGTCAATTCACTAGTTAGCTTCCTCATAGCTCTATATTCCGCTTCCGCACTTGAGCAAGATACAACCTTTTGCTTCTTTGTCTTCCAAGTCACCAAGTTTCCTCCGATGAATGTACAATAACCGGTTGTAGACTTTCGATATATTCTATCACCAGCCCAGTCCGCATCACAATATCCAACAATCTCGGTGTTACCATTCCTCCCCATCCATATACCTTGGCCAGGGCTTCCTTTGGGATATCTAAGTATCATTTCCACCATAAACCAATGATAAACCGTGGGTTCTTGCATATGTGATATATCATGTTTTTTACCCAGTTTAAGCCATGATATAAGTCCATTTTGTTGAGTCTTTATTCTATTATAGAGTCTTTTACAGATTTTAGCACATTTGGAGCATTATTAGAAATATTGGAGTTTTATGGAGCATTATGGAGCAAAACTGAAGTCTTGTGACTACTTACCTGATCGGAGCGTCAAGCATCGATCGATACCAGGGGGTATCGATCGACACCCATCAGAACAGAATACAAGTCGTGACTTTAATGAAGTTTGAAGAATTGCAGAACTTGCCCAGAAGACTTTAATATTTACAAGAAGATCTCAATTCGTATTTAGACTATTTAATTAGGTTTTACAGTCACTTTGGCTGTGTGCTTTTTCATTACTTTGAGTTTAGAGCTTTTGAGAGGGGAGACAAGTCAAAACTCTGTTCGTCTGAGAGAAGATTTCGAACCCCTGTTTCACTCTACTCTTATTTATTTTATTGATGATTTATTCAATTATGTTGATTGTTTCATTCTTCATGTCTGAGTAGATCCATTGTTAGGTTCAGGGTTCTCAATAGGGTTTTCTCTGAATGTTAGGTTGACTTATTTGCTAGGATTCAATATCTGAATTAGTTCTTCACCATAGGTTGTTTACAAAGATAATTCTGGATTGATCACCTAGAACTTAGATCTTAGGATAATTGATTAGGCGCGAGAGTGCGATTAATTACCTGATAAAACCTAAGGTGAGCAAAATAACTATTCGCAAAGAGATTTGGTTTAGTTGTTTTGTGAACATATCAAACTTGTAGATTAAAAGCTGATTTAGACTTTAGGATTCGCAAAGAGATTTGGAATTCCTAGGATTTAGATTTAGATAGTTTTCACAACGAGAGTTGGTTAGCTATACTTTAGTGATTTGAGTTCAAGAACCATGCTAAATCTGAATCATGCTAGTTAATTTATCTGTATTTAGTGATTCCCTGAGAAATACCCTGAACCTATCTTTCTCCAACTGAATTTACTTCCGTTTTAATTTACGTACTTGTTTTCAATACCATTGATTGCTTAGCGTAATTCCCACATCCATAATCTATTGTGTGTCTCTGTGAGTCCTTGTGTTCGACCCCTAACTATACTATAACAACTGCTTTAGTATCTAAATAGGGTATTAATTTGAGCATATCAATATGTTGACTGCAAAACATATATCCGGCCTCGTAAGGGTGAGATATATCAAATTTCCCACAAATCTTCTATATTGGGAGACATCCTTAAACTTCTCATCCGATTTCTCCCCCTTTCTATTGACCTTGTAGCCATCTTCAAGTGGAGGTTTGGCTGGTTTTGAGCCAAGTTTTCCAGTTTCACTCAAGAGATCAAGTGTGTATTTCCTTTGAGAAAGGAACAAGCCATTCGGGGGTCTACACACTTCAAGCCCAAGAAAGTACTTCAACTCTCCAAGATCCTTGATATCAAATGTGGTGTTGAGGAAGGCCTTGGTGGATAGGATACCCTCTTTATCATCACCGGTTATGATAAGATCATCCACATACACAAGAACCACAAAAAGGCCTTTATCACTTTTTATAGTGAATAAGGTGTGATCCGAATGGGATTTCCTACAGCCATGATTGGTGAGTGTAGAGCTAAGCTTGTGGTACTATGCTCTTGGAGATTGCTTCAACCCATATATAGCCTTCCTTAATCTCAATACTTGGCCGGGTGCACATAGGTCTTCAAGACCGGGTGGAGGTGTCATGTAGACTTCTTCTTCAAGTTCTCCTTGAAGAAATGCATTTTTAACATCCATTTGCCACAGATCCCAAGACATATTGGTTGCCAAGGATAAAAATACCCTCACAGTGTGTAACTTAGCCACCAGAGCAAATGTGTATGTGTAGTCTTCTCCATATGTTTGGGTGAAACCTCTAGCCACCAAGCGTGCCTTGTACCTCTCTATATCACCATTACTCTTGTACTTGATGGTGAATACCCACTTGGAGCTAACCGCCTTCTTTCCTTTTGTAACCTCTTCTACATCCCAAGTGTGATTCCTTTCCATAGCTCCCCTTTCATCTCCAATTGCATCAACCCAAACCTTCTCATCTTTAGCCTCTTCATAAGTCTTGGGAACTCGATTTTGCTCAATCTTCCCAAGGAATGCTTGATGGTCGGTTGGCAAAAGGGCAATAGAACAAGTAGCTTGAATTGGGTGAGCCACGGCTTCATTGTTGTAATATACCAGATTATCCACCCATTTGGAGGGAAACGTGGGCCTAGTGCTTCTTCTCAGTGGTTGAGCCACTTCTTCGATCACCTCTTCCACTTCTTCTTGTGGTGTAAGCACATTTTCTTTCATACCCAACTCCCCTTGCTCTTGAGCTTGATCTTGGGACGGCTTTCCCTCTTGATCATACTCATGATCTTGTGGTATAGTTGGGATTGATTCTTCTTCATTTGAGTTAATGTTAGATTCATTTCCATTTGAATTTCCTTGCCTTGGTGGTTCATCATTTCCCAAATGATCAAGTAAGAACCTTAAACTTGTAGCTAGGTCCGACGGTGACCTTGAGAGATCCTTTAGACCTTCCCAATCCTTCTTATCATAATATCCTAGTCCTTCAATGAACTTGACATCTCTAGACACAAGGAGTCGATTGTTGATCGGATCAAAGCACTTGTAACCCTTTTGAGTGGCTGAATATCCAAGGAAGATGCATTTGGTGCTCTTGGCCTCTAACTTGTTTCTTTGTTTACCTGGTACATAAACAAAGCACACACAACCAAAGACGCGTAAGTGTTCAACAGATGGCTTAGAGTTGTTAAGTACATCAAATGGTGATATGTCCTTTAGGACTTTTGTCGGAGTTCGGTTGATAAGGTAGCATGAAGCTAGAACCGCATCTCCCCAATAACTCTTTGGCACATTTGTGTGGAACATCATTGATCTAGCCACTTCCATAAGGTGCCTATTCTTCCTCTCCGCCACTCCATTTTGTTGTGGTGTGTGAGGGCAACTTGTTTGGTGTAGAATGCCATGCTTAGCTAGGTGCTCTTTGAATCTAGCACTTGTGTATTCTCCTCCATTGTCGGACCTAAATACTTTTATCTTGGCATTGTATTGGTTAGTCACATAGGTTTGAAAGTTGATGAATGCCTCAAACACTCTATCTTTAGATTGTAGTAATGTGATCCAAGTATACTTTGATTTCTCATCTATAAAGGTCACAAAGTAGTTGTTTCTATCCCTAGACATGCAAGGAGAGGTCCACAATCCGAATGTACCAAATCAAAACAATGCTCATAGATAGTAGAAGATTTAGGAAACACAACTTTGCAATGTTTGCCAAGAATACATGCCTCACAACTAGTGTGATCAAACGATATATTAGGCAACATTAATTCAAGTGCTCTTCCATGAGGATGGCCTAGTCTAGCATGCCAAATTGCATCTACATTAGCTACATAACAAGAATTAAAAGATAAACCATTCGAATTTTGTGGTGGCTCTTCGAGAATATAAAGTTCATCTTTGGATCCACATTTCCCAAGTAACTTTCCACTTTCAATATCCTGAAAATGAACATCATTAGGACCAAAAATAGCATAGCAATTAAGGTCTTTAGTAGTTCTCTTAACCGATATTAAGTTGGATTTAAACCTAGGAACATACAATGCTTCACTTTTCTTGTTAAATAGTTTTAAGTTTCCTTTTCCTTCTATAGGGATTCCATCACCATTAGCAATCTCTACCCTACCCATAGCTGGTTCAATCTTATCTAAAAACTTAGGGTTACTAATCATATGATGAGAAGCACCCGAATCTACAACAAGTTTACTACTGGGTTTATGAGAATAGATAGTGATACCAGAGTTGTTGTGGGTTTGGAATGATTTGATGAAATCTTCAAAGTCACTCTTCCTCACATAGTCCACGGAGGCTGTCATGGCTGCTCCTCCTTGAGGTGTGGAAGTACTTGCTTGCTTAACTTCATCACCTTGAGAAACGTTTGCTTTTGATGGTCTCTTGTATCCTTCTGGCTTTAAGTGAGGATGAAGAGTCCAACACTTATCCATAGAGTGGCCGGAGAGCTTGCAATGCTCACAAGACTTTGAACTCCTCTTGTCATGCCTATCATGCTTGTAGACTCCTTTGTTGGCTGTCACAAGCTCGGTTTTGCCTCCAAAGAGACCAATGTTTCCTTGCTCCTTCTGGAATCGTGCACACACCTCTTCAAGGTTTGACAACTTGTCATTTCTAAGGATATGCTTGATGAGATCATTATAGATCGGATCCAAGGTCAGGAGAAGGCCAAAGACTTTGCCTTGCTCACGCCGCTCATTGAGGATCTTCACATCCGGGGTTAATAGTCTA
Source organism: Eutrema yunnanense (assembly GCA_002933935.1). Classification (NCBI taxonomy): domain Eukaryota; kingdom Viridiplantae; phylum Streptophyta; class Magnoliopsida; order Brassicales; family Brassicaceae; genus Eutrema; species Eutrema yunnanense. The sequence continues at coordinate 243,991 of PKML01012785.1, read as the reverse complement.
AGCATCTCTAGCTCGGACCACAGAGTTTGGAACTTCCCAAGGTGGTCGGTGAACTCCTTGCCATCTTGATGAAGGTCATTGATAGACTTCTTAATCTCAAAGATTCGGCTTAGATTTGATGTATTTCCATACACACCCTTGAGAGTCTCCCATAGATCCTTTGGGTTCTCACAATATGAGTAAGCTTCCAAGATAGACTTGTCTAGAGAAGATTGAAAGAGACTAAGCACGGCTTGTTGATCTTCCTCCCACTTCTCTAAATCTTCTTGTAGAGCTTCTTCTAGCTCTTCACTAGACAAGGACTCCTTGTCTTTGCCCTTCTTCTTGAGGGTCTTCTTTGGGCATTCGCTTGATTCAACATGCTTCCAAAGTCTTCTACCGCTTATAGCGGTTTTAGTGGTTCTAGACCACAAAAGATAGTTGTTTCCTTTGAGAATGGTAGGAACAACCAAAGGTTTTGAGCTCTCAGTGGTAAGAACACAAGAACTCATAGCTTTGAGATTGAAGAAGATGAAAAATTTCGTTTAGGAATTTTGTCAAACACTTGGAGGGTGATCTTAAGATCTAGAGAGAAATTAAGAATTTTGAAAGAGTATAAAGGGAAAAATCCCACTGTCAACACCAAGGGGGAGAATGAAAGAGAGAATAGTAGAATCAAGATCATTGTTATGATACCATGATAAAATTCAAGAGTATAGCTTGCAGAATCAAGAGAATAGAGAAGGGATTGCTTAAGAGAATAAGAGATTAGAGAGAATAGAGAAAAGTATGAGAGAAAGAATATCTCTCAAAGTATATTCTATATTTTTGTCATATTGTTTCTCTTTTATAGAGTTACAAAGAGAGTACATCAAATGTGAATCTTGAATGAAAGATCCGTTGGAGGAAGAGAAAGAGCCGTTGGTGAGAAAGTGGTTGGGGAGAATTAATCCCATGAGCTTTTGTCTTGTGTTGACGAGTGTGTCGACGACACTGTCACTTACTCAAGTTCTTGAAGATTCTGTGTTGACGACTGTGTCTTCGACACAGTTTCACTTACTCAAGTTCCTGAAGATTCTGTGTTGACGACTGTGTCTTCGACACAATGGCTTGCTTTACTTTTTCTTGGTCAATAACAACAAGCTCAAAGATCCACTACAAGCCTGGTTTGGCTCCCGATGCTAGGAACAAAAAATCGATCTATGTTCTAAGTTTATTTCAATTCCTCTAGCAAAAGACACACATCGGTTGTAACAACGTTTTGCTGGGCATGAATATATATAATTTTACATTCAATTAAAAAAAAAAAAAAAAAGACAATTTCTATATTTATTTCCAAAACATATTGAATTTAAACTTTGGTGCTATTGAATTTAAACTTTGGTGCTATTGAATTTATTGAGATCCTTAGAAAATCATACGTAATACAAATCAGTTGATCATAGCGCTAGGTCTGAGACCTCCACGATAACAATCCATATCTTCATAAAAGTATCATGCTAATCTATCGTCTTTAAAAAACAAAATGTCAATATCAAATTTCAGTATAAAATTTTATATTCCAATAATAATGCCAGAGGCCTCCCTCAATGTTCCCACTCAATTTTGACAAACTATATTTGAGGTCTGAAACAATAGTTTGATTTGCATATCCTCTGGACTCGAAATTCTAAGCTTTTGGATGAAGTGTAACTCAATGGCAAAATTCTCTTTGATAAAAAAAAAATCATCAACTAATTTTGAAGAGGAATTATATTCCTAACGAAATATTTATTTACCATTTAATTAGATTTTAAAACAGAGTAAAAAGGACTTCAAAAGGAAAAGTGTAACATTAATTATTGAGACCTGAGAAAGAAGATACTAAGCTCTGTGCCCTGACCACTACCTTCAGGGTTAATCATATACAATGCTTCAGAGTCCTTCGAACCAATAACTCTGTCGAATCGAGCTCTCATGTAAGTCATTTCTCCTTCTGTCTCTTGCTCGTATTGGTTCTTACATGGTAAGACTCCAGCTCCCATTGAAACACCTCTCAATGCATCAATCACATACATCTCCTCTTCACTCATGTTCTTTCTCCTTATCGAATACCCGATTTTTCGTCCGTTACAGTAAATCCCCCACACGTACTCCTCCAACACCTTCTTCCTAGACGTCTTTGTCTCACTTTCTAGCGCAATTCTCACGGTCTCCGAGGCCATCTCCTTCTGCAGCGCCGAGGTCAGCATAGGGAGCTCGATGATGAACGTGGGCAGGCAATGAGGATCTTCTTGTATTGCAAGAAAGACTCTTCCTTTGCGAAACCCGAATATCGTCCCCGTAGTTGCGAAGTCTTTAAGTAAGGGTTTTCGATGGCCTCGACTTAACAAATTCACCATCTTGCAACCAGATGATAGCATTGGCAAGAGCTTGAACATTTTGAGCACCCCGCCACCGATACTTCCAGAAGATTTCTTCGAATGTTTAGAATTCACGGAATTGCCCGTGTGCCGCAAGAGCGAGAGTACAGCCGAGCTCTCCATATGGAAAAAGTGGCTAGATCGGATAGGCATAGCTTTTTACTTGTTTATCCTTCTTGTCCACACCTTTTCTTGGTTTTCTTATGGATTATTATGTGTGTATTTGAGGATGAGTCTAAGGCTAAGCTTATGAAATATATAAAGATATATCATGGGGAGGGGGGTCTAGTACTTAGTTAGGAGGATAGTTTGTCGTGTGGTTTCGGAATCTTTTTAAAAAAGAGAAACCACTATTTCAAATTGTTTCTTTTTCTGGTTTATCAATTTCGGCGTTTTTAGGTTTACGTACACAAATATATCACATTTAAAATTCAATTATTAGAGGTTTTAGGGAAAAATTATTAAGGGTTTTAGGGAAAAACTCTATAATAATTATCAAATTGTGACTAATTTCTTATAGGGTGGATTACTATAGTAACTTTTATTTCTAATATTATTATTAGTTTGACATACATTTATTTTTATTACTATACTAACCTAATTTTTTCATATTACCCAGCGTGCCCTTATGTCATTTTTTGAAAAAAATTAATTACAAAACTGCCATTATTATTCATTTGCCACGTAGGCAAAAGTTGATTGAACAAGTCTACCGTTCTTTGACGGTAGACATGTTTGATGTTGGTCAACTCAAGTTTTGGTCCGTAGATTTGTTTGATGGATGGTAGATTTGTTTGAAAGTTGGTAGATTTATAAAATTTTGGTAGACTTATTTTTACGATGCGGTAGATATATTTATTTTTGGTAGATATATTGTCAATGATGGTAGATTTGTTTATGAGTTGGTAGACTTTACGACCAACCCATTGACTTTTGACTTTTTTGGTAGATTTATCGACAATGGTGGTAGATTTATATTAAAAAACGGTAGACTTATTTATTGTGGTAGAAGATTTAATCAGAATGAATTATTTTTTCGTTACGGTAGATTTGTTGATTTGACGGTAGATTTGTATCGCCAACGGTAGATTTTTATTGGGTTGGTAGATTTATATATAATTGCGGTAGATTTAAAACAGTGTAAAATCTTGGTTACTTCGATTTGTAACAGTTGTAGATTTAATTTTATTGACTGTAGATTTAAAAAAGTTTGGTAGATTTGTTTGTGATGGTGGTAGATATAAAAATGTCTAACATCTCATTAACTATGGTGGTAGCTTTAATATTAATGACGGTAGATTTAAAATTATTTGGTAGGTTTATTTGTAATGGCGGTAGATTTAGTAATTGTTTTGGTATTTACTGAGATAATCTTCATTTGGTAGACTTATTTGTAGTGTTATGGTAGACTTTTTTTACGGTAGATTTATAGACATTGTTTGGTGGTAGACATTTGACTTTTTTCATAATGAAAAATGACGTTTTTGCCCTACACTAAAACTCAGATTTACAAAAAAAATCAGGCACCCAAATATGCTAAGTATGAGAATTTTTTAGTGTTTGATGGTAGATTTATTTAATGATGGTAGATTTATGTTGTTATCCTCCCTTTTGGTTTAATTTTGTGTGATAATTATCTTTTAACTTAGGGTCTCTTGGTTCTTATTTGTGTTTATTCTGATATATTTAACTCAAATTACAGTAAACCTTGAGCATAAAAATGTCAAATCACACTCACCTTGCTTAATATGTGTTTTTTTGTTATATCATTGGGTTGAATCATGTGTTTTTGGTTAAAATCTCACTCACCTTGGTTATACATATTAAGCAAGGTGAAATTAAAGAACATGAATGATAGCGAAAATGGTAGAAAGATGAAATGCTTGACACGTGACTCAGCGTTTTGCAACAATTATAATTTGAAAACAATATCATCATCTAAAATCTACTATGATTTAAAAACAAATACAACTTTTAACAAAGAAACATAAGGTAGATGCTTTCAAGTCTTACAATGCAACAAAAACATAGAAACATAAGATTGTCTTACAAAGCAACATAAACATGTAGATGTTTTCAAGTCTTAGAAAGCAACATAAACATAAGATCCTTCGGAAAAACGAATACAAAAGGATCTTAAGCCGCATATTATCAAACATAAACATAAACTAAAGTCTCTTCCTAAATCCCGAAAGTTGCTCCCTCGGCGTATGGATCTCGTGGTCCTTCTTTGCTAAGTTTTCCTTGATCTCATCAATTTCTTGACGCATTCGCTCAACGGCCATATGCATCTCATAGAAAGATGCAATATGTCCTCTCTGCTCATCTAGTCGGAGGTATACTCTTTCAAACTGCTCTTCGATTGCATGATCCCACCACTGAAATATGTGCTCTCCTCCCGGACCACGCTCTACGTCATTCGCTCGACAATGATAGTATCTTCTTCCTTCATTCCCCTGAGTTTTATCCACCGCGACTATTGTTTGTTGACCGCACCAACACTTTGAAGGAATACCGTAATTACCGTCCTCTCTTGCGAAGAGATGGAGATAGCGTTCCTTGTAACCGTCATCTGAGGAAAAACTGGACATGTTCATAGTAGTACCTAGTTGAACATAGTATCCAGAAATCAAAAATCAGAAATAGAAACACTAATTCTTTTTAAATGAGAAATCCAAACAGTCACACCAGAACAAATCTACCATCATCTACAAACAAATCTACCATCATGCATAAACAATTCTAACAAACAAAAAATCTACCATCATTGATTTACAAAGTGTACCATCGTGCACAACCAAATCTACCATAACATACAAACAGTCGTATATATATAAAAACTACTGTCATATATAAACAAATCTACCGTCAAACCAATGATAATAAATCTACCAAAAAAAAATCTACATACAAATCTTCCACCAAACGATACAAAAATCTACCACAAAAGAAAAAAAAATAAACATTCCTCACCGGAAAATTATTCGCTCTCACCGGAATGCGTTTATTTGACCGGATTTTTTTTACTGCAAACGCCTTTTCTTCATGATGCAGCATCCAAATCCAATTAGTAGTGCATAAGAATAATGAATACACACATTAACTTGGGGAAAAAAATCTGGAAAAGATGAAATTAACAAGGAAAAGAAAGAGGGAATAAAGTACCTGGAGATCTAAGAAACTGAAACACGTTGTTGACGTTGATGAAGGCGAATGTTCTCCGGCGGCTGGTTGGCCGTGGGCACAAGTTCATAAGATGAAGGCGGCGCGATTTAGGGTTCGTCGCTGAGAGAAACGAGAGAGAGAGAGAGGAAGATGGGAAGAGGAAAGCTTGGCGCTCAAATACTCTGGAGATTGACGAAGGATCTGGGTAAGAAGGATGAGGAAGAAGATGAAGATCTGGGTAAGAAAGAGGAGGAAGATCTTTTTCAAAAAAAAAAAAAATAGAAGAGAAGAAGAAGCTCGTGAGAGAGAAAGAGAGAAAGAGAGATTGAATTTTTTTTTGTCATTAGATCTAGGTTTTTTGTGTTTTATTTAGGTTCGTTTTTTTTTTTTNGTAATATAATACAACATATGGATAAAATGGGCATTGACCAAAAGATTAAGGCTAGTTGAGTTTGGTAGACTTATTGGAGGTTAGTCTAGTAATAAATGCATATAGTAAGGTTACATGAATGAATTAACTATTTCTTATAACCATGACTGGTCGAGAGGGGGCCTTTGAGAGGCGAATAATAATGACATTTTTGTAATATAATACAACATATGGATAAAATGGGCATTGACCAAAAGATTAAGGCTAGTTGAGTTTGGTAGACTTATTAGAGGTTAGTCTAGTAATAAATGCATATAGTAAGGTTACATGAATGAATTAACTATTTCTTATAACCATGACTGGTCGAGAGGGGGCCTTTGAGAGGCGAAAAAAACTCTCCCTTCTCAAACCCTAGCCGCCACCCATATCAAATCTCTGATCTCTCTCTCCGACGGGCGTGATTGCTCACCATTGCCAGCGGAGGGACCCCGTTGTTTCCTTTCTTCTTCGGCTCCTCTTCGAGTTGTTTGTCCTTTCGGGCGGTGGTATATCTAAGGCTCATTGCAGTGGTTTGGTCGAGCTTCACAGGCGGCGGCTGTCCTTGCCGGCTTCAGCGGCGGCAGCGAGCCTAAGGGTGTCTCTTCCCTTCGTTTCGGGAGTATGAGGACAGTGTCTGGCTCAGGGTTGCAGCTTCTTTGGTCTCGTCTTTCACTACAAGAAAACACAGTTTTTGCGACTACCAAAATTGTCCCAAAATAATCGCAAATGACTCATTTGCGACCGTTTTGTGACTAAAAAAATTAGTCGCAAATATTTGGTCGCTAAATAAAGTAGTCGCAAAACAGTCGCTCTTTTGCGACTAATATGTGACTAAAATATCAGTACTAATTTACAGACTGATTTGCGACTATTTGTATAAAAAAGAATTAAAAAAAAATTATTTATTAAATTAATTAATTACAAAATTGAAAAAAAAGAAAGAAAAAAAAATAAAAAAATGAATACAGATCTGCTCCTCTTCTTCTCTTCTCCGATCTGCTCCTCTCTCTGGCGAGCAACATCACCCGCGACTAAGATTTCACAGCGCACGAGAAGCCACTCCACCCCATGCCTCGATCTTCTTCTTCTTCTCTTTCGGCGCCGGGAAGCTTCTCCTCCGCGGTGCATCTGCTCCACCACGAACCTTCTCCTCCGCGGTGCATCTGCTCCACCACGAACCTGCTCCTCAGTGGCGCATCTTCTCCTCCGCGGTGCATCTGCTCCTCCTCGCATATGCTCATCCCCGTCGGTGAGGAGACGAAGCTTGGTAGCCCGGTGTAAGTCCCCAGTAAAGCGAAGTCTCCTGGAATCTGGATCTGGAAAAAAAAACACAATTAAAAGAAGATACAAGGAAGAAGAAGAAGAAGAAGAAGAAGAAGAAGTCAATTAAAAAAAAGCGAATGAGATAGAAGGAAGTTGAATAAGGTTTACGCCTTATTCGCAATTGAAAAAAAAAAGAATCGGAGGAAGGAGATAGAAGGCAGAAGAAGATGAAGAATCGTGGAAGAAGAGAGAGAGAGAGAAAGAAATAAAGTCAATTAAAAAAAAGCAAATGAGATATCCACCGTTGGATTAAACCAATCAACAGTGGAAGATCTCAATCCTCGTCACAATTAACTAGCCAATGAAAAACTTTCATTATTTTTTGTCATTTGGTCGCAAATTAGTCGTAAATTTGAGACTATTTTGTGACTACAATTAAAAAAAAATCGACCGAAGTTGTTGCTAAACAGTCCCAAATTTGGGACCATTTTGTGACAATAAAAAACCTTTACCCTAAACTTTAAGAACCTAGAAGATTTGAATATGATTTTACAATGATTTTGTGTATCTAGAATTTCAAAAATATATTAAAACTTAAAAATAAGTAAATTTTGAGAGAATTTTTATCTTTCAGAATCATTCCTTATAAAACACATGTAACACTTAGTAGATGTTATGATTAGATTGAAATTTTTGTAAGTGTTATATTTTTTTGTTTATTATTTGATGTGTATGTGTAAAATTTAGTTTACAATTTAAGATTTATAGTTTATGATTAAGGGTTAGAAGTTTAGGGTTTAGAATTTAGGATTTATAAAAGGGATTATAAATGATCATATTTAAAAAAATAGAAAATTACCTAAAATAACTTTCAAAAGTATGGATATTATTAGAATAACTCTTACAAAAGTTCCCCTAACTAAACTAACCTTCAAAAGTTGCCAAAAGACATTCAAGTCTGTTTTTTCGTTTTAATAACGAAAATGCCATTACATATTTTATTTTCGAATTTTTTTTAAAAATATTTTTTTTTAAAGAAAGAAAAATTATTAAAAACAAAACCATAATTAACATTAATTAAATTCTCTCTCATATCAAAAAAAAATATCTCTCACCTCTAAGCGACGTTTCTCTCCAAAAATCGAGTTCGCCCTAGCCGCCTCATCTTCATCTTCTGTTTTCCTCTCCGGTGATGGCAGATCTCATCGGTACCATGAGAGGGTCTTTACTTTTCGTTCAGTTTCTTTCCTTTGTTCCTCTTTGTTGATTGCTCTTCAATCCTAGTTCATGGAAAGTCTTCGTCGATGAAGGTATGGTATGTTTAGGGTTTACATCAGCATGAGAGTGAGCACCGGTGGTAAAGGTGGCTCAGGGTGGCTTGGATTTGCGTATTGGGGGTTCGTCAGTTTGTTCCAGATCTGTAGAGAATAAGGTTGTTTGGGCTTCGCAACGGCGGACGAATCTCCGACGAGATTTCCCTCTTCGTTTTGGTGTGTTCTTCCATATTGTTTTCATTGGATTAATCGTTTTTTGGTTGATATGCTGCTTCTTGGGGTACGCCCACCACTTGTTCGATAAAATGCCTCTAATGATGGTAGATTTATTAATAGGTTTTCATTTGCGGTAGATTTGTTTAATACATTGCGGTAGATTTGTTTAATACGTTGTGGTAGACTTGTTTAAAATATTGATGGTAGACTTGTTTAAAATTTTAACGGTAGACTTGTTTGATACGTTGTGGTAGACGTGTTTGATACGTTGTGGTAGACTTTTACTAATTTTATGATAGACTTATTTTCTGGTTTGTTTCGTCTCGTCTCACTGTCGGTCTGGTAAAGCTTCAGGTCGAGGGCTTTTTAGATTCGTTGATTTGAGTTGCAGCGATACAGATCGAGATTCGTCAAGTTGTAGATCCACCAGATCTGCTCCGTCGCCTCCTTCCGGCAAAAACGCGTTTGATTCGTGACACACGATATGGGAGACTTGTTTTCAACGATTTGGTAGATTTGTTTAATATGTTTGTGTTAGATTTGTTTAATACGTTGTGATAGACTTGTTTAATACGTTGCGGTGGACTTGTTTAATATGTTTCGGTAGACTTGTTTAAGACGTTGTGGTAGACTTGTTTGAATTCTTGATGTTAGACTTGTTTAATACGTTGTGGTAGACTTGTTTGATACGTTGTAGACTTATTATCTGAATTTTTTTCTTCTTCTTCTCCAGTATGCGACGGGCGACGAACGACGGGTCGGAAGAGATGCGACGGAAGGGAAGTCAAGATTTGTTTATCAAAAAAATTGTGTGTAGATTTGTTTACTTGAATAATGGCAAATTTGTTTACTTGGTGGCCGATTTAATTTTAGAGTTTTGTAGATTTATTTGAATGGTGACCGATTTGCTTGTAAACGTGATTGATTCTCGACAGATATGCTCTGTCGCCTTCTTCCGGCGAAAACAAGGTTGATTTCCGACATGCGATATGGTAGACTTGTTTTCAACGATTTGGTAGATTTGTTTAATACGTTTGTGGTAGACTTGTTTAATATGTTGTGGTAGACTTGTTTAATACGTTGTGGTATACCTGTTTAAAATCTTGATGGTAGACTTGTTTAATACGTTGTGGTCGACTTGTTTGATACATTGTGGTATACATGTTTGATACATTGTGGTAGACTTCTTTCATGCGCTGAAACTTCACCTCCGTGAGATCCCCCCCCCCTTTCATTTTTGAGAGGCGTGATCCCCACTTTCTATCTTATCGCGTACTTACATTCATCATCAAATCACAAACGAAAAACAACTCTATCAGGAGGAAAGTTTTAAAGAATAAATCATTAAGGCTTATATAAAAGCCAGTGTAAGGCTTCATGTTTAAAAGTTGAAATCATTGTAAGGCTTCATGTTTGTTTCCATTTTTCGTTCATCATGTTTCTCTTTAATCGTTGTAAGGCTTCTATAAAAGCCAGTATACTCATCTTGGTTCAATAACACGAAATCATTCAGACTACACTTCATATATTGAGAGAAAACTTATAGTTCTGATTCCTTTAATAGTCAGTTCACAACACACAATCCTACCACGATGAAATCTCTTTCCTTGCCATATCCGCATATATCCCCAAGATTTGGTTCTGGTTCTTTTTTTTTGCATGCTTCAAGATTTACCAACTGGGAGTATTAGATTTACGGGTGTCACTCATCCCAGTGGTGAAATCGTTAAATGCGTTTTGGTAGACTTGTTTAATATGTTGTGGTAGACTTGTTTAAAATCTTGATGATAAACTTGTTTAATACGTTGTGGTAGACTTGTAGACTTGTTTGATACGTTGTGGTAGACATTTAGGAATTTTATGATAGACTTATTTTCTGGTTTGTTTCGTCTCGTCTCACCGTCGGTTTGGTAAAGCTTCATGTTGAGCGCTTTGTAGCTTCGTTGATTTGAGTTGCAGAGATACATATCGGTATCTTGTTTTCTTCCCACGATATTGTAGGCTTGTTTTATTACGATTTGGCAGACTTGTTGCATACGATATGGTATACTTGTTTCATACGATATGGTAGACTTGTTTCATACGATATGATAGTTTTGAATTTTTTGTATATTATTTGATGTTTATGTGTAAGATTTAATTTAAAATTTAAGATTTATATCAAGTTTATGATTAAGGGTTAGAGGTTTAGGGTTAAGGGTTTGTGGTTTGAGTTTAGAATTTATTGATTTCTATAAAAAAAATCAACTGGAGTTGCAAATTAGTCCCAAATTTGGGACTATTTTGTGACTACTATTAAAAATTAGTCGCAAATTAGTCCCAAATTGGTCACAAAAACTAAGTTTGCAAATTAGTGTACATGTTACCCTAAACTTTAAGAACATATGAGGTTTGAATATCATTTAATAATGATTTTGGGTATATAGCTGTTCAAAAATATATTTTACAATTTAAGATTTAGAGTTTATGATTAAGGGTTAGAGGTTTAGGGTTTATAATTTAGGATTTATAAAATGATTATATTTTAAAAATTGTAAGTGTTGAAGATTTTTTGTATATTATTTTATGTTTATTTATTTGATTTTTTGTATATTATTTGATGGTTTAGGGTTCAAAATTTAGGGTTTAGAATTTTTTTGTATATTATTTGATTTTTATTTAAAAACAATCGAGTGGAGTTGCTAAACCGAAGCAAATCAGTCACAAATTTGGGACTACTTTTGCAAGTCCTTAAACAGTCGCAAATAAGCGACTATTGTCTGACTACTTTTTTTAGTCGGTAATTTGTGACTATTATGCCTCTGCATTATGAGTAGTCGCAAATCAGTCACAATATCGTCCCTTTTTTGCGACTAAAAAAAGTAGTCGCAAAAAATAGTCACAAAAACTGTGTTTTCTTGCAGTGTTTGCCCTGTTAGGGTGTTCTCGGTGGCTTCCTCTGCTTCGGCTTATGGCAAGCTCTGTAGCTAAGGTTATCTCTCATGAAGTTTGGAAATTAATTGCTTCTTCCTTCTTGATTTTTCGAGGACATCATCTCACCTGGGTTTTAGCTTTCTCTTTCCTTCTTCGATCTTGTTTCTTGCTTTGCAGTGGCGGCTTTGTCTAGATCAAACCTCTTTTCGTGATTGGCGATCTGGTCTATTGGCTTGGTGTGTGGCTTCGTCGGCGGTTTCTCGTCGGCGGTTCATCGGTCGATGGTGGCGAGACCTCAATGACGTCGTTGTGGTCGCGGTGGTGGGAGGACTGGTCTTCCTGTGTGGTCGACTTTCTCTTCACCGTCTGCCTCGTATCTCCGTCCGTGGTGTCTGTGGTGGCGTTTAGTGAGGTTTCAAAGGATGCAAATCGGCGTTTTCATGATCCGGAGATGTGACTCCTGTAGGACTGCATAGCTAATCTTGGAGGAGTTCTCGTGGTGAAGCATCCGTGTTTTTGGAAGTTTTAGGCTGAGGCTGAACGGCGTTTTTTTATGATACGGTGAGGTGACTGCTATATGACTACGGAGCCAATCTTGTAGGAGTTTCTCGTTGTGGAGGATTCTGTCTATGGTTCTTCAAATCACCTTCTTTGGGGTTTCCTTTGGTGGCCCAGTTTACTTTCCCAGGCGGTGGCAGCTCGGACTTTACAGGTTTCTGTTTGTCAGCTCTTTGTTCGGGATTGTTTCGTACGAGGTCTCACTGCAGGTGGTTTTGCTTTCAGGGGTTGCGTTCGTGTGTTCGTATCATTTGTTAGTTCTTTCATTTGTTGGTTTTCCTCCTTTTGAACCCGTTTCATTTTCGGTTCTTTGTTCTGTATATTTTTTGTTATTGTTATCTTTTTTTAATTAATAAAAACCCTTTAACCAAAAAAAAAAAAAAACATGACTGGTTGAAGATTATTACGGTATCTACGGTAAAATTGGATTTACTAAAGAAAAATTTGACGTTGTTGATAAATATGGCGGCTTATATATTTTAAAATCGGTTTTAGAGTAATAAATGTTTCTTTATTGCATTGTTAAGCAAGGCCGACTCCGAATCTTTGAACAAAAGAGTATTCGATCGATCCCAAAATTAAAACCTTCATAAGAATGTTGTGGTTTAATATATATCTATATTATAATTTGGACAAGATTTTTATTTAGATTTTTGTGTAATTACCTTAAATTTATCAAACTCGGCATAAATTAAAAAAAAATTCTAGGATTCTACCATTTCAAGTTTATTATTATGTTTATTTGACCAAAATATATATATATATATATTATTTTTTTCCGACTAAATTACTTCCATTAAAAAACTAGAGTACAAGCATGGTTACAAAAGTCGAATAAATCTTTCACGTCGAGGAAAGCCAGAAAATAATATTTTTCTTTGAAAACTCGCTTCCTCTCTGCGCCTCCATAGCGACAAAAGTCGATATCAAAAGCACATCCTCGCCATAGTTTTCTCCGGCCGACGTCGGTCGTACTTTTCCTTTATTTAATTTAGTTCTTAGATTTCTGTTCCCGTCGAGGTTGGATGGGAGAATCGATCCGCTATGACCGTGAAACGGTGTCTTCGCAAAACAGTTTTTTCTCTCTTAGATTGGATTTTGTTTTGTGCGCTTTCATTCAATTGGCGATTTTAGCCTTCAATTCCTTTTCCTATGCCTCTGATTGTTTTGATTTTCCTTTGTTATTGTTCATCTTATGTTGTTCTATCCCAAATATTTCTGAAAAATCATTGTCGAACATCCTTCCTTCAAAAGAAATTGGGGTTTTCATCATTCAGATTGTCATAGTTACGCTGCATCAAATAGGATGTGTTGTTGTTCTATCATTCCCTCCATTAGAATTAATTTTGGCGCAGCCCAAATCACGTTGTGGTGAACATGGGTTTGCTTACCATTCCATAAATCTATTGGAGGAGAATGTGATGGTGATTAGATCTAATCTAGGTTTGTCTTATGACAGTTCTCGATTGATCAATCGTTTTGTCTCTCAATTGGGGAGGGTTATTCCGGTGGTAATTATCACCGGTTTCTTTCCGTTGCCGATGGTTTCCGATGGAATACTTATCTCGGCATCGGTTTCTTGTTTTAAACCCAAAAAACCCCCATGGAGTTATAGTCGATCAATCAATTTTGACTCCAAGTTGTTTTCCACCACTCGATTAAATTTACTTCAAGTATCATCTTATTCATTGTGGCAGACATCAATATCTTCAGAAGGAATTTTCGACGGACGCAAGGATATACGGAGTCAAAGCGGAAGTAATTTAAAGTTTACATTATTCACAAGGACGCATATAGCTGCTTATGCAATAATTTGTATTTCGAAATTTTGTATTCGACTTTTGTAACCATGCTTGTACTCTAGTTTTTTAATGGAAGTAATTTAGTCGGAAAAAAAATAAAATAAAAAACAAAAGTCGAATACAAAACTTCGAAATACAAATTATTGCATAAGCAGCTATATGCGCCATATGCTGAAGACAAATAATTAGAAAATGAAATTTGACGCTGCTTCCTTTCGAGGTAAGCCTTACACGCTAACATACATATGTTATTTTTCTTCTTCTCTCTCCGTCTTACTCTGATACGATATGTATGCCTTTCTGGCATTGCTTTTTTTGCTTTCCAAATCATTCAAGAAAAAGCCATTGCATTCGGTACATGCTTTGGAATGTCGGCACGATACCAATTAGTCCGTATTCGCGTCCTTGTGAATAATGTAAACTTTATATTACTTCCGCTTTGACTCCGTATATCCTTGCGTCCGTCGAAAATTCCTTCTGAAGATATTGATGTCTGCCACAATGAATAAGATGATACTTGAAGTAAATTTAATCGAGTGGTGGAAAACAACTTGGAGTCGAAATTTATTGATCGACTATAACTCCATGGGGGTTTTTTGGGTTTAAAACGAGAAACCGATGCCGAGATAAGTATTCCATCGGAAACCATCGGCAACGGAAAGAAACCGGTGATAATTATCACCGGAATAACCCTCCCCAATTGAGAGACAAAACGATTGATCAATCGAGAACTGTCATAAGACAAACCTAGATTAGATCTAATCACCATCACATTCTCCTCCAATAGATTTATGGAATGGTAAGCAAACCCATGTTCACCACAACGTGATCTGGGCTGCGCCAAAATTAATTCTAATGGAGGGAATGAAAGAACAACAACACATCCTATTTGATGCATCGTAACTATGACAATCTGAATGATGAAAACCCCAATTTCTTTTGAAGGATGGATGTTCGACAATGATTTTTCAGAAAAATTTGGGATAGAACAACATAAGATGAACAATAACAAAGGAAAATCAAAACAATCAGAGGCATAAGAAAAGGAATCGAAGGCTAAAATCGCCAATTGAATGAAAGCGCACAAAACAAAATCCAATCTAAGAGAGAAAAAACTGTTTTGCGAAGACACCGTTTCACGGTCATAGCGGATCGATTCTCCCATCCAACCTCGACGGGAACAGAAATCTAAGAACTAAATTAAATAAAGGAAAAGTACGACCGACG
>PKML01012785.1:207600-227231 GCA_002933935.1 Eutrema yunnanense | reverse complement strand
GGAATGAAAGAAAAGATGAATCGGTTGTAGGGAAAGAAAAGAGAAGAAGGAAAGGATTTGTTTCGGACATGAAAGGAAAGGGAAGAAGCATCGACATTTAAAGAAGATCAAACAAACAGATCTTTTTTACAGAAGATCAATAATTATAAAACGCATTGAACACCTATCTAACCACATCGACAAGACTTAAACCTAACTAGCATTCAAAACATATACTGTTGCAAACAGATACAGGATTATACGCATCAGGATCGTAAAAACCTTCCATCAATCCATCAGAAGCAAACGCCATTGGCACAAATCTCTGTGCCAACACCTTGATGGTGATAACTATTAACCAAAATCTCCAATCCAAGACACAGAGTTACATCATCACTTTGAAATCAAAAACAAAAAAAAGTCCAGATTGGAGTTTTGGTGATATTTACTTACCTGTAATGGCACACGAGCTCGAGAGAAACACCGGAGACGCCGTCCATGACTCCACCGCGCCTACCAAGCTTCGAATTCCTCGGCTCCTGACTAGTATTTACTTCCTCTTGAACCCTAACCACGTACACCTCAAGGCAGAATCGCGCTAGGATTTAACAGAGATTGAGCGCTAGAGATCGTCCATGTTTGAGCAAAGAGATTGGACCTTCGACGGAGAGAACGAAGAAGAAGTTGTGTCGATTGAACGGAGAGAACGAAGAAGAAAACCTTTTTTTTTTGCCCCAAATTGTATCTCCAATCAGAGATGGACACGTTTCGATAAGAAACGTTTCTTACCGTGTCTTAATTAAGAGACGTTTCTTAAGATTTTCATTCACTTTAGATTAAATTAATACAAGATATTTTTAAGAAACCCACATTAAAACCTGCGATAATCATGGTCTAAGACAAACGAACATATACATAAAACATATGAAATTAATGAACTTATTTAGTTAAAAAGACTTTTATAGACCCATGGGAGTAAGCGTGATGTCTGAATGTCAGATCACATAGCTGATCCGAGAGATTGGACTTTACAACTCATCAACAATTTTTACTTAAAGTTTGTTTTTAAAAGTGTTTTTCCTTTTTATTATCATACAAGTAAAATTCAGAATTTATATTTATTAAATCTTAAAACTTGGGTCTTAAAATTAAACACCGCACATGTCATTTAAAATTTTTGTTTTTTTTAAAACTAGGCTATGTTTTAACTAATCATAAACATTTGATGCACATTTTTTATCCATGTTCTAAAAATCTATGCTTAGCTCCGATTATTCTCCGTCTATTCGCTAAACTCACCCCATCTGTCTAGTTGGTCTAGGCGGCCGCCTAGTTTTTTTAAAAATATTTATTGAGTATTAAAAATCTTGAAACATTCTAATTTTGTTTTACTATGATGTTAGAAAGTCATTAAAAGTCCAAAAAATCATTAAAGATCATTAAAAGTCATAAATTTATGAATTAATATGTTAAAAAGTCAATAAAAGTCCAAAAATTAATCCCCGATTTTTGGGATAGGCGCTAGGCCCAACCCGACCGCCCGACTAGCGTCTAACGCAATTTAGAACATTGATTTTTATATGACAGAACAAAAATGTAAATTTTATTTACCAAAAGCTGGAAATGTTTTCTTTACAAATGCTCGGCGGAGCTAATCTGTTTCAAAAGGCCCCAAAAAGAAATAAAAAAGCCTAGATGCGGACAAGTGAAGGATAGAAACTCAAGTCAAAATTAATTACTCATACTTGAACCAATCAGAGAGAAGATTTCAAAATTTCCTTCGGTTGATTCTGGTAAGAATGGAGTCTCTGATGATCCAATCAAACTATTGTTGTTATATGTGAAAGCATGAATCCACTTCAAAAAAAATATATTCAACCAGTTAAACTACTTTCACTAAGTTTAAACTTACCGCCCTACATCAATGATAGGCCAAAAGACTCTAACAAAAAAGTTTAGGTTTTATTCATGAAAAAGAGCACCTTTTAACAATTTAATATTTTTTTATAAAATAAATTGTAATGGGATATATTGAAAAATGAAGGAAAAATGAAAGGTAGAAGAAAAAAGGAAGTGTAGTTTGGCATAAGGCATGTGCCAATGTCTCTATTAGATTCAATAAAGCAATCACTAATTATTGTGGAGAGTCATCTTTACGAATTCTTTTTATATTTCTTTCATTTTATCCCTTTAACTTTATAACAATGTCATGGTATGGTATGGGCACCAACTTATCGAACTTACTTCCCTTTGATGGGGCCTCACAACCGACGACCACAATTAGTTCAGTAGTTGCAAATGAGACACTTGTACTAATCCAAATCCCTTCATTGCATATGATAAGTCATCTCTTAGTTTCCTTTTTCAGTTTACAATATGTTAACTGTATGAAGATATTGATAGTGTCGAACACTGGTCTAAGATCCCAACAGACCCAAAAAGGAACCAGGTGGTTAGATTTTTATAACTATGGTGAACAATATGGAAGAAACAAGTAAAGATATTTAGTAGATTTTTGGAGAAATTTTTTTTTGTCAACAACATAAATACCTAGAACGGTTGAAAAATCCAAACCAGAATTTGGATCCTAAAATCCACACTCAAGAATTTGAAGTGATTTATAAATAAAGGAAAGATGGACAAGAATCTCGGAATAAGAACAAGATGTAAATAAGACGAGATTCGACGAATTGTATTTGTATTGATCAAAGTATAAGAATACAAGGTGTTTTAGAGAGCTTCGGGAGCTTACAAGTCTAGAATGCGTGAAAGAGTGAATAATGAATAAAATGAATGATGCTAAAACTAAAACTTATGTCCTTTTATAGACTGTCTCATACTAGGTACGCTCCGCATATTCCGGGCTAACGTGCTTAGTCGTTCCGCGTACTTCGGGATACCGTGCTTGGTCGTTCCGCGTACTTCAGGCTAACGTGCTTGGTCGTTTCGCGTACTTCGACCTAACGTGCTTCGCTCGTAGATTTTAGTTCAAGCTCGTAGCTATTAGATCGTATCTCTCTACAAGCTCTTAGCCCAAGCTTATGGCTCTTAGCTCGAGCTCGTAGCTCTCTGCAAGCTCTTAGCCCGAGCTCATAGCTCTTAGCAAGCTCTTAGCTCGAGCTCGTAGCTCTTAGCAAGCTCGAGCTCGTAACGAACTTGTTGGGAGGCTGACACCTTGTAGCTCGCCACGTCAGCATGTGATTGTACGGGCTTTATTAGGATGGATGAGTCTTTTATGTTAGTTTTAGCATATGATTTTGGTTAGATTTTTTTGGGCAGGATTTAGTGGTAAACCCAACACCAACAATTTCTCCCAGCCCTTCAAGCGAGGTATCGAGCTTGAAGGGCGGGAAATGCTTTGAAAAGAGCACGATTTTCCTTTCTTTTTTTTTTGTGTAGATCGTTTGAGGCAGAAATGTCTTTGCGTTTGATGATAACATCTTTTATCTTTTTGTCCCGTTCGAATCGAGTTGTTAGCTCTAGAATGAGGTAATTGTGCTTACGATTTTTAGTTCAGGACGAGAGTCCGGACTGCTGTTCGAAGTGTATCAAATTCGTCAAGCTTTCGCATGATCATCTTGCGATCGACTCTTTGTTATGTTCACGGTTCATTTATATTTCGGATTGAGAGATCGATACAGACCGCTTGGTCGAAGTATATCGAACTCAACAAGGTTTCGTTTGATCATTTGATGATCGACTCGTCGTTTTTGTTTTGCGGTGCCTTTTTGCCTTATATAATATTGAGATTCTCTTGAGTGCGAGACCGGTTAGCTGTAGTGCGAGATGTTTTGGCGAGGGCTGAGTTAGGTGGATAAGTATTATCTTTGAGGACTTCGAACTGTTTTAAGAGGTCTTATCTCGGAGGTCGTGATCGTAGTGTGAAGTAGCATTCGAGTTGATCAGACTATGTTGAGTTCGACGATAGACTCTGGACCGTTTGTGAGATGGTTTTATATAGCGAGCTGCGAGCTGTGTACTTTGCAATTATTGTATGAGGTCGCGTTTTTTTAGCCGGCGGAGTGCTGCGAACTGGGTAATTTATGTGAGAAGTCGCACGTGATTAACGAGCTGCGAGCTATGAGAACTATGATTGTTCTGGCAGATCATGTAACGAACTGCGAGCTATTTTGATCGTTTTAAGAGATAGTATGTGTTTAGCGAACTGCGAGCTATTTTGATCGTTTTAAGAGATCGTATTTGTATAGCTAACCGCAAGCTATGAGAAATATGATCATTTTGGAAGATCACCTTTACTTAGCGTATTGCGAGCTGTGAGCTGCTTGATCGTTGTATGAGATCATATTTGTTTAGCGAGATGCTTGATCGTTTTAAGAGATCAAAATGATTTCTTTACTGATGGTAAGTAATTTATAAGTGGGATTGACTCAATATTCTGTGAAGAATAGTAGAGTATGTTGGTGTGGTGGCTGAACTCGTGCGATGAGCTGCCTACGTGCCTACATAACTCGTACAATGTCTGGCAGTACTAAGCTTTCGCACAAGTTCTAGTTCGGTATTAGATGTCGTACTCGCCGAGTTTGATTAACCATTTAGCTAGTCGTCCTGATTGTCTGGGACTGTGTAAAATGGTGCATAGTGGTTTGGTGTTAGAGGGCCCGCTTCGAACTGCTGTTCGAGTTTGTTTCGTTCCTCCTCGTAATTTATGAAGGAGGAAGCTCGATGCAATGCATCATCAAGTGATATTGGGCGGCAGACTGGCAATTCTTGCTTGAATTCGGAAGAGAACCATAGTCCTTGTTTCAGAGCAGTCATTGCATCTCCCTCATTGAGGTCGGCGATTATAGACTTAATTTCTTTGAATCTAGTTATGTAGGATCGCAACGGTTCCTCGGGTCCTTGTTTTAAGGTCCATAGGTCGGCTTCAGTAGCCCGAGACTCCATAAACACCGAGTATTGTGATGAGCTGTGTGAAGTTATCTATGGAATTTTCTTCCAATCCTGTGAACCATTCAACCGGAGATCCGACTAGGTTTTTTGCGAAAAATCGGTAGTATCCTGCTTCATCATTTAGATGAGCTCGAGCTACAGCGAGTCGAAAGGTTCTGACATGGGCTCTCAAATCAGTATTTCCTGCGTACTCTGGAAATCTGCTTTTGCCCATATCTACGAGTCTCCTCAATTATACGATCTATATCAGGTTCCGAGCCTGTAGCCATATGGACAATAGAGTACATACGCTGGAGCTCAGCATTATTTATTTCGATATATTGTTGTAGCGCTTCCATACTGATCACGCTGAGTAGATCCACACAAGGTGGTTGCGTTGTAAGGGTTTGTTGGGTAGTTCGATTATGCGAACTCCTGAGATGTGGATAACTCAATTGGAGTCGCAACTCCGTGAGAGGCAATCTTGTTGTGTATGCCGAGTTCGACGATGGAGTAGGTCAAAAGTCTTGCGAACTCGAGGCGAATACTGAGGCTCCAAAGTATTGAGCTCGCGGTTCAACATTATACGGTAGCGGTGGTAGAGATGGTAGTCGTGGAATATCGTGAGATACGTTCTCCATTTGGTTTGAACCACTTGGATTCGTCATTTGAGGTTGCGAGCTCGTCAGCGGACTGGATACTGGATAAATATCAGTACGCGGGGACGTAGCGAGCTCCTTCGATGAGTTGGGCTCACCCGGTATGTGATCAAAGTCAAAGTGAGTTCCAGAACGAGCTCTTTTTCGCGTCGTGCTCCCAGTTCGTTGTTAGGGTTATGAGGTATGGAGCTCGTCAGCGGACTGAATATTGGGTAAATATCAGTACGCGGGACGTAGCGAGTCGCGTCAACGAGCTGGGCTCACCCGGGATGTGCTCAAAATCAAAGTGAGTTCCTGGACGAACTTTTTTCTCGCGTCGTGCTTCCTGTTCGTTGTTCGGGTCCGCATGTCCTGCTTGTGCAACTAGTGGGAGTTCTTGTCGGACTACGGCAATATCTTTTTCATTTTGTGCTAGGATAGCTCGCTGTTCATGGGCTTGTTCAGCCAAGTAGGTCAGCATCTTTCGAAATTCGGACATGTCTTCCGCAAAAATGGTTTGAGGACATGGCGAGTTAGACCGATTATTGTCAGTTCGAGAGGTAACTCTATCGGCGGCGGGTTTCGAGCTCGTAAACATATTGAATATTGGGTAAATATCAGTACGCGAGGACGTAACAAGCTGCGTCGATGAGCTGGGCTCAATCAAGAAGTTAATACTATTCGAAGGATTTACCCTTAGATCTGCGTGCTGTTGTACTGCAGTGTGGTCTGTGGATGTAGGACCGGTATGGATCGAGGTTGTTACATTCGATCCAATTGCCTGGCTCTTGGTCGAAGGGTTCGACAGATCGAGATTTGCTGAGTTCCCTGTCCCGGTATTTGATTTGGAGGGTTCCACGTTCTTTGGATCCCTTTCGTTCTAGTTGGCCTGAAATCAGGCTCCGGAGTTAGAGATTTTTCGATATCTCCCCCACAGACGGCGCCAAAATGTGGATCCTAAAATCCACACTTTAGAATTTGGAGTGATTTGTAAATAGGGAAAAGAATCTCAGAATAAGCACAAAGATGTAAATAAGACGAGATTCGACGTATCGGATTTGTATTGATCAAAGTATAAGAATACAAGATGTTTTAGAGAGCTCTGAGAGCTTACAAGTATAGAATGAGTGAAATAGTGAATAATGAATAAAATGAATGATGCTAAAACTAAGACTTCTGTCCTTTTATAGCCTGTCTCGTACTGAGTACGCTCCGCGTATTCCGGGATAACGTGCTTAGTCGCTCCGCGTACTTCGGGCTAACGTTCTTGTTCGTTCCGCGTACTTTGTGCTTACGTGCTTCGCCGAATCCCAAGGATATTTGGGTCTTCAAGGATAATGATTGACTTGTTCAAATCTTCTCTGCTGGATTCCGAAGATCTCATATTGTCAAACTGACAGCTCGTCTTGAGCTCGTAGTAAGCTCTTAGTTCGAGCTCGTAACAAGCTCTTATATCGAACTCGTAACTCTTAGCTTGAGCTAAGAGCTAGCTCGAGCTCGTAGCTCTCAGCTCAAGCTCGTAACTCTTAGCTCGTGCTCGTAGCTCTCTGCATGCTCTTATCCCGAGCTCATAGCTAGCTCATAGCTCTTAGCTCGAGCTCGTAGTTCTTAGCAAGCTCGAGCTCGTAGCAAACTTGTTGGCAGACTGACAACTTGTAGCTCGCCACATCATCATGTGATTGTACGGGCTTTATTAGGATTGATGAGTCTTTTATGTTAGTTTTAACATATGATTTTGGTTAGAATTATTTGGGCAGGATTTAGTACTAAATCCAACACAACACTTATAGTTAACATAAGCAATTTCATATGGTAGACACGAACACTCTTTGTTAATTTGTTAGTTTTTATGTTATTTTCGCGTGAGATAAACGAGCTAGAGAAAAAAGTAAACACTCCTTACTCTTCACGACTTTTGGAGAAATTTAGAAAAGTTGTGTTGAAACTTGAAACACTCTATTGTACTGGACGCATAACTCCTAACTGAATCCAAACAATCAATCGAATTTCAGCACACAATTTTTTTTAGAATAATTGTAATCAAACGCAATAAAAAGAACAACAAAAACGATTGATACGAAGATTTTACCGAGTTCGGAATCTTTGGTGTGAATGAAGGGATGTACGTCTTAGTTAAGATTCTCAATAATTCATAACCACAGATTGAGTTATAAAATTATGTTCTATCAGTTACAAAAATTCTCTATGTCTCCCTCTCTCGCTTGCCGCATGAAAACGTTTTAGCCCTTCAAGACTGTGACAAGAAGTTCGAGTTGGAGAATTAAGGTATGAGTTTTACTACCTCAAGGAGAACACAAGGTGGTTTATTTAAGTGTATTAGTAGTGTCTCGCTATTAGATTTATCACAAAGATTTATAAGCTGTGAATTAGTAGTGTCTCTCTATTAGACTTATCACAAAGATTTATAAGCTCTTTTACGAGTCAAGATATGGCAACACTATATGCTCACAAAAGAGTTTGTAATATACTTAGACATCAAGCTCAAGCATAATTAAAAGGATGTACCACAGTCAAATGGAGACATGCACGATGCGGTCAAGTACAAGATTGACAGTATCGTAAAGAAGCGCACAATCTACAAAGTTCAAAGGCCTCTGTCTAATACCACAAAATAAAAGAAAAATTAGAAACAAAGAGAAAACCTTTTTTTTCAAAATCTCTAACACATCGGATATGACCTTATTGTAATTGTTCAACCATCATTTCAACAAGTTCGATTTTTACATACCTGTACTGATTCATCTTCTCTCACTTCATGAACTGTCCCAGACCATTAACATTAATTGGTCATTCCACCAATCAACCAAATCTCCTACCATCAAAAAATCATGAATAACAAGAGCTTCTTCTAGACCACCCTCCGTGTTAAGGACTTCATTTTTATGATATATAATAGAGTTAATTCATGAATCTAACCTTACACATAGTGTTTATTACTAGACTAACTCTTAGGGAAATAGGCTACCTAGACTAACCTTAGAAGGTTGGTAAATGTCAATTATATCTATAAGTTCTATTATATTACGAAAATACCATTGTTTTAATATTATTTATTTATTTTTATTGAAAAAATTAATTGTTAATGAAATAAGAGAAAAGCAAAAAAAACATAAAATCGTGTTTAAAAAAAAACCTCTTCTCTCGACATTTAGGCGACAACAGCGACCTTTGGGGCGACAGTCGATTATGAGGTGATTCCGGCGGTGAGAGAAGCGATTCCGGCAACGATACGGTAAGTCTCTTCATCCTCTGCCTTCGTTTTGCTTTTTCCCCTTTGTTTGGCGAAGTTTCTGGGAGTTTTCACTCCCCACGGCGAGGCGAGGCGAGGGACTTTGGGGAGGAGAGTCGAGGGGTCCGGCGAGTCATCCGCCGGCGTTTCAGGGAAGAATGGTGGAGTCGCGGTGGTGTTGCGGTGGCGATAAAGCTATTTATACAGTTTTAGTGAAAAAACCTAACACTAATTTTTTTGTTGCAGTGCTTGTGATTAATCTGTGGTTCCGGTCTTATAAACCTCATTCCGGTGTGACTGAAGAATTTTTCCGCTGAGGAATCTCAAATTTCTTAATTATTTGGTGGTAGATTTATTTTTAAAATGAAAAGTGGTTTGGTGGTTATGGTAGATTTATAATCATTTACGGTAGATTTATTGTAATTATAACTATAATTTTATTTGATGGTAGATTTGTTTATTTGTCACATATTTGAACTTTGTAAATCAATGATATTAGATTTGTTTATAAGTTATGGTAGATTTATTTTTGCATGCTGGTAGATTTGTTTGTGCATGATGGTACACTTTGTAAATCAATGATGGTAGATTTGTTTGTTAGATTTGTTAGATTTGTATGTGATGGTAGATTTGTCTGTGTGCATGATGGTAGATTTGTTTGTGCATGATGTATATTTGTGTGTGCATGATAGTAGATTTGTCTGTACATGATGGTTGATTTGTTTGTGTATTTGATAAAGGTATTTAGACAGTTTTAGTGAAAAAAACCTAACCCTAATTTTTGTTTTTTGCAGTGCTTGTGATTAATCTGTTGTTCTGGTCTTATAAACGTCATTCCGGTGTGACTGAAGAATTATTCCGGGAGGAATCATAAATTTTTTAATTCTTTGGTGGTAGATTTATTTTTTAAACGAAAAGTGGTTTGGTGGTTATGGTAGATATATTGTAATACTTGTAATTTTATTTGATGGTAGATTTGTTTGTTTGTCACATATTTGAACTTTGTAAATCAATGGTGGTATATTTATTTGTAGTATATGGTAGATTTGTTTGTTTGTCACATATTTGAACTTTGTAAATCAATGGTGGTATATTTATTTGTAGTATATGGTATATTTGTTTTTGCATGATGGTAGATTTGTTTGTGCATGATGGTACACTTTGTAAATCAATGATGGTAGGTTTGTTTGTTATATTTGTTTGTGATGGTAAATTTGTTTGTGCATGATGTAGATTTGTCTGTGCATGATAGTAGATTTGTTTTGTATTTTTTAATTAGTTGATGGTAGATTTGTTTTGTATTTGTTAAGTAATTATCACTGTTGGCAGATTTGTTATACATGATGATATAGTTTATGGAAGATTTATTATTTATCATGGTAGATTTGGTTTACATTATGGTTTACTTACTAATATGTCTTACATTTGTGCAGAGAGGGCCTCTTCTAGCGGGAAGAAGGATCACCAACCCAGACTATATCCGCCAGGGAAATCTCCTTTGTAGAAGAAGAGTTTCCACAATAAGTGTAAACTAGCTGAATTTGGGATGATGAGGGATGCAATTGGTGATGATGTTTACTTTGACATCTTGACCAATTCTCAGGTTGGCGTTCTGCTGAAACTTGCACTGAAGTCGTATATCTGGACTGCGAAGACCGTTCATCATTTTGTGACGAACCAATTGGCGGCTAACCAGCAATATGAGATGTGGTCACTCATTGGAGGTCGTCCGCTTAGGTTCTCACTTCATGAGTATGATGAAATAATCGGCTTCAACTGTGATCCCATCGATGTAGATGACACTTGGGACATAGACCACACAACTTTTTGGGCAGAGTTGGGCGTGAAACCGGGTGAAGGTCCTAGTTTTAATGAGCTAGTTGCTGTTTTGGAGAAATAGCACACATGGAGCTACGAGAAGAAGAAGATGGGGGCATTGCTTTTCACCTTGTCTGTTGGAGTATGGGGGATCCATCGTCATAGTAAACTCCCGTTGATGTGTGCCAAAAGAGTGATGGATGAGGCAACTTTTGAGAGGCATCCGTGGGGTCGCCATGGTTTGAAAGAGTTAATGGTGTCGATTAAAGTTGCTTGTTTGGGCGGAGATAGTTAAACCCTCCACGGATGTGTCCATGCCTTGCTCATATGGGCATATGAGTCGGTTCCAATATTGGTAGAGAAATTTGGCAGAAGAGAAGAGAATGTGAATGATTTCGATGTTCCTCTACTCATGTGGCGTTCATCTCGCTCTCGATACACTCTTAAGACTGTTTTAGAGGAGGACAAGACAAAATCCGAGGAAAAGAAGGTATGTAATGGGTGATATATATGTTTGCTTATTCGGATTGTAGGTTATGGTAGAGTTGTTTTGTAGTATGGTATACTTATTTTTAGCTTCAAACAATTGTGTTACAAGTTTGGTACACTTATTATGGGAATCATTGTGATTATGATAGACTTCTTTTGTTGCGTGGTGATAGACTTGTGGGATTTGTTTTAGGGCACGTGGTGGTAGAATTATTGAATTTGTTTTAGGGCACGTCGTGGTAGACTTATTGAATTTTTTTTAGGGCACGTGGTGCTAGACTGGTGGTAGACCTTTCAGTTTTATGTCACGTGGTAGTAGACTTGTTAGATTTGTTTCAGGGCACGTGGTGGTAGATTTGTTTCAGTTTTATGTAACGTGGTGGTAGACTTGTTGGATTTGTTTTAGGACACGTGGTGGTAGATGATATATCATGGTTTTTACCCTATTTAAGCCATGATATAAGTCTTTTTTATAGAGTCTTTATAGTATTTTTGAGTCTTTTAGAGTCTTTTACAGGTTATAGCACGTTTGGAGCATAATTGGAGATATTGGAGCTTTCTGGAACATTCTGGAGCAGAAGCTGAAGTCGTGTTGCTGAGTACCTGATTTCACGACAAGCATCGATCGATACCCCCTGGTATCGATCGATACCCATCGCAGCATGACAAAGACACGCGACTTAATGAAGATTTGAAGAACTGCAGATTTGCCCCAGAAGTCTTTAATAATTACAAGATGGACCAATTCGTGTTTTAGGTTATAAATAGGATTTTACAGCCATATGTTTAGGCTATGCTTTATTTATGTGTTTGATTTTACTTTGGTTTTAGAGAGACAAGTCTGAATCTCCCTTCGTCCGAGATCAGATCTCTAAACCCTTCTTTCTATTCTATTGATGATTTATTCAGTTATGTTGATTGTTTCATTCTTCATGTCTGAGTAGATCCACTTTAGGTTTACGGTTTTTTCATAAGGGTTTTCTCTGAATGCTAGGTTAATTATCTGTTTAGGATTCACCATCTGAATTAGTTCTTCGCTTAGGTTGTGTTCAAAGCTAATTCTAGGTTGACGAATCTGGAACTTAGATCTTAGGATAATTGATTAGGCACGACAGTGCGATTAATTACCTGATAGAACCTAGGTGAGCAAATTGATTATTCGCAAAGAGATTTGGTTTAATTGATTTGTGAACATATCAAACCTGAACTTTAAAGCTGATTTAAACTTTAGGATTCGCAAAGAGATTTGGGATTCCTAGGATTTAGATTTAGATAATTCTCGCAACAACAGTTGGTTAATTATATCTTAGTGATTTGAGTTCAAGAACTGCGCTAAATCTGAATCCTGCTAGTTAGTTAATCTGCATTCATTGATTTCCTGAGAAAAACCCTGGGCCTATATTTCCCAATTGAATTACATCCCGTTTAATTTATGCACTGTTTTTAAATTACATTTTCTGGCTTAGCTTAATTCTCAGCTATATAATATATGGAGTGATCTCCGTGAGTCTTTGTGGTTCGATCCCTAGCTATATTACAACTACTGCTTTAGTATTGTTAGGGTATTAATTTGAGCATATCAGTAGACTTATTTCAGTTTGTCATGTGGTGGTGGTAGACTTGTTGGATTTGTTGTAACAATATCGCACAAATATTAGGGTCATTCCATTTTTAGACTTTTGGTATGACATAGTTTATCATTGGTTGTAGGTACGGGTGTGACATATATTGGTGGTGAAGCCTCCGGAGGAGATTTATCCATTTTGGGAAGACGAAGCCTTGACCCCAAATGTCGATCCCAAGCTGCATAACATGATCAACGATATTCTCGATGAATGCTTCGATGAGACAACATGGGAATCAAAGGCTAATGTTAAGAAAAAAAAATAGTAGGAAAGACATCGTGGAAGAAAGTGAGGATGACTTTGTTGAAAAGCCTAAAGGGACGAAGCAGAAGACAGAAAGTGGCGGGACTTCACGTGTGGAGAAGAAGAAGACGAAGATGGATGAAGAAACGGATGTTGTTGAGAAGAGGAAGGAAAATAAGAACGAGAAAAAGAAAGGAAAGAAGAAGGACATGGAAATTGTGGAGGAGGAAAGTGGAAAAGAAGGGGAGGAAGTAGATATGGATATCTCGCTAGATGTGATTAGGAAGCAGAAGAAAAGAGATAAGAAAAGAGAGAAGAAAAGAGAGAAGAAAATTGAGAAGGAAAGTGAGAAGGAAAGATATAAGGAAGAGAGAAGTCTTGAATCAAAGAACACCGGGGAGACAAATGAGATTCTAAGGGCAATTCAACAATTGTCGACCAAAGTCGCCACAGTGGACACCAATGTTGGCAATGTTGGAGTTCGACTAAGTGACATCGAAAGGAGGATGTCTACTCTCGAGGCGAAAGATGAGGTGAAGGAAAAGGAAGGGTTCATAAGGTGGTAGATACAGAATCCAATGCATTTCAAGGAGTGGGAGCGGGGACAAAGGATTCGGTACGCAAGTCTCTCTTCTAATTATAGTAACTTAGCTCAAGTTACATGAGACAAACTAAAACTGAACACACATTTCTCAGAACTTTGGTGTTTAGTATTTTCTAAAATGTTTGGTGTTTTTAAAAAAAATCATTGTGGTAGATTTGTATGGAAAATATTTTACGTTATGGTAGACTTTTATGGATGAATAAGAAATATTATGGTAGATTTGTTGACATTGCTTTTGCCTTTTTGACATATCATGGGTTTTTACCCCGTTTAAGCCATGATATAAGTCCGTTTTATAGAGTCTTTCTACTATTTCGTAGTGTTTTAGAGACTTTTACAGGTTTTAGCACGTTTGGAGCATAATTGGAGCTTTCTGGAGCATTTTGGGGCAAAGCAGACGTTCGTGTGGCTGAGTACCCGATTTGAAGCATCAGTGTCGATCGATACTGCCTAGTATCGGTCGATACTCACCGAGGCAGACACGACCCGCGACTTTTCCAAGAGTTGAAGAATTGCAAAATTGCCCAGAAGACTTTAATATTTACAAGAAGCCCCAAAACGTGATTTAGGTTATTTAATAGGATTTTACAGCCACTTTAATGGCTATGCTTTGATTACGATTTATTTTACTTTGGTTTTGTGAGAGAGCTTTTTGAAGGGAGACAAGTCTGAAACTCTGTTCGTCCGAGAGAAGATTCCGAACCCTCTTGTTACTCTTTCTGATTTATTTGATGATTTATTCAAACATGTTTATTGCTTCAATTTCTATGTTTGAGTAGATCTCTTGTTAAGTTTTAAGTTCAGGGTTCTCATAAGGGTTATCTCTGAATGCTAGATTGATTAGTTATTAGGATTCACCATCTGAATTAGTTCTTCACCATATGTTGTTTGCAAAGCTAATTCTAGATTGATCACCTAGAACTTAGATTTTAGGATAATTGATTAGGCGCGGAAGTGCGATTAATTACCTGATAGAATCTAAGGTGAGCAAAATAACTATTCTCAAAGGAATTTGGTTTGGTTGTTTTGTGAACAAATCAAACCTGATTTAAATAGCTGATTTAGACTTTAGGATTCGCAAAGGAATTTGGAATACCTAAGATTTAGATTTAGATAGTTTTCGCAACGGAATTTGGTTAATTATACCTTAGTGATTTGAGTTCAAGAACCGCGCTAAATCTGAATCCTGCTAGTTAGTCTATCTGCATTCATTGATTTCCAGAGAAATACCTTGAACCTAGCTTTCTCCTAATTGAATTTACAACCGTTTTAATTTACGTTATGTTTTCAATATCATTGATCGCTTAGCTTTATTCTCATCTATATAATCTATTGTGTGTCTCTGTGAGTCATTGTATTCGACCCCTACTTTACTGCAACTAATGCTTAGTACTTTTAGGGTATTAATTTGAGCATATCAAATTTGGCGCCGTTGCCGGAGACTCAATTTGCCATTAGATTTTAGTCTGAGAATTTCGACTATGCTCGTCGGTATCGATCGATACTATCTAGTATCGGTCGATACTCGCCGTTCTCTTTTTGTTGATATCGATCGACACCACCCAGTGTCGGTCGATACTCAACGTGTTTTTTTTTTGTTACTTACGTGCCGTGCGTAGTGTGTTTCAGGTGTGAGTTTGGAACGTGCAAACATGAAAGCAAAGAAGCCAGCGGAGATGAACAATACAATGATCCTGATTCAGGGTCCTGCTGGAGCTTTGAGAGACCAGGAGGGTCGGTTGTGCAATGAGAAAGGGCAACGTCTGGATGGAGAGGGGAACATCATTCCACCTGCTCCTGTTGTCGCTGAGAATGTCGCTGGAAACGTTGTGGTTAATCGTGGTAGAACGATTGGTGAGTGCAACAGGCCTGATCAGTTTTACGCAAATCAATCTGCGATTCGTCCTCCTGCTTTTCCGAGGAATGACTTTGAGCTGAAACCTGCATACTACACTCTTGTGGAACATCACCCTTTTCATGGTCTTTCCAGCGAACATCCCATGGATCATATTGAGAGGTTCAAGGATTTGGTCACTAGCATCAAAAGCAATGGAGTGTCCTATGATTACCTTTTCTGCAAGCTTTTCCCATACTCTCTTGGTGGAGAAGCGACTTACTGGCTGAAACAGTTACCTTCTGGATCACTGAATACCTGGGAAGAGACGAAGAAAACCTTCCTAAATAACTTGTTCGATGATGCGAGATCCGAGGAGCTCAGGAACAAGATCTCTCAGTTTTCTCAAGGACCAACAGAAGCACTCAAGCTGCTTGGATTCGTTTCAAGTCATATCAAAGAGATTGTCCGCACCATGGGTTCACTCAGGTTCAGTTGCTGGGTACTTTTTCGGAGGGATTGATTGGAGGTATCAGATGGCTCTAGATGTTGCGAGCAATGGAAACTTCTACACGAGGTATACTGGCGATGCCTATGTGCTTATTGAGAACTTGGTTTCTAGCAATAGTACAAAGAATGCAGACATGGAGCGCAAGAAGCAAGCTGGTAACTTGGATTGCAGTCAGATTGCTGAGGTGAATGCTAAGTTAGATTCAATGCACAATTTGTTGATGGGCAGGCAGCAGAAGGCTGTTCGTTTTGCTGAAAAGGATGGAGTGGAATTTGTTAACCACATTGATGGAGTTGGATTTCAAAATCAAAGGTATCAATGCCCAACCACACCACCCAAAAATTATGAGAGCAAGATTGAATCTATGTTTGAACAGCTTCTTCAAGGATAACATAAGCTAACTGTGGAATTCAATGGGAAGATTGACGTCCTGTACAACGATCTGAGTGGTAGGATCGACGCTATTAATATTCAGAAGAAGATGCTGGAAACTCAGGTAGTTCAAACTGCAACAACTGTCAAGGAACTGGTGGGTCATTCACAGAACGAACACGTCACTGCTATCCCTTCGAGGAGTGGAAGAGAGGTACACCCAGGAGTGCAGAAGAGTTCAACCACAAGGATTTTGGTCAATCTTGCCAAGGATGACGATGAGATTTCGGACACCACTCCTGTGTCGACCGATACTCTCTTGTATCGATCGACACCCGTCCAAAGTTCTGCCAGGGACGATTCAAGAGCGAAAGCATCGATCGGCACCACCCCTGTGTCGGTCGATATACCAGTCTAGTTGCTGAACCGAAACCCGAGTTGAGTGCAGAAAAGGTTTACAAACCTATGGTGCCATACCCCATAACACCCAGACACCTCAGAGACCCTATTTTTCCAAAGCAGCTGCTTGGCTTCGAGAAGATGGTACGACGGATTCCCCACACACTAACTTTTGAAAAAGCTCTAGAGTACATGCCTCTGCTGAGTCACTTCTGAGATTGCAGAGAAACTGAGGACGAGATTAAGGCACTCTTCCTCAAAGCCAGAAGCAAGTCACTACCACTGAGGCAGTTGACCAAGAGGGAAGACCCAGGGATATTCTCAGTTCCATGCTCCATCTCTGGAGTTGAATTCAAAGAGTCTCTCGTTGACTCAGGGGCTAGCGTCAATGTCATGTCAAGGGCAATTGCAGAGAGATTGGGAGCTGATATTCGACCTCCCAAGTCAACCATCACATTCGCGAACAGTTCCACCGCACTCCCATATGGTACAATCCCTGATCTGCAGGTTAACGTAAGAGATTGCTTGGTTCCTACCGATTTTCAGGTCGTGGAGATGAGTGCACAATCTCGTACATAATTGATTATTGGAAGACCTTTCATGGCTACGGTTGGTGCCATTATGGACACACCCAACAAGCATATTTCGTTCTCATACATTGACAAGGAGGTGTACTACAAAGCCATCCTTAGAGGAACTCCCACACATATCTCTTGCATCACCGTTGTTACAGGAGAAACATTGGTAGTTGATTTTTTGGAGAAGCCTCCTGACGAACCAACTGTCATAGACCTTCTAGATAGTCCTTCTGTCATCACCATGAAAGATGTCAAAACAGCTAAGGCAAAGAAGTAGGTGAAGAGCAAAGGAGTAAAAGGTGTTCCCCATGTGGCTTTAACCCCTCAGAAGTGCGATGGAGATTCAATTGAATATAAGGTGAAGTACAAGGGAACTTCGAAACCATTCTCCAAGGCTAGAGTTATTCTCACTTCGGAGCTGAAAGAGAAAGGACATGAGTTTGTGGAGAGCATGATGAGCAGAACTCTAAAGCTGGCGATGTCAAATTGTGGAGCTTGTTTCGAAGCAAGTTCTCATTCCTCTCCTGACTGATCGTCCGTAAATTCAAGCTCGTGACGTAAAACAAGCGCTTGGTGGGAGGCAACCCACCGGTGAGTCTGTACATACATTTTTATTTTTAGGTTTGTGTTTTGTGTCTTAACGTGAAGCAGATTAAGAGGAGGAGTATCGATCGACACCAGTCTGTGTCGATCGATCCCACAGTCGCGGAGATATCACAGGAATTAGTCAACAAGTGTCGACCGCTACTATGCGGTGTCGATCGACACCGTGCGGGCAGCCTAAAACCTCACAGACTCCGATTGATCCTTCTCCCGTTGATGATCCTGATGCTGATGGCGATTCCGAGGCGACATAAGATTAGTCTTCTTCTATCTTCACGTTTGTTTTCTTTTTCTTTTTCGTTTCTTTTGAACCTATGCCAGCTTTATTTTTGCATTTGAACTCATGGATTTATGCTTGATTATCTTGTTGCTATTAACCTGTTTTTGAGTGTTCCTAACAGTGCTAACTTCTAACACTTCAGATCACTTTCCCTGGGTTAAGCAACTCGATGCCACTGATTTGAAATCAGTGTGTCGACATACGACTGGTATCGCTCGATACCATTCTGTATCGAGCGATACTCATCACTTTCACATGTAAGATTTTCGATTCTCACAATCCACTTGGTTCATTTGATTTTCTTTCACCAACTCTAGGCTAGGTAACACTGGGGACAGTGTTGTTCAAGTCTGGGGGAGGTAGTCGCTGACATTGTTTTTGTTTTTCTTAGAGTCAGTCGTTTTTTTAGTCATTCGTTGTTTTATTGAGTCAAAAATTTGTCTGAGACTGTGATCCTTTTCTTGAATCTATTGATCTGACCTTGCTTCTAAGTGACAATTGTCACAGAATCAGTTCTAGATCGAGTAATGAAAAATCCAAAGACTGACCAGTTAACTAGAAGACACTCATGTTTCCAGCAAAGTCTTTTAAAGCCTGAGACAAATTTTTGCACTTCATCGAGGTGATTAATAC
Organism: Eutrema yunnanense; assembly: GCA_002933935.1. Lineage (NCBI taxonomy): Eukaryota > Viridiplantae > Streptophyta > Magnoliopsida > Brassicales > Brassicaceae > Eutrema > Eutrema yunnanense. Next base: position 208,485 of record PKML01012785.1, on the reverse strand, counting down.
CCATAGAGTTTGATTCATCATTCGTATCTGAGAAAGGAACCCACATGTTTAAAGAATGGTATTTCTCTCCCTGTTACAAGTTAATAAATAAGATGCATTAAAAGATGAGATAATTTTCTTCTGAGTAGAGGGTTAGAAAAATTTCCAACGATCCCATTATTCTACTCCAAAGGAGATGATCATACAGAGGATTGGAAGCGAGGCTAGGATTTTCCTATGATGTCATTATTCGCCTACGCCTTTGATACGTTGAGAGGGAAGAACCGGGGGTTCGGTGGCTAACACCATCAATACTCGCGTCTCATACCTTGATATGTATATGCAAAGCTAAAAAAAAAGAAGAGAACATAATAAGAAATAAGGCTGGGGGAGAGAAATAATACCGGAAAGTGTGAAAAAGGGTGGTTCCTTGTCATGATATTGTATGGGAAAGAATCTAGAAGGTTCTTGGTATTAATCACAGCGATGAAACTGGCGAGGATGGCTTGATTGAACGATGCTGTGAAATAATGTGTGTAGTCTGGAAAGTTGCGAATGTCTACGGAGAAGTACATGGTGGTTAGATCAAAAAGCTGGTTAGGTAACATTTGGGTGCTTTGGAAAAGGGTCATTGCAACGTTTCAAGAACAGGTGAGTCTCTATGTTTTCAAACCTCTTTCTCTGGTTTAGTCTTCTATTTCCTTGAGGGCAAGCAAATGCTAAGTCTGGGGGAGTTGATATATCATGGTTTTTACCCCGTTTAAGCCATGAAATAAGTCCGTTTTATAGAGTCTTTCTACTATTTCGTAGTGTTTTAGAGTCTTTTACAGGTTTTAGCACGTTTGGAGCATAATTGGAGATATTGGAGCTTTCTGGAGCATTTTGGAGCAAAGCAGAAGTTCGTGT
>PKML01012785.1:180507-206723 GCA_002933935.1 Eutrema yunnanense | reverse complement strand
GTTTTTACCCCGTTTAAGCCATGATATAAGTCCATTTTATAGAGTCTTTCTACTATTTGGTAGTGTTTTAGAGTCTTTTACAGGTTTTAGCACGTTTGGAGCATAATTGGAGATATGGGAGCTTTCTGGAGCATTTTGGAGCGAAGCATACGATACTCATCGAAGCAAGACACGGACCGCGACTTTAATGAAGAGTTGAAAAATTACAAAATTGCCCAGAAGTCTTTATTATTTACAAGAAGCCCTAAAACGTGATTTATGTTATTTAATAGGATTTTACAGCCACTTTGATGGCTACGCTTTCATTACGCATTATTTTACTTGAGTTTTGTGAGAGAGCTTTTAAAGGGAGNTTGTTACTCTTTCTGATTTATTCAAACATATTTATTGCTTCAATTTCCATGTCTGAGTAGATCACTTGTTAGGTTTAGGGTTCTCATAAGGGTTATCTCTGAATGCTAGATTGATTAGTTATTAGGATTCACCATCTGAATTAGTTCTTCAACATAGGTTGTTTGCAAAGCTAATTCTAGATTGATCACCTAGAACTTAGATCTTAGGATAATTGATTAGGCGTGGAAGTGCGATTAATTACCTGATAGAATCTAAGGTGAACAAAATAACTATTCGCAAAGGAATTTGGTTTAGTTGTTTTGTGAACAAATCAAACCTGATTTAAAAAGCTGATTTAGATTTTAGGATTCGCAAAGGAATTTGGAATACCTAGGATTTAGATTTAGGTAGTTTTCGCAACGGAAGTTGGTTAATTATACCTTAGTGATTTGAGTTCACGAACCGCGCTAAATCCGAATTCTGCTAGTTAGTTTATCTGCATTCATTGATTTCCTGAGAAATACTCTGAACCTTGCTTTCTCCCAATTGAATTTACGACCATTTTAATTTACGTTATGTTTTCAATATTATTGATCGCTTAGCTTTATTCACATATATATAATCTATTGTGTCTCTGTGAGTCCTTGTATTAATTTGAGAGGGAAGAATCGAGGATTCGGGTATTCGACCCCTACTTTACTGCAACTACTGCTTAGTACTTTTAGGGTATTAATTTGAGCATATCACTTTTACAGTAATTAAGCAGTTCGTTAACAAAATGGTAGATTTGTTACTTCTCGATGGTAAACTTGTTTTACTCTGTAATGGTAGATTTGTTATGGTCTTCATGGTAGACTTGTTTTAGTCTATTATGGTAGACTTTTTTTAGTCTTTTATGGTAGATTTGTTATGGTCTTTATGGTAGACTTGTTATGGTCTTCATGGTAGACTTGTTTTAGTCTTTTATGGTAGACTTGTTTTAGTCTTTTAATATTTTATGGTAGACTTGTTATGGTTCATGGTTGACGTGCGTTGTTATGGTAGGCTTATTATATGTTCACTGGTAGACTTATTGAAACGTTATCACTAATTTTTAATAGTGTTTAAAAATCATTGTCTATGCTAATTGTGTTATGTATTACCACAATCATGGATGTTAGAGGTGCAGAAAATGTCGGAACCAGAGTTTCCGATTGCAAGGGTGGTTAGAACCCCGAGTTCGAAAGAAAAGAGTGTTTGTAAAGTGAAAAGAGAACAATAGTGAAAAACCAAGTAGTTAAGGCACCAAAAGATGAACCAAAAAAGAAAAAGAAAGTAGACGAAGACTATGTCGATGTCACTAACCAAGCTACACCACCTCCACGAGGTAAACCTAGACCTTCATTTAAGATCCCACAATTGCAAGACGAAGATGAAGATACAATGATGGAAGCTCTTGGAAAAAGAATAGATAAGTTGGTGGCCGTTGCAACAATGAAAACACCAGTTCCGCTCAAAAGGGGTCGCAACCTTGCTCCCCCCCCCCCCCAATTATCACCAATCGTAGGAAGTTCGGTAGTCAGACGCATAATGGTTGGTGTAATCCCATCTCTTGCTATGTACGACCCTTTTAAAAAGGTGGAAAAACCAAAAACTAGATCGATTGCTTGAGTACATAGGGATGGATTTGTAAGTCATTTCAACAATTTATTGTTTAACATTTCATGAAGTACAATTAATTTCGTCATTCTCACTATATATCACTTTGATCATTTTCAGAGACAACCAATTCAAGACTTCATATGCAGGGTCGGAATTCTACCTCATGCTTATGACTCCTAAAGAAATGTGGGAAAAAGATGAATACAGCTGGTTACATGACTAGGTATTAGTTACTTTTTCGTAGATTTAATTGAATATGCGGTAGATTTATTTCATTTCCTATGCGGTATATTTAAACTTTAATTTTGCAGATTTGTTGTTACATTGCCGTATAGTTATATATTAACCAATATTTTTATATTGTGTTGCATATTGTCGCAAGATTTAATATGTTTCGACAAAGGTTGTTGCTCACCCCATCTCCTTATCGAGACGGAAGGATTGCTTTCATCGACCATGTGTTCACCGGTGTTTGGTGTCGAGATTACGCAACGAAATTTATACAGTCTGAGAAGACGTGGGTCTTTTCTTCGGGTTATTTCGACATGGCCAATGGGGTATATAATGAGTTATAACTTACAAAGAAGAAATGGGGGCAAGATGTGGATATCTTGTACATCATCCACAATATCAACAACGTACATTGGGTGGCCGTTGAAGTGAACATTCCCAAGAGAAAGGTCAGAGTCTTTGATTGCATTCCCCATTTATATAAGGAGAGCTTCGTAATTGAGTCTATTAGACCATCCGCATTGCAGACCCGAGACCCATGTCTTCCACTTTTTTTTTTTAAAAAAAAAAATTGAATTTTTTATGTCGCGACGAATCACGTCGCGACACGTCATCAGCTTTTTGGGAAGACATGTATCTTTGGGAAGACATTGGTCTCGGATGCTGATGCTCTTAGGTCATATGCGAAGATGATTTCACTCTTGTTGAAGTAACTTGCACCAACAGAAATGAGGAAAACAGTGAAGGAGGCACAATATCACACCTACTGTATGAAAACAACTCCTCCTAACAAACAAACAAGTGATTGTGGGGTGTATACGCTCAAGTACGTGGAGTGTTTAGCTCTAGGCCATTGTTGGGAATCTCTCAGAGATAGCAACATTGCAGCGATTCGGCTCAAATATGCAGCTGAGATTTACGACGAGGTACATGAACCCGATGAATTCCGGATGTCTGATCCAAACCCGCGTGGTGGCGCGGATGACAAGTATCCACTAGAGACAGACTCTGCTAATTAAGGAAGCTGTTACGGTAGATTTTTGGGTTATAGCTTTTGTATTCGCGGTAGACTTGTTTGGATATTCACGGTAGACTTGTTTAATTATTTTTTGGATGCCGCATACTTGATGACTTAAATGCGGCAGGGTATATATGTAGTTGTTGATGTAACTATACTTTCAAAGGACCATGTTTTTTTGAATGAAGTTGGTCCTTTGAAAGTTTGGTAGATTTGTTGTCTAAACCTTCAAATATTTTGCGCTCTTGTAATGCTAATTTGGTATATTAATTTGTTTTCATACACTAGTTATTTTATTATAGGAGTATGTATTATTACACATTAAGTAAAAGCGAATGAGTTCATAAGGGTAATTTTTATAACATATTTAAGACTAGCATGTAAGGCGATTATGCACGCCTTGTTAACATTTAAAACATTTGGGATCTTTCCTTGGACGTTTCTGCGCCATAGCGACCTCGAATGCACCCTTAATTCGAGTTTTCTTTGGCCTACCCGGAAGGTTGCGAACAATAAGAGGATGAAAAACTTTGTTAGCCACTTCTTCCGGCACCGGTAATGCAACATCTCTTGGCATTACACTCACTGCGTAAGCATTGTGCAAGTAGTTAGTTTGATAGTAGGGATGACAAAGGGAGATCGGTGAAGTCTTCCTTGCTTCCGATGCGGCGATGGCATGAAGACAAGGGATTTTATCCAAATCAAACCTACGACAAGTGCACGTTTTATTGGTCAAATCTACAACATGCACATATGACCCGCCCGAGACTTCTGTATGATGGTCATCAATCTCTTGCACAACCAAAAGCTTAGCATTTTCATTTCTAACTTGTTTACAAAACATTGTGACGTTATTAAGCCTGCCAAACAATATATAATAAGTCTACCACAAAGGGTAATAAATCTACCGTCATATACCACAAATTTGCGAGCACAAATTTGCGAGCACATTATATAATAAGTCAACCCCCTAAGCTTAATAAATCTACCGTCATATACCACAAATATGCGACCACATTATATAATAAGTCTACCACTAAGCTTAATAAATCTACGGTTAAATACCACAAATCTCCGACGAAATATCCCATAAAACAAAAGTCGAGAAGATGTTTATTTGAAGCAACTTCTCGACGCCATTTGTAAGTGTTGTTTGCATATTAATTGCAATGCGATATCTTTTAGCAAACCACTTCGTTAAAAGACTCCTTATATCATCTAGAAGTCGCACAATTGACTTACTTATTCCACCATATAGGACCTTGTTTATCGATTCCGCTATGTTGCTAGTCGTGAAGTTGTACCTATCTACCGGGAAATGAACACGACTCCACATATGAATATCTGCTTTTTGCAAGTAAGCATATAGTGCAGGATTTGCAGCTTCGATCTGTGCAAACAAGGCATTGAACTCTAGAATCCTATAAGCGGCTGCAGCCTTCTTCACAAGTCCGAAAGTTTATCCGCCTCTGAATTTCAACATAATGTTTTTATGCAAATGATATGTGCAAATATCACGACTAGCGAGCAGATAAACCTTCCCAATAGCATTTTTTTTATTGCTCGATGCCTATCCGACATAATGGTAAGTCCTTCATCATCAGGGATAACGCAATGTAGTTGTATAAAGAACCATTTCCAAGACTCATCATTCTCGCTATCAACAACCGCGAAAGCAATTGGAAAAATATTAAAATTCTCATCTTGCGTTGTGGTGAGGAGTAGTATACCTTTATATATTCCATGCAAAAATGTCCCATCAACAACAAAATCCTTTTTTAAAAAGGGGAACCCATGTATGCTCGCACCAAATGCGAGGAACATAAACTTGAACTTATCTTCCTCGTCAACTTCTAGCTTTATTAATGTCCCCGAATTGGCTCGCATAATCATGTATAAGTACGAAGGAAGTTCTTCATAGCCACTCTCCGATGTTCCCAAAACTTGTTCTCGAGCAAACTTTAGATCACGATGGGCCTTCCAATATTCGACATGTGAGAACAGTTATTAAACGCCTAGATAAGTCTACCGTAACCATTCTTTGTTCAGTAAGTCTACCAAAATTAATCTACCAAAATAATTCTACCACGCTCCAAATAAATCTACCACCATCCAAAAAACTACGAAATTAAATCTAATAATTCTACCACGATCCAAATAAATCTACCACCAAACCAAAAAAATCATAAATTCATACCTTAATTTTGTATCGTTTGGTCAAAGAATCGGAGACATGAATAGGCAAAACAGTCAGGCCAACACCTCCTACGTAATCTTTATAGAGACGGCCTAATATCTCATGAGTTGCATGCCGGGAACGGAGTGATCGCACGGTCACAGAACACGTGTGCTCTCGTACATAAGTCTTAATGTGGAAATGTGTACCGTCTCCAACAATTGAAGCACGAACCCTCAATTTACATCCCTCCACCCAACACTTAACCGTCATCAATTTCAGAGTCGAATAACCCACATTAAAGTCGAATTTCTTAGCAACCGAAAGAATTTTTAATCTCGTCTCCAACTCCTCTTTTGTAGAATAACGTTGGCCAACAGCTAAGTCTAGTGAACCAATTTCTAACTTCACAAAATCAGGAATTATGTGTGGACTCTTTTTCTTTGGTGGTAGATTTTACAAGTCTTCTTCACCTGAACTTCCATCATCCGTACGTTTCCCACTCCTACCGTAGTCATCGTCATCGGAACTTGCCCCATCCGGATCTTTGCAGCCATCAAATCTGGAAGATAAATCTTCGTCTTCTTCATCTCCTTCTTCAACTTGATCTTGTTCTCCTTCTTGTTTGAATGATCTACCACAATTTTTCCTAATTTCACGATCACCTTCTGGTATATATGCTTTAACATCTTCGACAACCTCATCTTCATCATTTCTCTTGAACCTCAACACATAAACGAACCATTTCGTGTTTAAATTGTTGCAAAAAAGAACTCAATTATCTTGAATTTCATACAAATACAGGAGGTGTATCTTGTGGTAATCTTCGTTGTACCTGATTCGACAACATATAACGGAATTGCACCTCATAAAACCGATGATCCAAACCAAAATCATCATACACCATTCCAAGGAAATCACCATAAGAGGTAAGTCGATCTACCCCTAAAATTCTACATATTTTTGACTTATCTACGACGAACACCCACCTATTTTCTGAAAACACCAATTACCACATACCAAAATGATTTTCTCCATGATTGAAGATGATGAACGGTGAAAAAAACAAAAAGAGGTGATATCGATCGATCACGACAGTGAAGAAGAAGAGGAGAATATTGAAAAAGTGTGAAAAGAGGTGGAGATTACATGTGGATGGTAGAAAAAAGGAAAAAATGAGGTGCCTTTGGTTTTTGAAGATGGTAGAACAGCTCGACGGCAACCCTACTTGTTGAAGATGGTGCCTCTGGTTTTTTCGTAGATATGAGATTTAGTGTAAGGCTAAAACATCATTTTTCATTCTGGAAAAAGTTAAATGTCTACCACCAAACAATGTCTATAAATCTACCATCAGAAAAAGTCTACCATTACACTACAAATAAGTTTACCAAATGAAAGTTATCTGAGTAAATACCAAAGAATTTACCAAATTTACCGTCATTACAAATAAACCTACAAAATAATTATAAATCTACCGTCATTAATATTAAATCTACCACCATTACAAAACGAAGTCACTTAGATGTTAGATGGTTTTATATCTACCGAATTATGTTATATCCACCGTCACCAATATTAAATCTACCACCGTTAGAAAACGAAGACACCAAAATTTTACACGGTTTTAATTCTACCGCCATTATAAATAAATCTACCAACCCAATAAAAATCTACCGTTCCCAATACAAATCTACTGTCAAAGTAATAAATCTACCGTCACGAAAAAATAATTCACATTGATTTACTCTACCACCAAAAGAAATAAGTATACCGTTTGGTAAGATTAATTTACCACCATTGTCAATAAATCTACCGAAAAGGTCAAACATTTATCGTTAGTCAACGGTTTGGTCGTAAAGTCTACCAACTCAGAAACAAATCTACCATCAAAGATAATATATCTACCAAAAATAAATATATCTATCGCGTCGTTAAAATAAGTCTACCATAATTTAACAAATCTACCATCTTTCAAACAAATCATGCATCAAACAAATCTACGAACCAAAACTTGAGTTGACCAACATCAAACAAGTCTAACGTATTTTTTTATGGGTGCTGGTTTTTACTTACGTGGCAAAAGAAAAGTAATGGTATTTTTGTAATTACGTTTTTCTCAACAAATGTCAGAAATGTATTTTCGGTATTTTTCAGTATGTTAGATTATTTTAGTTTTTTTGATAAAATGTAATCCAACAAATAATTTTTAAGAATTCTATTATGGTAATAAAGGTCGAATCATTAGGTTATACTCGTTCTCGCTTTCGAGTTTTTGAAATACTTTTGTTGTACCTATTCCTGAGGCATATAAATATTTTTCAAAATGTTAAACAAAATTTACGTCTAAGCATTTCAAAATGGTGTATTGGTGCTAAGTAGCTATACAAAGTAACATTGGAGGATCGAACCACCTTCTCCTGGAAAATCATAGAATAATGCTCTCCCTTTCATGATTATATATGTAATCTGATAAACCATAAGAAAGCAAAATATTGATCAATACGATCGTTCCATAAATTTATAACACCTATACACATTTTAGAGTGTAATCTTAATCATCTCTTCTTTTAAAAAGCAAGGTAAAAGAGAGTAGACCAAACATCAACTAAGTATTGGTGCTTAGAAGTTAAAACGCAATGTGCAACTGCAAGGCCAACCCTCATCCACAAACTAGTTTTTATGATTTCTAATTTTCTTGCTTGTGTTATCAACCCATTACCCATCTATAGATTTCACATACTATTAGACGAGAATTAACAATTTAATATTCCTTCCGTTCTTTTATAAATGATGTTTTAGGAGAATTTGTTTGTTCTCAATTCTATATGTTTACAATTTCAATGCAAAATTAATTAGTTTTTTTATTATTGTTTTTGACAATTTGTATTCTGCAAATTATTTTATTATTAATTGAATTATGTTTAAATGGATAATAAATAATGTTTTAGTATAGAAAAAACAAAAATTAAATGATTTCTTAATCGGTGTGCGAAAACATTCAACATCATTTTATAAAAGAACATATGTAATATAAGTGTTGTAGTTGGAAATACAACGGTCAAAATTTGTAAATAATGAAAATAGAGGGGTCTTTTCCTTATTTAAAAAAAAAGAAACGATGGACTATCAAACAATAAAAAGAGAGTTTGTTGCTCTATGAGAACATACATGACTCGAAGGGGATCGATATGTTCGATAAGGCTTACACGAGATAAACTTAGCTAAATTCTATAACTCTTTCTCGTACATTTTTTATTACTACATGGATCTAGCGTCATGAACTAGAAATTGATCCTAGGTATATTAGAACCACGAAAATGCTGAATCTAAATATTGGAACTAATCTTTAGGGAGCAATTTTGCTATACGATACGAAAGCATACTTATAGAGTATTGTCATAGTTAATGAACTTGACTTTATTGCATGATTTTCTGTGTGACTAGCAACGAATGCTGACTAGTTAAGTTGTTAAATTATAGGTGTGTAGTGCTACGACATTATGCTATACACAATTCCGTGTTCGAGTTTGTGGAGTTTTTCTAGAAGCGGTTTTATAAGAGCTTTGTTATCGTGCTATGAATCGAACATTCCCTGGAGATATCCATGTCGACCCAACATTCGTTTATTATTGCTTACAATCGATTTTTCCTTTTCTCTTTTGCATTCTTTACAATTCGTGACACCAAAAACCCCTTTAAAAACCATTTTTCGTTTTAGACTTCCTTACTAATTCGTTATCTAAAGTTTTGCAGAAAAGCATGCTCTCCCTATGGATCGACACCCTAAGTACTACACATCACTATGGTTCACTTGTAGACACCTAGGGTTCTATAAATTTTATTACCTGAAGCTGGCGATAAACATGCATGTATCAAGTTTTTGGCGCCGTTGCCGGAGAGGCAATCGTTCTTGTTCTGCCAAACTTTAGAGGTTAGTAACTCGACTCTAAGACACTTTTTTCTTTTTAATTTTTGGTTTTGTTTTTCTTCGTTTCACGTCTCTGAAACATGGATTCGCCTCTGAAGCGAGATCACGACTACGAGCAGGGTTACTATGACCCATTTGCTGCTCACTACTCTCACGATTCACATTGCTACCGTGATTCGTATTACATGGATCGGAAACCGGCACCGACCAACTACTCTCGAGGACGCTACGAGCATCCTTACTATCGAGACAAGCCTTTTGTGTCTCCGATGGTAAACTCTCGACCACACTCTTTCTGTCTTCTGATATGCTCAATTTAATACCCTAACAGTACTAAAGCAGTAGTTGTAGTCTAGTTAGGGGTCGAACACAAGGACTCACAGAAATCACACAATAAACTCTATAGTATCAAGCTAAGCTAAGCAATTCAGGTTTAGCAGAAAACAGAAAATAGTAAACGAGTTGTATTCAATGGGAAAAAGATAGGTTTAGGGATATTTCTCAGGGAATCAATGAATGCAAATAAACTAACTAATCAGGGTTCAGGTTACGCACGGTTCTAGAACTCAAATCACTAGATTATAGTTAACCAACTGTCGTTGCGAAAACTATCTAAATCTAAACTTCAGAATCCCAAATTTCTTTGCAAATCCCTAAGAATAAATCAGCCTTAATTTCAAGTTTGATATGTTCACAAATCAATTAAACCAAATTTCTCTGCGAATAATCAATTTGCTTACCCTAAGTTCTATCAGGTAATTATGCACTGTCGTGCCTAATCAATTATCCTAGGATCTAAGTTCTAGGTGATCAATCTAGAATTAGCTTTGAGAACAACCTAAGGTGAAGAACTAATTCAGATTATGAACCCTAAATAACTAATCAACTTAGCATTCAAAGAAATCCTTTATGAGAATCCCCAAACCTAACAGGAGATCTACTCAGACATGAAGATTAAATCAATAGACAAGTTTGAATAAATACTCTATATAAGATCAGAAAGAGAAACAAAGGTTTTGAGATCTGATCTCGGACGAAGGGAAATCAGACTTGTCTCCCACCAAAATCTCTCTTAAACTAAAGCAAAATAAAGCATAGCCTAAACAAGTGGCTGTAAAATCCTATTTATAACCTAAATCACGACTTGGGGTCTTCTTGTAATTATTAAAGATTTCTGGGCACTTTTGCAATTCTTCAAGTCTTGGAAAACTCGAGGGTCGTGTCTTGCTGCGATGAGTATCGATCGATACCAGGGGGTGTCGATCGATGCTTGTCGTGAAATCAGGTACTCAGCAACACGACTTCAGCTCTTGCTCCAAACTGGTCCAGAAAGCTCCAATAATTCCAATAATGCTCCAAATGTGTGCTAAGGCCTGCAAAAGACTCTAAAAGACTCCAAAATACTATAAAGACTCTATAAAAAGGACTTATATCATGGCTTAAATAGGGTAAAAACCATGATATATCAACTCCCCCAGACTTAGCCTTTTGCTTTCCCTCAAGCAAATAGAAGTCTAAATCAGAAAAAGAGGTTTGAAAACGCGGAGACTCACCTGTTCATGAACCATCGAAATGACCTTCTTTCCAAGTACCCAAATTGTTATGCTCAATTTAATACCCTAATAGTACTAAAGCAGTTGTCGTAGTATAGCTAGGGGTTGAACCACAAAGACTCAAAGAAATCACACAATAGATTATATAGTACCGAATTAAGCCAAGTCAAAAGATGTAATTGAAAGCAGTGCAGAAATTAAAGAGTTGTAAATCAATTAGGGAAATATAGGCCCAGAGTTTTTCTCAGGAAATCAATGAATGCAAATAAACTAACTAGCAGGATTCAGATTTAGCGCAATTCTTGAACTCAAATCACTAAAGTATAATTAACCAACTGTCGTTGCGAGAATTATCTAAATCTAAATCCTAGGAATTCCAAATCTCTTTGCGAATCCTAAAGTCTAAATCAGCTTTAATAACAAGTTTGATATGTTCACAAATCAATTAAACCAAATCTCTTTGCGAATAATCAATTTGCTCACCTAGGTTCTATCAGGTAATTAATCGCACTGTCGTGCCTAATCAATTATCCTAAGATCTATATTCTAGGTAGCTAATCTAGAACAAGCTTTGAACACAACCTAAGCGAAGAACTAATTCAGATGGTGAATCCTAAACAGATAATTAACCTAGCATTCAGAGAAAACCCTTATGAGAAAACCCTAAACCTAAGGTGGATCTACTCAGACATAGAGAATGAAACAATCAATATGTTTGAATAAATCATCAATAGAAAATAAGAATAACAAGAGGTTTTAAGATATGATCTCGGACGAAGGGAGATTCAGACTTGTCTCAAACCAAAGTATAATAATGCATAGCCTTAACAGGTGGCTGTAAAATCATATTTATAACCTAAATCACGACTTGGGGTCTTCTTGTAATTATTAAAGACTTCTGGGCACTTTTGCAATTCTTCAAGTCTTGGAAAACTCGCGGGTCGTGTCTTGCTGCGATGAGTATCGATCGATACCAGGGGGGTGTCGATCGATGCTTGTCGTGAAATCAGGTACTCAGCAACACGACTTCAGCTCTTGGTCCAAACTGGTCCAGAAAGCTCCAATAATTCCAATAATGCTCCAAACGTGCTAAGACCTGCAAAAGACTCTAAAAGACTCCAAAATACTATAAAGACTCTATAAAAAGGACTTATATCATGGCTTAAATAGGGTAAAACCATGATATATCATATTCCTCATCAAATCTTGAACCACCACGATGAGAACTTGCAAATTAGCATTCGTTTGGAGCGACTCGATGTTATGCTCAACCAGTACCTTGACTATCAAGCCATGTCCGATGCAGCCTTGCATAAGAAGATAGATGCAATCTATGCCGAATTCACTAAGAAATTCGATGATCTTGCTGACAACATCAAAGCCCTTGAAGAGCAGACCCTAAAAGACGTTGCTACGATCAACGAGAGGATAAAAATCGTAGAGGAAGAACAAACAAAATAAAAGTACGACATCATTCAAAACTAAAGTGAGATTCGCGACTCGAAACACGAAATCAAGGATATTGGCGACTTTGCCTCTTGGTATAGAGAAAGAATTGACGATGAACTACAAGAAATTGAATCTCGCCTCAACAAACTCAAGTACAAGGCTAGAGATCCCGATATTTCAGAAGTTATATACATGTACATGTACATAAGCGATAATTATTTATGGCACAACCATAGAAATTTCAAGAGTTACATGATGAACATTTCAGGCTTTTGTAAGGGCGGTCTCATCTAAATCAATTGAAAAGTCGGAAGCATCGAGGTGCGTTGTACCCTCAAAATGTTCTGCGAGATTCACTTCATTTCCCTTGTCTTTCGCGGATTCTTTGTACAACGCAAAAATATGCGCAGAAGCACGACATACCCGGGACCAATGTCCCTTGGTACCACATCTGAAACAAGCGTCCTCACGCTTCTGGGAGGTACTTCCTTGGTGTTCTTTTCCCTTCGGGGATTGTTCATAGCGGGTCCACTAAAATGACTTCATGTTCTGCGGGTTATAATTTTTCCCACGTCTGTGGTAGTTTCAACGGCCACGGCTCCGAGACGCTTTGTTTTCTTTCACCTGATTCTTAATGTCCAATGTGTTCGCTTCAAGGAAGGCTTTAGATCTGGTAGGTCGTGTCATGTGATTCTTAATAAGGAGCTCGTTATTCTTCTCAGCTATCAGGAGCGCCATAATCAAATCCGAAAATTTGGTATACCCATGCAACATATATTGTTGTTGCAGGGTGATGTGGGTTTTATGGAATATGATGTATGTTTTCTCAAGCATTTGAGATTCCGTTATGGTTTCAGCACAATACCTTAATTTGGCCACAATTCCTAACACAGCGGAATTGTAGTTTATCACTTTGTCGAAGTCCTGGAACCTCAGAATTTTCTACTCATCCCGAGCAAGTGGAAGTGTTATGTCCTACTGATGATCGAAACAATCTTTAAGGGACTTCCAGAGCTTTTGGGGATCCCTCATGTGTGCGTAATCATATATGATGCGTTTATCTAGGTGTCTTCTAAGGAAGATCACCGATTTCGCCTTCTCTTGCGCCGTTGAAGTATTTTTCTCTTTGATGGTTTCCATTAAACCCAGAGATTACATGTAAAGTTCAAAGTTGGTGGTCCAAAATATGTAATTAACACCAGTGATGTCTAGAGCCGGGAAATGGAGCTTCTCAACGTTTGCCATTGAGTTTCTAAAATAAAATAACAGAAAATATTATTAAAAATACGACTTTATTTAATTTAGAATATGCGAGGTGGTGGAATAAATAAATAGATTACAAGGAATACAAATGCATAAAAGTCAAACTAAAAATCATCACATATTCTTCCGGGAAAAATTTCCCAACAAGTAAACTATAAAAAGCAACAAGTATATAACCTATTACAAAAACTAAAAACGGATGAACCATCTTTCTTATAAAACAAATGATTTTATTGGAGAAAGTTTTGATGGGAATGAAATATTTGAGTGAAATAAATGAATGAAAGATAAGTATATTTATATATTAGAAAATACTGTTCATTAGCCGGTATGTAGCCGTTTGAAATATATATATATATATTTTGTTTAATGGCCTTTGAGAGTAAAAGGTAAGATAAAAATCAGTCTAATAATTTAAATACGCAGTTCGAAAGTATTTACCGGTTCATATATATAATTGTACATAGGTGACAAAAACTCATCTCTATAATATTATTTAAGAAGACAGTTTTAAAAATGAACTTTGATTTGTAAGTTATTACATGAAATGCATTACAAATAACAAACAATAATTGAAATAGGAAATGATATAATAGTATGTTAAAATTATTGATTAGAATATGGAAAGTATATATTTTTCTTTAAAGAGGTTATTTATTATTTATTTTTAATTATTTTTAATACTATATATTTTAAAATAATAATCAATTCATATATATTCAAAAAAACAAAAATCTATTCAAAATCTTGCTATATTCTTCACTATAATTTATTGTATTTTATTTGAATATATATCAAAACAAAATTTGAAAAATATTTTACTAATTTTATAAAAAAAGTTAGACACAAGAAAACTATTTGTTTTAAAGAGTTCGTAAACTAACCACAAAAACTATAGTTATTTAACGGTGCATATTAGAGTTATGTTTTCAAAATTATAAGTTTTTATGGGTTAGCCCGAATAATATTTTAGTTCACTGCAAAACGGGTTAAATAGACAAATTATTACAAATTGAGAGCTTTATTTATAATCATTAGTTAATTATATTGTAAAATTCAGATAAAAACAATTTCCTTAAATTTCAAAAAAAAATCTTTAAAAAAAATTACTCCGCGCTATAATTAGTGCGGGTTAAATTCTAGTTTTATAATAATTACAAGGTCTTGTAAGCATTTCAGCTTTTCATTTATCTTCTCTCTTCCTACCTTTATACATTCCTAAAATAATCCAAAAATCCTCTAATTTTGTTCAAATAACTTTTTTTCCAATTTAGAATTTTGTTTGAAATTAAAATGTTTGGTCAATTACACTTTCAGCCAAACTGTGGCTATCAGTAGCTTGACCCCTCTTAGCTCGGACATGAACTACATCTCTTGGCTTCTGAATTTCATCTTCATTCATGAATTCTTCCTCCTCCGACCTCTTTCTTCTTCTCTTTGACCCACTCTCTTCTTTTTTGTCTTTTCTGTTGGAGGTGGGTTTAGCACCCCCAATTAACTAGACCCATCTCAGCAAATAAGGTCCATCAAATCCAAGCCCAGCCGAAAGTCAATACAAGGGCCCACCGAGCTCGCGCCGACACCCCACCAACTCTGTACGAAGGGACCAAGGGAGAAGATGACACGTGGAAGGTAGCTCGCTAAACAGTGCACACCGAGCTCGTGTTGACACCCCCACCAACTCTGCACGAAGGGACCAAGGGAGAAGATGACACGTGGAGGGTAGTTCGTTGATAGTGCCCTACCTACGTAGCAGTTCGGCGTCGAGCTCATCATGATCTACCCGCCGCAGAAGCTGGGGCGTATATCTCGAGGTACCTTACATGTAAAAGGCGCTGGAAACGCCACGTCACCCCGGACCTAAAAAGCGCTACCACCAGCAGCAGCGACAATGACGGGCCCACCAACCTCGAAAGCGCTACCGCCACCTCCGACGGTCGATCAACCGCCATCGGGACAAGCTGCCCCGGCTCAACCCTTGATCCACGAAAAAGCTCGTCAAATTCAGCCCCTCGTGGCTCCTCGCCAGCAGCCAGCTCCGCCCACGGCCCAGGTTTCACCCCGCTCAATAGCTTCGTCACCCAAAACGCGTCCCAGACACCAAGAGACCAGCTCACTCTGACCTCCGCGATGCACACCTTGCTCACCAAGATACACGAGTTAGCACGCGCTACCAACCATCGATTCGCCGAGCTCGCAGCCCTTAGCGACCGACCGGACAATCTCGGATACCCCGCTGCTCAAACCCGAGAACCGACTTCTCGGGCCGAAATGCTGCACCTCCAAAGGAATCTATTCGGGGAATCGCCATCAGAATCAGAAGGAGTAACCAGATGTTTCGCCCCGCGGTAGATGGCTCTTCGGGCATCGGAGCACGCCCCCGACGTGTCAGCTCAGAGCGCGACAGAGACGACGAACTCGAAGCCATGAAAGAAACAATTCGCGCGATGACCTCCAAAGTCCACCAGGCCACCAGCTCGGCCCCAGAAATAGACCGCGTCTTAAGAGAAACACAGAATACGCTTTCACTCGTCGGATCGCGTCCATCCCGTTCAGACATTTCGGCAAACTCAAGCTCCCACCATACGCGGGCATCACAGATCCAACCCAGTATAACGGCTTTCACCATCGCCATGGGACGCACCCATTTCACCCAAGAAGAGCGTGAAGCCGGTTACTGCCAACTTTTCGTGGAGAATCTTACCGGCCCCGCCCTGACGGGGTTCTCACGGCTGGATACGCATTCCATCGACAACTTCAGAGATCTCTCAACCGCCTTCCTCAAGCATTACTCCATGTACATCAAGCAGTCCGCATCCAGTGCCGACCTCTGGGCCCTCCACCAAGGAGCGAAGGAGTCGCTCAAATCTTTCATCGAGCGCTTCAAGGCGACGGCTGTAACGTCCCCGATCCGCGTTAAGNGTCCAAATGGGACTAAGCGTGTATCGTGACTGGCTAAAGGAAGATGGGTGGTGCTTTAGGATCGTTTTGTAGATCGTACATGTAATAGCTTATATGCGAACAGATATATGTACCGAATCTTGTATCGAATCTTGCTTATGATATAAAATCCACCGTTTTATTACTTGCTTGTCTCATTGAACCTCGAATATTGACTCAGTAAATAAAGAACTATTAAAACGGACTGGATGCTTCGGAATCACTTAGTGATCCGAAGGGGAACAGCCGCCCAAGGCTTAGAGGCCGGGACGGGGTGTTTCAACGGCCTCTCAAAGCAACGTGACAGACGAATCCGCGCTCCCCGCCCTGAGAAACGGCCTCTGGTTCGAATCGGCCTTCAAGGAAGAAATAACACTCAATAAGCCGCGCTCACTAGAAGACGCCCTGCACCGTGCCGGGCTTTATATCGAGCTCGAAGAGTAAAAACAGCCCTCTCGAAAAGACACATCGTACACAAGGCCCCAGCTCAGAAGGATAAGTCCCATGACGGGTATCATGAGCCTCGACAGCATTATGACGACGAGTACCCGGGAAATAAAGGCCAACTAGCCACCGCGTTCCTCGTCAACGAGTCAACGGCCGTGTTCCACATGCGTGACCCCGTTCAATTCCCTGATCCCGAGCCAAAAATGCCGTGGAACAAATGGACGCGCGTGCACCATCAAAAGGGCCATCCATCCGATGAACCAAAGGCCTAAGAGCCGCGAGCAGAGGAACAACGAGACAAAACAGCTTTCTGCGAATTCCACCAAAGGAAACGACACCCCACCTCGCATTGCCGCAAACACCAAGAAGTTCTCCTAGACCAATATAAGAAAAGAAGAATCCGTATGCCTAAGCACTTGCTTCCACGAGCCCGGGATGGCAATCGACATCAGCAACCGGACAGGCAAGGTCGTGAGAACAACCGAGCTTGGCCCGATAACCGCGGTAAGAATGATGACTGTCACCAACGGTCTCCCTCTCCGGTACGGGAAGAAGCGAGATCCCCTCCCCCAGCACGAACAATGATCGAAATGATCATGGAATGACTTCTGTCGTGCAACAACTCGGTACGGTCTATCAAACTACACGAGAGAAAGACCGACGCCTCCCTGAAGTGGAACTCCTGCCCGGACAGCAGCGCGCATGACACGAGCAGAAAAGGGATCACCTTCCCTGAAGCTGATGCTGCCGGGGTCAATCAACCTCACAACGACCCCCTCGTCGTACAAATTCGCGTAGCTGACTGCGACGTCAACCGGGTCCTAGTCGACACGGGCAACTCGGTCGACCTCATCTTCAAGGATACCCTGACCAGAATGAACCTGCAAGGGGACAAAATCAAACCAGCCGCCACTCCGCTGACCGGTTTCGCCGGAGATACAACCATGGGAATCGGAACCATTGACCTACCGGTCTATGTAGGTCGAGTCACCAGAATTTTCAAGTTCGTGGTGATCGATACCGTCCCGATCTACAACATTATTCTCGGGACCCCCTGGCTGCATTCAATGAAAGCAATCACTTCAACGTACCACCAATGTCTCAAATTCCCCAACCAGGCCGGGACATACACTCTCCGGGGTAACCAAAAGGTGTCGCGCGCCTGTTTCGCCATTGAACACAAGCTGTGCAACGCCACACCAACCTGCCTTGTCATCGAAGCGCAATTTCCGGGTGAACCGAGTCACCAAGACCTCCGAGGTCGGGACATGGTCACCCAAGTCAACATCGACCCAAGCGACCATACTCGCTGCATCGGGATCGGTGCAGACCTCAAGGGAAGCATCAAGGAGGAGCTGGTCAAAATTTTAAAACAGAACGTCTCCACCTTCACCTGGTCGACAAGCGACATGCCCGACATCAACCCGGCGGTATACAGCCACGACCTCAACGTAGACCCAACCTTCAGACCAATAAAGCAAAAACGAAGAAAGGTCGGACCCGAGCGCGCGCATGCCGTCAACGACGAAATCGAGAAGCTGACCGCTGCAGGTTCAATTACTGAGGTTAGATACCCCGACTGGCTCGCCAACCCGGTGGTCGTCAAAAAGAAAAATGGGAAGTGGAGGGTCTGCGTGGACTTCACCGACCTCAACAAGGCCTGCCCCAAAGATAGCTTCCCACTCTCCATAATCGATCAGGTCGTGGAGGCCACAACGGGAAACGAACTGCTCTCCTTCATGGATGCCTTCTCAGGGTACAATCAGATCCCCATGCACCCAACTGACCAGGAAAAGACGTCATTCATCACAGACCGCGACACCTACTGCTATAAGGTCATACCGTCCAGACTGAAAAACGCCGGAGCAACCTATCAGCGGCTCGTGAACAAAATGTTCGCCGACCAGATCGGTCGCACCATGGAGGTCTACATTGACGACAAGCTCGTCAAATCCTTGGTGGCGGGCAACCATGTCGGTCATCTGAAGTCGTGTTTCCAGACCCTGAACGGGTACGGGATAAAGCTAAATCCCGCCAAGTGCTTATTAGGCGTCACGTCGGGCAAGTTTCTCGGGTATATCGTCACCCAACGCGGGATCGAGGCCAACCCCAAGCAGATCCAAGCCATCATCGATCTCAAATCCCAGAGAACACACGCCAGGTCCAGCGGCTCACCGGAAGGATTGCCGCACTCAACAGGTTCATCTCCCGCTCAACCGACAAATGTCTACCCTTCTACCAATTGCTCCGCGCTAACAAACGGTTCGAGTGGGACAACAAGTGCGAGGAGCCCCTCCAGCAGCTAAAGACGTATATATCTACCCCCCGTCGTCCTAGCCAAACCTGAAGAGGGAGAAACCCTCTACCTCTACATCGCCGTATCCGCATCAGCTGTCAGCGGAGTCCTAGTACGAGAAGATCGGGGCGATCAAAAGCCCATCTTCTACGTCAGCAAGTCCCTTGACGGTGCGGTGAGCAGGTATCCAACGCTAGAGAAGCTCGCCCTCGCAGTAGTTGTCGCAGCTGGGAAACTACGCCCGTACTTTCAATCCCATACGGTTGCCGTGCTAACCACCTACCCCCTCCGGAATATCCTCCACAGCCCGAGCCGGTCCGGGAGAATGATGAAATGGGCGGTCGAGCTCAGTGAATACGAAACCCAGTACTGCAGACGGACCGCGGCGAAATCTCAAGTTTTGGCCGACTTTTTGGTCGAACTGGCCCCCGACCTAGCCGGCAACGAGCTCCCCAAAAAATGGAGCCTTCACGTCGACGACTCAACTTCAAAGCACGGTTCCGGCATCGGCATACGCTTGGAATCCCCAATCAACGAAGTTTTAGAGCAATCATTCCGCCTGGCCTTCCCAGCGTAAAACAACGAAGCAGAATATGAGGCCCTGATTGCCGGGCTACGCCTAGCAAAAGCAATCGGGGTGAAAAAGATCTAGGCTTATTGCGACTCCCAGCTCGTCGCCAATCAATTCAGCGGAGAGTACGAAGCTAAGAACGACTGCATGGACGCATACCTTAGGGTAGTCCAAGGTCTAGCAGCCGAGTTCTCCGAGTTCACCCTAACCAAAATTCACCGAGGTGACAACACTTCGGCAGACGCCCTCGCCGCGTTAGCTTCCACGTATGATCCAACCCAGAGGCTCGTGATCCCCGTCGAAAGCATCGACTTCCCCAGCATTGAGATGCCTAAAGGAATCTGCCTGATAGACGTCGCCAATGAGGACCCTAGCGAACACCATGACAGTTCCACAAGCTCAGACGACCTGCCACCTCCTCCCCACGAGCCCAAACTACCGGACTGGTGCGATGAAATCTTGTTATACAATGCGGATGGCACCATCCCTACAGACCGCTAGGCAGCCAGCCGATTGACGAAAAGATGCGCCAAATACCTCATCACCAACAACAAACTGTTCCGCTGGAGCACTACAGGAACCCTGCTAACCTGCCTCCACGGACAGGAGACCATCGATGTGATGAAGGAAATGCACGAAGGAGCGGGCGGAAACCATTCCAGCGGTCACTCCTCGGTGCTGGTCATCGGTATGGACATACCGAGGTCACTCCTCGGTACCACACGTCCGTGCTAAGGTATTTTTATCATGTTTCCATACCGACGTGTTGTACCGATCTGTGACGTCGGTATTGATCCCTTGGCAAGTCCATACCGACGTCACTCGTCGGTATCTCTCCTCGGTATTCGCCCTTGACCTTGGAACCCCTATGGACACTTAACAAAAACATCAAAAAGATCTAGCAAAGATAGAAAAAGAGATAAACAAAAAGGAAGTATATACAATGATAAGTTTGGGGTGTCTCCCAAGAGCACTTTGTTTAACGTCACTAAGTTCGACGTTTGTTACCGTTCTCAAGCTAGAGAAACATCATCGAGAGGGATCGAGCCTCCCTCTTCGACGATTTGATTTGCTCGGTAGAGTTTGAGCCTTTGGTAGGGTGTTGCTACCTTATGCCTCACACCATGCTTATTAAGTAGACTTTCAAACACCTTGTTGATGAAATGACTACCCCCATCACTAATGACCACCCTTGGAACTCCGAACCTTGGGAAGATAACGGACTTGAACAGTTTTAGAACGACATTAGCATCGTTGGTCGGGATTGCAATGGCTTCCACCCATTTAGAGACGTAATCAACCGCCACCAATATGTATTGGTTACCATACGATGACGGGAAAGGTCCCATCAAATCGATGCCCCATACGTCAAACATCTCCACCACAAGGATTGGGTTTTGGGGCATTTCATCTTTCCTCCCAATATTCCCTTTCCTTTGGCACGCATCACATGTGGAGACAAAGAGGTGTTCATCCTTGAATAATGAAGGCCACCAAAAACCGGATTGCAAGACCTTTGTAGCGATTTTGTAGGATGTGTGATGCCCACCATAGCTTGACCTGTGACAATGGAGTAGGATTCCTTGGACTTCTTCTTCTGCCACGCATTTCCTATACAAACCATCCGAGCACAACTTGTATAAGTAGGGCTCGTCACAATAGTATCTCGTCACGTCGTGGTAGAACTTCTTCTTATACCCATCCAAAGGCGGTTCTTTCCCGCACACCAAGTAGTTCACTAGGTCCGCAAACCATGGTAGTTTCTCGTCTTGTAACCCATCAGCACTCTCTAGTCCTCGCACGGTTTCAACCCCATTCTTCAAGACGCCAACAACCATGAGAATCTCCTCTGGGAGCTTACCATCAATTGGGACAAGGTCTTCAATCCTCATTCTAGACAAGTGATTCGCGACTCCATTCTCTATCCCTTTCTTGTCAACTATCTCCAAGTCAACTCTTCTAGAAGCAAGATCCAACGGAGTAGCCTTGGCTTTGTGTCTTTCTTTGCATGAATGTATCTTAGGGCCGCGTGATCGGTGTAGACAATCACCTTTGATCCCACAACATAAGACCTAAATTTCTCCATTGCAAAGACCACGGCTAGCAACTCCTTTTCCGTTATGGCATACCGGGCTTGAGTGTCATCTAAGGTGCTACTTGCATAGTAGATGACATTGGTCTTCTTGTCATTCGTTTGACCCAAGACCGCACCAACCGCGTAATCACTAGCATCACACATGATCTCGAAAGGAAGATCCCAATCCGGTGCTTGAACAATGGGTGCACTAACCAATGCTTTCTTGATCTCTAGAAACGCTACCATACACTCCTCATCAAACATGAACTCAACCTCCTTGCAAAGTAGCCTTGTGAGAGGCCTCGTGATTTTCGAGAAGTCTTTGATGAACCTTCGGTAGAACCCCACATGACCCAAGAAATACCGGATGTCCTTGACCGACCTAGGCGGCTCCAAGCTAACCATCACCTCAATCTTGGCTTTGTCCACCTCTATGCCCTTCTCGGAGATTTTGTGTCCTAGCACGATCCCTTCACGTACCATGAAATGGTACTTCTCCCAATTGAGCACCAAGTTTGCTTCCTCACATCGTTGCAAACCCTACAAAGATTAAACAAGCAAACACCAAACAAAAAGCCATACACGGAGAAGTCGTCCATAAAAACTTTTACCATGTCCTCAATAAGATCCGAGAAAATGGACATCATACAACGTTGGAATGTCGCGGGTGCGGGTGCATTACACAACCCGAACGACATCCTTCGATATACGAAGGTACCGTAAGGGCATGTGAAAGTTGTTTTCTCTTGGTCATTCGGGTGTATGGGTATTTGAAAGAAACCTGAATAACCGTCTAGGAAACAATAAAATGGATGATTAGTTAGACGTTCAAGCATTTGATCTATGAAAGGTAACGGGAAGTGATCCTATAGTCAATGCACATTATATGCCCGGTTATTGTCCTAGTAGGTATCATTTCATCCTTTTATTTTTAACAACCGTTATCCCCCTTTCTTAGGCACACAATGAACTGGTGAGACCCAAGTACTATCCGATATTGGGTAGATAATACCGGCATCCAAAAGCTTAAGAATCTCTCTCTTTACAACATCCTTCAAATTAGGATTCAACCTTCTATGATGTTCAATAGAGGTCCTTGATTCATCCTCTAGATGGATTTTATGTGTGCACAAAGTAGAGGAAATACCCTTGATGTCATCTAAGGAATAACCAATGGCTTTCCTATACTTCCTAAGTTCACCTAAAAGGGAGGATAGTTTGTTCTCATCTAGACTCTCATTCACAATAACCGGGTATGACTCGTTTGGACCTAGAAAAGCGTACCTTAGTCCCGTGGGAAGTTGCTTTAGGTCCACCTTTGGGGCTTTGAGTTCGCTCCAATCGTCTTCCTCAAGACTAGACTTACCCTTGCTAGTCTCTTCAACGGCTAGAACAAACTCATCTTGAACCGTATCAACTCTTGACCCATCTTGAACCTCGGTACCACGAACACACAACTCAACAAATGGTGTATCCTTTTCAACCGGCTTGTGCAAGGCCATGAGTAGCTCATACCCTTGACTTTCTTTACTCAAGAACCCATGATCGCTACGCTCCTTGGTCAAGACCACTCTCAAACCGTCTTCTACTCTCATTTCCATTTCCTCAAGCAATTCGTCGGCTAGTTCATCCATGGTCTCTATGTAGAAACATTGGCCATCTATGTTAGGTTTCTTCATCACCTTGTTGATATTGAACTCAAGGACTTCTCCTTTACCCAAGTGAAGGTCTATCTTGTCTTTCCTCACATCGATTATCGCCCCCGCGGTTGCTAGGAATGGTCTACCAAAGATAAGAGGGTCTTTCGGTTTCTCACCCATTTCAAGTACCACAAAATCCGTGGGGACAATGAAATCCTTCACCATGATTGGAAGATCCTCAAGCAAACCAATAGGAACCCTCACGCTCCTATCCGCCAATATTAGGGAGATGTTGCATGCCTTATAGCGTGTGAAGCCTAGTCTCTTGGCTAACGAAAACGGCATGAAGCTTACACTCGCTCCAAGATCACACAAACAATGGTTGAAAGCTAGAGGACCAAGTGCACAAGGTAGAGTGAATGATCCCGGATCTCCTAGCTTCTTGGGTGCCATATTATTTTGTATGATGGCGCTACACTCGTGAGTTAGAATGACCATAGACTCCATTTCCTTAGCTCTCTCATTCACGGCATCTTTCAAAAATTTGGTATATTGAGGGACAAGGAGAAAGGCATCTACTAGAGGCATTGTGAGTTCTACCTTCTCTATTTGCCTATCAAAGATGGCTTTGTACTTGTCCATAAGTTGCTTCTTGAACCGACCAGGAAAAGGTAGCTTAGGAACGTATGGCTTAGGGACAAACACATTCTTCTTCGGCTTCTCTTGAGCAACAACAACCCTAGGCTTGACCTTCTTAACTTCTTCAACCTTGTCTTGCTCTCTCACTACCCCATCTTCAACCTTGTCATCATCTTCGTGAAGTTCCACCCCCCTCCCCCCCACTTTGCTTCTCAATGTCCGCATTGAGAGTAGAAAGAGCTTCTCTTGGAGGTAAAACCGTGCCACTCCGTAAGGTGATGGCATTTACATACTCCTTAGGACTAGCTTCGGATTTACCTGGGATTTGACCTTGTGGTCGTGAAGAAGAAGCAACACCTTTGTTCTCCATTTGTTTTACCTTGGAGTTCAAAGCCTCAATCTTTGTGTTGAGATCGTTGTAAGAGCAATCCACCCGCGTATTGATCTCCGCTTATCCCTTGAGTAATTGTTGGAACATGGAGCTCAAATCAAGCTCTTGCGGTTTAGACGTAGTTGTTTGACCTTGAGGAACAAACCCTTGTTGTTGGCCTTGAAAACCGGGTGGAGTTTTGGGTTGGAATCCACTTTGGTTCCCTTGGAATTGGTTCCTTGAGACAAAACCTTGTTGGTTGGTATTAGAAGTTTGGCCTTGAGGTTGTAATTGCTTTTGTGGGGCTCCATGAGCTTGATTAGGTTGCGGAGGGTTGACTTGGTCTTGTGGGTTCTCCACATTTGTGTTCCGGTAAGAGAAGTTGGGGTGGTTCCTATAGTTTTGGTTGAACCCTTGCCTTTGGTAGTTCCCTTGGTTTTGGTAGTTCCCTTGGTTCCCCACGTAGTTCACCTCCTCTTGAGTGTTAATGTCTACGTTCTCCTCTTGATAACAACCTTGGTTCTCATCATAAGCATCCACAAAGTTGACCATCTTTTGAGAAGACACTAGCAGTTTATCAATCAAATTGGCTTGCTTGTCCAATTTTTCATTAAGCGATTTCATGTCCTTGGCCCGCTTGTTCTCATCAAAGTCGCTTGTCGTCCTTGTGGCGCGGTCATAATCGTCGCCATAGGTCCCGTCACTTTGGGCCAAGTTCTCCACTAGTTCCATGGCTTCGTCTACATCTTTGGCTAAGAAGTTCCCATTAGAAGCCGTGTCTAATAGCATCCTTATCTTGGGTAGAGCACCGCGATAGAGAGTACTCAAAAGAGAGGCATTGGAGAAGCCATGATGCGGGCATTGAGAGGTGTAGCTTCTAAACCGTTCCCAAGCTTCATTGAAGGATTTGTTTCCGCATTGTGTGAACCCCGAGATCTCGTTCCTTAACTTGGCGGTCCTTGAAGGAGAAAAGAACTTTGCAAGGAAAGCTCGCTTGCAATCGTCCCAAGACGTGATTGAACCTTGAAGAAGACTCTTTTCCCATTGATGAGCTTTTTCTCCAGGAGAGAATGCGAAAAGTCTTAGCTTGAAACCGTCTTCCGAAACACCGTTCATCTTGGTTAATGATATATCATGGTTTTTACCCTGTTTAAGCCATGATATAAGTCCTTTTTATAGAGTCTTTCTAGTATTTTGTAGTCTTTTAGAGTCTTTTACAGGTCTTAGCACGAATTGGAGCATAATTAGAATTATTGGAGTTTTTTGGAGCATTCTGGAGCGAAAGTGAAGTCTGATGACTAAGTGTCCGATCTGAACGACAAGCATCGATCGACACCCATCGGAGAAATCATGGACCGCGACTTTTTATGAAGTTTTGGAGATTTGCAAAAGTGCCCAGAAGTCTCTGATAATTACAAGAAGACCCCAAGTCTTGATTTATGTTATAAATAGGGTTTTACAGCCACTTGTTTAGGCTATGCTTTATTTTGCTTAAGATTAAGAGAGATTTTGGTGAGAGATACAAGTCTGATTTCCCTTCGTCCGAGATCAGATCTCAAACCTTTGTTTTCTCTTTCTGATTTTATATAGAGTATTTATTCAAACATGTTTATTAATTTAATCTCCATGTCTGAGTAGATCTCT
>PKML01012785.1:159803-179625 GCA_002933935.1 Eutrema yunnanense | reverse complement strand
TGCAGTTGTGCTGATAGAGAACTTGGCGTCTAGTAATAGCACCAAGAATGCTGATTTCGAAAGGAAAAAGCAAGCTGGAGGAACAGATGGATCGCAGATTGCTGACATGTAGGCCAAGCTGGATTTCCTGGTTGGAAAGCAGAAGAAATCTGTGCACTTTGCTGATGAAGTTGCGAATGTGGAAGAAGAAGAAGAGGATGTCAACTACGTTGGTGGTTCTGGTTTTCAGGGTCAGCGATTTGGTTACAACAACAACAGGAACTTCAACAACAACAATCAGCAAGGTGGGTACAAGCTAGAGGGGAACCAATCTGGTTTCGGAGCGAAGCAATTCACTCAGAAACCACTTCAGAGCAGCGATTTCACTCGCAACTATGGGAACTCTTCGTATCAACCAGTTTCTCCCAAATCCACAGATAGCGAGATGAAATCCATGATGGAACAGGTCCTTCTGGGACAGCAGAAGTTGCAGGTAGACTTCAATGGAAAATTTGATTCGCTGTACATGGATCTGAATGGGAAGATCGAGGCCATAAACCTTTCCCATAAGAAGCTGGAAACCCAAGTAGCTCAGACAGCAGCAGCTATAAAGAGGCAGGAAGGTTTTCTTCCAGGGAAAACTGAGAATCCAAGGGCACACATCAACGCCATCACCTTGAGGAGTTGAAAAGAGGTGTTTACAGGAGTGCAGAACAGCCAAATTGCAGGAAATCTCGTCGATCTTGCTGGAGATGACGATTGGGATTCTGAAAATCCCCAGGTATCGATCGATACCAGCCAGTGTCGATCGACACCAGTCCAGACATCGACTCGGGCAAATCCTAAAACCCGTGTATCGATCGATACCCCTCAAGTATGGATCGATACTGAGACGCAGCCAAGAAAGGAACCGAGACTATCAAGGAAAGGGTGTATACACCCAAGGCACCTTTTCCTATACTTCCTAAGCTGACAAGGAAGGAATGGGAAGATGTTAGATGCAAAGCCATGCTGGATAAGTTGGTTGTGGAACTTCCCTTTGTTGATGCTATTAAGACTTGTCCAGCTTTCAGGAGATATGTGAAGAAGATGGTCTCTAGCAATGTGAACATAGAGAAAGGTGTCATGTTGATCACAGCTGAGTGCAGTGCAATGCTGCTCAACAAAATTCTCAGGAAGCTACCAGACCCAGGGAGTTTTGTTTTGGACTGCACTATCTACGAAGAGAGATTTGAGCGAGCTCTCTGCGATATTGGGTCTAGTGTGAACCTTATGCCACACTCAGTTGCAAGGAGAATGGGGATGACAGATTTCCAACCTACAAGGATTTCGCTGGTACTTGCTGATCGATCAGTGCGGCTTCCTGAGGGACTACTTGAAGATATCCCAGTCATGATTGGGAAGTGCTTGATCCCAACAGACTTCATTGTCCTGAAGTACGATGCTGAGCCTAAGGATCCTCTCATCCTAGGCAGACAATTCCTTGCAACTGCTGGAGCCTTAATCGACTGCAAGAATGGAGAGATTGCTCTCAACATCGGTGACTTGGTGATGTCCTTCAACATGGAAAAATTGATGAAAAGGCCAACCATCGATGGGCAGACATTCTATGTGGACACCTTCAGTGACGTAGCTGAAGAGTACTTCCTGGAGATGCATCCTGAAGATCCACTGGAGAGAGCATTGGTCTGTTCAGCCACTTCAGAGGTCCGTTCATGCGACGAATCTGCTGGATACTCGAAGATGCTCGATTCTGCATCACCAGTATCGATCGATACCACCTGGGTATCGATCGATACCCTACGGCCAGAAAGCGAGTTGGTCGATGGTTCTAAGCAAGCTGCTGGGCTTGGAGATTGGAGTATAGAGAAAGCTCCTAAGGTGGAACTAAAACCACTTCCAGCGAATCTGAGGTATAGTTTTCTTGGTCCTAATTCAACATACCCAGTTATCGTTAATGCTTCTTTGAATACCACAGAGGTTGCTTTACTGCTGAGCAAGCTGCGCAAGTATCGCAAAGCTCTTGGCTATTCTCTTGTTGATATTTCAGGTATAGCACCAGACTTGTGCATGCATCGGATTCACTTGGAGGATGAGTCAAAGTCTTCAATTGAATGTCAAAGGAGGCTGAATCCGAACCTGAAGGAAGTGGTCAGGAAATAAGTGATGAAGCTGTTGGAAGCAGGGATTATCTATGCCATCTTGGATAGTTCTTGGTTTAGTCCAGTTCACGTTGTGCCTAAGAAAGGAGGCATAACTTTGGTGAAGAACGAGAAGGGCGAGCTGATCCCTACAAGGACAATCACTGGTCACATGATGTGCATTGACTACAGGAAGCTCAATGCGGCTACACGGAAGGATCACTTCCCTTTGCCATTCATTGACCAGATGCTGGAGAGGTTAGCGAGTCACCCATACTAGTGTTTCCTAGATGGGTATTCAGGCTTTTTCCAGATTCCTATACATCCAGAGGATCAGGGAAAGACGACCTTTACATGTCCATATGGCACATTCGCCTACAGAAGAATGCCATTTGGGTTATGTAACGCTTCTGCGACCTTTCAGCGCAGCATGATGTCGATTTTCACAGATATGACTGAGGAGTTCATGGAGGTCTTCATGGATGATTTTTCTGTGTATGGATCGTCATTCAAGGGCTGTCTGGATAACTTGTGCAAAGTGCTTCAGCGATGCGAGGAGAAGCACTTGGTTCTTAATTGGGAGAAATGCCACTTCATGGTACAAGATGGCATTGTTCTTGGGCACAAGGTTTCTAAGGCCAGAATCGAAGTCGATAAGGCCAAGATTCAGGTCATGACAAGCTTGCAACCACCACGATATGTTCCTGAGATACGAAGCTTCCTTGGTCATGCTGATTTCTACAGGAGGTTCATCAAAGATTTCAGCAAGCTTGCGCGTCCGCTCACAGCCCTGTTATGCAAGGAAGTCAAGTTTGATTTCACATCTGATTGCCTTGTAGCCTTCGAGGAAATCAAGAAGGCATTGGTGAGTGCTCCTGTCGTCCAACCACCTGATTGGAGCTTGCCTTTTGAGGTCATGTGTGATGCCAGTGATTTTGCTGTTGGAGCTGTGTTGGGTCAGAGGAAAGACAAGAAGCTCCATGCTATCTATTATGCCAGCAGGACGCTGGATGATGTTCAGCGAAATTACAGCACCACAGAGAAGGAGTTGTTGGCAGTGGTTTTCTCTTTTGAGAAATTTCGGTCCAACTTGATTGGGAGCAAGGTCATTGTTCACACAGACCATGCTGCTCTCAAATACCTGATGAAGAACAAGGACCTCAAGCCTCGTCTATGCCGATGGGTTCTTTTACTCCAAGGTTTCGACATCGAGATTAAGGACAAGAAAGGAGTTGAGAATGGAGTTGCTGACCACTTATCGCGACTAAAGGTCGATGAGTTCGTCCCTATCGATGATTGTTTGCCAGAGGAAGATGTTTACCTCATTGAAACGATCTTCCAGGACCTCTATCCCGAAAATCTGCAATTTTCACGAATTCAGACTTTCGGTATCGATCGATACTCACCTGGTATCGATCGATACCCGTCGCGACCTGCACCTGTTCTATCCGACGAGCAGTTGAATTGCTATGATGTCTGTCTAGTTGCTGACTCCAGTGCTGTACGTCCATGGTACGCAGACATCGCCAACTACCTTGCTATAGAGATTGAGCCAAAGTATCCCACAAAATATGCAAGGAAGAAGTTTATGCGCGATGTGAGGAGATTCTTCTGGGATGAGCCTTACCTATACAAGCATTGCTCAGATGGTGTCTACAGAAGATGCGTCGCAGAGTCTGAAATGCAAGCTATCCTTTTTCATTGCCATGGGTCTGAGTATGCTGGTCACTTTGCTCACTTCAAGACGGTATCCAAGGTTCTACAAGCAGGCTTCTGGTGGCCTACCATGTTTAAGGATGCTCACACATTCGTTTCATAGTGTGATGCTTGTCAGAGAAGGGGGAAGATCAGTAAGCGACATGAGATGCCACAAAATTTCATCCTTGAGGTTGAAGTTTTGATTGCTGGGGCATCGACTTTATGGGTCCCTTTCCACCATCACAGAAGAAACAATACATCCTGGTTGCAGTGGACTATGTCTCCAAATGGGTGGAGGCGATATCTAGTGAGAGGAATGACTCTGCAGTGGTTCTTAAGCTGTTTAAGACCATCATCTTTCCCCGCTTTGGATTTCCTCGAATTGTGATAAGTGATGGTGATATATCATGCTTTTTACTCTGTTTAAGCCATGATATAAGTTGTTTTATAGAGTCTTTCTAGTGTTTTGGAGTCTTTTACAGGTCTTAGCACGTTTGGAGCATTATTAGATTTACTGGAGCTTTTTGGAGCACTTTGGAGCAGAAGTTAAAGTTGTGTTGCTGAGTACCTGATTTCACGGCAAGTATCGATCGATACCCCCTGGTATCGATCGATACCCATCGCAGCAAACACAACCCGCGAGTCTTTCCAAGATTTGAAGAATTACAAAAGTGCCCAGAAGACTTTTAGTATTTACAAGAAGGCCCAAAACGTGTATTAGGTTATAAATATGAGTTTTCAGCCACTTGTTTAGGCTACGTTTTATTTTAGAATACTTTGGTTGTGAGAAACAAGTCTGAATCTCCCTTCGTCCGAGATCAGATCTCTAAACCTTTTTGATTATTTATTTGATGATTTATTCAGTTATGTCTATTGATTCAATTGCCATGTCTGAGTAGATCCACCTTAGGTTTAGGGTTTTCTCATAAAGGATTTCTCTGAATGCTAGGTTAAGTATCTGTTTAGGATTCACCATCTTAATTATAGTTCTTCGCCTTAGGTTGTGTTCAAAGCTAATTCTAGGTTGACGAATCTGGAACTTAGATCTTAGGATAATTGATTAGGCACGACAGTGCGATTAATTACCTGATAGAACCTAGGTGAGCAAATTGATTATTCGCAAAGAGATTTGGTTTAATTGATTTGTGAACATATCAAACCTGAGATTAAAGCTGATTTAGTCTTTAGGATTCGCAAAGAGATTTGGAATTCCTAGGAATTAGATTTAGATAATTCTCGCAACGACAGTTGGTTAATTATACTTTAGTGATTTGAGTTCTAGAACCGTGCTTAATCTGAGTCATGTTAGTTAATTTAGCTGCATTCATTGATTTCCTGAGAAATACCCTGAGCCTATATTCTCTCCATTGATTTACAATCTTTTTAATTTCTGCACTGCTCTCAATTACATCTGTTTCACTTAACGTAATTCAGCATCTAGAATCTATTGTGTGTTTCTGTGAGTTCTTGTGTTCGACCCCTAGCTATACTACGACAACTGCTTTATTACTGTTAGGGTATTAAATTGAGCATATCAGATGGTGGCTCTCACTTCATCAACAGGATTCTAGAGAGGTTGCTAAGGAAGTATGGTGTAAACCATAGAGTGGCTACTCCATACCACCCTCAAACCAGCGGGCAAGTCGAGGTCTCCAACAGGCAAATCAAGGAGATTCTGGAAAAGACAGTGAGTTCTTCAAGGAAGGATTGGTCTACAAAGCTGGATGATACACTATGGGCTTACAGGACTGCTTTCAAGACACCGCTGGGCACTACACCATTTCACATGCTGTATGGGAAAACATGTCACCTTCCAGTGGAGATTGAGCACAAGGCAGCATGGGCAACGAAGTTGCTGAACTTTGACATCAAGCCTGCTGCAGAAATGAGGTTGATTCAGATGAACGAGCTGGATGAGATTAGGCATCACGCCTATGAGAACTCAAGGCTGTACAAGGAGAGAACAAAGGCTTATCATGATAAGAAGATCATCTCTAGACACTTCGAGCCTAATGACCAGGTACTTATGTATATCTCTCATTTACAATTGTTTCCTGGTAAACTGCGTTCTCGTTGGTCAGGTCCCTTCACCATCAAAGAGGTCAGACCACATGGAGCTGTCGTACTGATCGATCCAGCAGGAGCTGAGTTCACTGTCAACGGACAAAGAGTGAAACATTATTGGGCGAAAGCCGAGATTCCAACAGGGCAGATAATGCCTTTGGATGATGCACCAACAGCCTGAAAGGCGTTACAGTCAAGCTATTGACGTTAAACGAGCGCTTGGTGGGAGGCAACCCACTGGTGAGTCTGTCCTTGAGTCATTTTTGGTTTTTATTTTCGTTTGTTTTGAGTCTGTGTCAGGATGAACAAGGAGCAACTCGAAATCGCCTAAGCATCGATCGATACCCCACTGGTATCGATCGACACCAATCGCGAATAAAAGGTTCGTCAAGTCGATTTAAGCCTGGTATCGATCGATACCCAGGCTGTGTGTCGATCGATACTTGACGTTCCAGCAAGGTAACTTCTTGTTTCTCTTCGTTTATCCTCTTCTTTTGTTTTATTTCACTGACTCTAGGCTAGATAACACTGGGGACAGTGTTGTTCAAGTCTGGGGGAGGTGTCTGCTGACAAAGTTTTTGTTTTTCTTAGAGTCAGTCGTTTTATCGAGTCAAAATTGTTTTATTGAGTCAAAATTTGTTGGAGATTATGATCCTGTGCTTGAACCTATTGATTTGATTTTGTTTTTGAGTGCACAGTGTTACAGGATCAGTTCTAGATCGACTAATGAAAAATCCAAAGACTGACCAGTTGACTAGAAAACATCCATGTCTCCAGCAGAGTTCTTCTGAAGCCTGAGCCAAATTTTTGCACTTCATCAATGTGGTTAGTATTCATAGAGCTTGATTCATCATTCATATCTGATAAAGGAACCCATGTGTTTAGATTTATAGTATCTCTCTCCCCTGTTATAAGTTGATAGATAAGAGCATAAAAGATTGAAATGATTTTCTTCTGAGTAGAGGGTTAGGAAAATTTCCAGCGATCCCATTATTCTACTTAAGAGGGAATGATCACACAAAGGATTGGAAGCGAGGCTAGGATTTTCCTATGATGCCATTATTCGCCTACATCCTTTGATACATAGATAGGGAAGAACCGGGGATTTGGTGGCAAACACCATCAATACTCGCGTCTCATACCTTGATGTGTATATGCTGAGCAGAAAAGAATAAAAAAATAATAATAAGAACACAATAAGAAATAAGTCTGGGGGAGAGAAATTTATACAAGAAGTGTGAAAAGTGTGGTTCCTTTGTCTTGATATTGTCTGGTAAAGAGTCTAGAAGGCACTTGAATGTTAGCTGCAGAGATGAAACTGGCGATGAGAGCTTTACTTGAACAATGCTGTGGGATAATGTGTGGAGTCTGGAAAAGCTGCGAATGTCTACGGAGAAGTACATGGTGGTTAGATCAAAAGCTGATCAGGTGACATTTGGGTACTTGGAAAAGGAGTCATTTCGATGGTTCAGGAACAGGTGAGTCTCCGCGTTTTCAAACCTCTTTCTCTGTTTAGTCTTCTATTTGCTTGAGGGCAAGCAAAGGCTATGTCTGGGGGAGTTGATATATCATGGTTTTTACCCTGTTTAAGCCATGATATAAGTCCTTTTTATAGAGTCTTTCTAGTATTTTGTAGTCTTTTAGAATCTTTTATAGGTCTTAGCACGAATTGGAGCATAATTGGAATTATTGGAGTTCTTTGGAGCATTCTGGAGCGAAAGTGAAGTCTGATGACTAAGTGTCCGATCTGAACGACAAGCATCGATCGATACCCCCCTGGTGTCGATCGACACCCATCGGAGAAATCATGGGCCGCGACTTTTTATGAAGTTTTGGAGATTTGCAAAAGTGCCCAGAAGTCTCTGATAATTACAAGAAGACCCCAAGTCGTGATTTATGTTATAAATAGGGTTTTATAGCCACTTGTTTAGGCTATGCTTTATTTTGCTTAAGATTAAGAAAGATTTTGGTGAGAGATACAAGTCTGATTTCCCTTCGTCCGAGATCAGATCTCAAACCTTTGTTTTCTCTTTCTGATTTTATATAGAGTATTTATTCAAACATGTTTATTAATTTAATCTCCATGTCTGAGTAGATCTCTTGTTAGGTTTGGGGATTCTCATTAGGGATTTCTTTGAATGCTAGGTTGATTAGTTATTTAGGGTTCATAATCTGAATTAGTTCTTCACCTTAGGTTGTTCTCAAAGCTAATTCTAGATTGATCACCTAGAACTTAGATCTTAGGATAATTGATTAGGCACGACAGTGCAATTAATTACCTGATAGAACTAGGGTGAGCAAATTGATTATTCGCAAAGAAATTTGGTTTAATTGATTTGTGAACATATCAAACTTGAAATTAAGGCTGATTTATTCTTAGGGATTTGCAAAGAAATTTGGGATTCTGAAGTTTAGATTTAGATAGTTTTCGCAACGACAGTTGGTTAACTATGCATTAGTGATTTGAGTTCTAGAACCGTGCTTAACCTGAACCCTGATTAGTTAGTTTATTTGCATTCATTGATTTCCTGAGAAATATCCCTGAACCTATCTTTTCCCAATTGAATTACAATCTAGTTTACTGCTTCCTGTTTTCTGTTTTAAACTGAATTGCTTAGCTTAGCCTGATCCAATAATTTATTCAGTGATTTCTGTGGATCTTTGTGTTCGACCCCTAGCTAGACTACAACTACTGCTTTAGTACTGTTAGGGTATTAAATTGAGCATATCAGTTAACCCACATATCCTATCATATTGATCGATATGATCCAATGGATCCTCCATAGATAAGCCGTGGAATTTGTTGCTTTGAACCATGTTGATCAATCCCGGCTTCACCTCGAAGTTGTTGTTCTCATCCGGTGGAGCTTGGATCCCTTGACGGTTTTGATGGGCATTGGCGGCATCACCCACTCCTATCACGTTTTGAGCCCTTGGGGGATGATTAGGGGCTCTCATTGGTCGGACGGGTGGATGTGGGGCATTTTGAGCTTGTCCGCCTTGAGCGTGGTGGTTTCCATTACCACCTTGAGCGTGGTGGTTTCCATTACCACCTTGAGAGTCGTGGTTTCCATTACCACCTTGAGCGTGGTGGTTTCCATTACCACCTTGAGCGTGGTGGTTTCCATTACCAACTTGTTGAGGATGTGGAAGGTTGTCCACATTATCATGAATGTCCCCAAGTGGAACATTTTCATAGTGATCCATGTCGCTCTCAACTTCTTGTTGTCTCACACGTGCTTCCCTTGTTCTAAACCCTCGGTATGAGCGATGTATGTCGTCCCTTGGTCCAACTAGATTGTCGTTGCCTCGAGATCGCGGATGCATGCACCTATAGGTTTAGAGATAGCAATCGAAAGTGAAAGACATTAGTAACTTTGGTAGAAAATAAAACTTAAGCTCACTAAGAACCTAAATCCCAATGTTAAAACAAATCCCAATATGGCAACGGCGCCAAATTGATACAAGACTTTTTAGTCTCTAGGAGGTATCAATAACTCCAATACGTGTAGTATGAAGGTTATCAATCCATAAAGGGATTTATTATAATCACTAAGAATGCAAGGCACTTAAAGTAAGTTAAGCTAAACAAATGTGGTTTGTTGTTAAGAATCAAATTCGAATTAAGCAAAGCAAAAGCACTAAATAAGATTGTAAATCAATAAACAAAAGCGGAGCAAGAGACGGGGTTATTGATGTAAGGTGATCCAAGTCCAATTAGTGGTGTTCATTCACTCAAAGAAGCTAATTCCTAGGCATATGATCCTTAATCTTGACTAATTCTCTTTCAAGCAACTAATCACTATACTAATCATCTAATTCATTAACAAAATTTCATTTGTGAATCATTGATTTGCAAGCACTAAGAATACAAACAAGATCAACCAAAAATACACCATAGACAACTATTCTCACTCATAGGCTAGGAGCATAGATTTCTTGTCTAGTTCATCAAGGCATTTCATCAAACATTCATGAAATGCCTTATGATATAGATCCACTCTGTCAAGCTAGACCTAGCATTAGAGACACTAGACAAGAAGGAAAATAAGATTATCTAACCCTAAACACTACTAATCAAACATTGAATCACCTTAATCTACCATATCTCAAGATCCTAAAAGACTACTCACTAATCATCATGGGTTCAACAAATCTAATAAAAGAATAGTTAAAACTCATGATCAAGATGATTGGATGATTAGAAAGTAGAAGATAGATGAATCCAATCAAGAAAACTAATACCAAATTGCATAAATCAAAAAGATCAATCTCTTACAAATCACTCTTAGAGAGGGGTTTTGCCTAAGAAAAGACTTAGCCCATCAAAATTAGGTTTTTGGGCATAACTAGTGAATAGTGATGAACCGGGTCGACACGGGAAAAACCGGATACCGATCCGGTTTAGATGGATAAAGAGTGTTCTGGCGGCCAATACCGAGGTCACTCGTCGGTACCACACCTCGGTATTGAACCTGGGTTTGTGTACCGACGAGGGGTACCAAGCAATGACATCGGTATTGAGGGGAGATGCTTGATGTTCCTTCGATGAATACCGAGGTCACTCTTCGGTGTTGTTGCTCGGTGTTAAGAGATTTTTCCCCCGGGTTTCCTCCGAGAGCAGCACCGATCAGATGCACCGAGTGATATTGTAACACCCCCGACGCATTCCCATTACCACGCCGGAAAGCGCCACAAGTAACGATAGCACGGATGGTTCCAAACCGTCCGCTTGCGGAGAACGACCCAAACCTAAGCATCCCATTCTACTTAAGCCAGATCATTTCCCCTACTATCGTTCCTCTCGCCCAAGGCCTAAGGCTTGCAATCCCGTACCCAGGCCGAGAGTTGTGTTAGCCGGACTAAGCTAATATCAGACGGAACCAGTTGATAAAGAAAATACGCCTTTATTTAATTATATCAAGGTTTCTTCAAAACAACAACAACCGTTCGAAGTGTTTTCCATATCGAGCCTAACGCCCCAAAAAGATTACTTAAACATCATGAAATACATATTTTACAAAGGCAATAAAAACTACAATACTGGCGGCCTAACGTTCCTTCCTTTCCGGATAAGGTTCTATGGGTTACCTGCAAAACAAATGAGTTGTTGAGTGCTAATCACTCAGCGAGTCACGGCTCCCCCTAACAGTTCAACAATTCCCCACCCAAACCCAAAATAACACGCAACACACAATCAAGTCCCGGACAAGGGATGACAATCAAACTTCGCTTTGAAAACAGTTAGAGCCTCCAAAGGTCTCACGCACGTTCGATCCATTATTCCCTACCGCCATCCCGTCGGATAGCCCCCGGCCATAGACAGTTAACCCGTACCTCCGAGTCAAAACTATCTCGTTCCTGGAATAGCCCCCGGCCCATAGGCAATTAGTCCGTACTTCCGAGTGTCTAGGGTAAATCGACACGTCGCTTCTCAGACGCACTCGACCAACGAGTTCAAAATCCGCGTTAAGTAAAATTGTAACCTCACACACAATACAATAATACTTTAACGAGATCTAATCACACAATCATGCATCCAAGCATTTAAACTAAACACGTAATCACACAACAGTCATCACATATAACTCACACAATCACGCAACAAACATAGCTCTAACTCACCTTGCTTTCGGATGGAAGTTCTCTAGGTTCGGTATACTATTGGGAAAGATTCTGATTCCTCGGCCAAAACCGCTTGATGTGGTCTCGTGATCACCTTCGGGAAGCTTCTCGGACTTACTTCCTCTCGCCGGAATATTCTTCCCCTCGCCGGAATATTCGCCGGAATATTCTCTCTTCCGCCGGAATATTCGCCGAAAAATATTTCCCCTCGCCGGAATAATCGCCGGAATATTCTCTCTTCCGCCGGAATATTCGCCGGAAAATACTTCCCCTCGCCGGAATTTCTCTCTCTAGAGTTTGCAAACAGGTGTGGAAAATAACTAAGTGGTTATGGGGGTATTTATAGTGTTCTAACACTTGGGAACCAAGTTTCAACCTCTCTTCCGATTGGTTGGAAGCGGGCGGCACTTCCGGTTGGTCGGCTTCGGGCGGCGATTCTGATTGGTTGTCTCTGGGCGACGATGTGTCGTGCTTAGCTCGATTTGTCGTGCTTAACTCGATTTGTCGTGCTTAGCTCGATTTGTCATGCTTAGCTCGATTTTTTTCGCATGATCTTTCCTCGGCGATCTGATCATTGTTCCCCGGCAGTTGCCAGCTACACTTTTCGAAAAAATCTCCTCAGCTAAATTTTCCCCCGGCACGAAATTCTCCCTCGGCTAAAACTCGTCTTCTTTGATATCTTCCCAACGGCTCGTCCGATTTCGATTCCGTCTCGACCAAAGTGTTTATTTTGGCCAAAACAATCGAAATGAACCATCCCTCGGCTGAATTTCTGACTATGATTTTCTTCGACCGTCTCTTCTCACTACCGGGTTATTACATCCTTTTCCCCTTAAAAGAATTCGTCCTCGAATTCGTAAGGTTAGGTAGAATGGGTTTCCAAAGGTTTAAAGGGCAAGGTTCCTAAGATTTCTCTAACTTAACCAAAATATCACAAAATCACATAATCACAGAATCATGCAATCAATCACTCACAAGCAATCACCAAATGAGTTAGCGCCCTTACTTACCGACCGCGACCTGCGAGGCTGTCCCCTCACCGAAATTCGTCTCACCGGCATCTGCATCGATGTCCAAAGGTAAGTCCTAATCCAACTACCTACAAAGGAACGTACCAGTTTTCCTAATTGCCTTTGCGACACATTTTGACTTGATAAAACACTTTGAAAACTGAGTCTCGGAGCATGATCCTGAACCATGCTCTGATACCACCATTGGTAACACCCCCGACGCATTCCCATTACCACGCCGGAAAGCGCCACAAGTAACGATAGCACGGATGGTTCCAAACCGTCCGCTTGCGGAGAACGACCCAAACCTAAGCATCCCATTCTACTTAAGCCAGATCATTTCCCCTGCTATCGTTCCTCTCGCGCAAGGCCTAAGGCTTGCAATCCCGTACCCAGGCCGAGAGTTGCGTTAGCCGGACTAAGCTAATATCAGACGGAACCAGTTGATAAAGAAAATACGCCTTTATTTAATTATATCAAGGTTTCTTCAAAACAACAACAACCGTTCAAAGTGTTTTCCATATCGAGCCTAACGCCCCAAAAAGATTACTTAAACATCATGAAATACATATTTTACAAAGGCAATAAAAACTACAATACTGGCGGCCTAACGTTCCTTCCTTTCCGGATAAGGTTATATGGGTTACCTGCAAAACAAATGAGTTGTTGAGTGCTAATCACTCAGCGAGTCACGGCTCCCCCTAACAGTTCAACAATTCCCCACCCAAACCCAAAATAACACGCAACACAGAATCAAGTCCCGGACAAGGGATGACAATCAAACTTCGCTTTGAAAACAGTTAGAGCCTCCAAAGGTCTCACGCACGTTCGATCCATTATTCCCTACAGCCATCCCGTCGGATAGCCCCCGGCCATAGACAGTTAACCCGTACCTCAGAGTCAAAACTATCCCGTTCCTGGAATAGCCCCCGGCCCATAGGCAATTAGTCCGTACTTCCGAGTATCTAGGGTAAACCGACACGTCGCTTCTCAGACGCACTCGACCAACTAGTTCAAAATCCGCGTTAAGTAAAATTGTAACCTCACACACAATACAATAATACTTTAACGAGATCTAATCACACAATCATGCATCCAAGCATTTAAACTAAACACGTAATCACACAACAGTCATCACATATAACTCACACAATCACGCAACAAACATAGCTCTAACTCACCTTGCTTTCGGATGGAAGTTCTCTAGGTTCGGTTTACTATTGGGAAAGATTCTGATTCCTCGGCCAAAACCGCTTGCCGTGGTCTCGTGATCACCTTCGGGAAGCTTCTCGGACTTACTTCCTCTCGCCGGAATATTCTTCCCATCGCCGGAATATTCGCCGGAATATTCTCTCTTCCGCCGGAATATTCGCCGGAAAATACTTCCTCTCGCCGGAATATTCGCCGGAAAATACTTCCCCTCGCCGGAATTTCTCTCTCTAATTTCTCTCTCTAGAGTTTGCAAAAAGGTGTGGAAAATAACTAAGGGGTTATGGGGGTATTTATAGTGTTCTAACACTTGGGAACCAAGTTTCATCCTCTCTTCCGATTGGTTGGAAGCGGGCGGCGCTTCCGGTTGGTCGGCTTCGGGCGGCGATTCTGATTGGTTGTCTCCGGGCGGCGATGTGTCGTGCTTAGCTCGATTTGTCGTGCTTGATACAAGACTTTTTAGTCTATAGGAGGTATCAATAACTCCAACACGTGTAGTATGAAGGTTATCAATCCATAAAGGGATTTGTCCTAATCATTAAGAATGCAAGGCACTTAAAGCAAGTTAAGCTAAACAAGTGTGATTTGTGATTAATTATCAATTCAAAACAAGTGAATAGCAAAAGCACTAAGCAAGATTGTAAATTAATAGGCAAAAACGAATCTAGAGATAGGTTTATCGATATAAGAAGTCCCAAGTTCAATTCATGATGTTCATTTACTTAAGCAAACTAATCCCTAGGCATAAGATCCTAAAGTTGACTAATTCTCTTTCAAGCAATTAATCACTATGCTAATCATCTAACCCATTAGCAAATCATCATTTGTGGATCATTGATTAGCAAGCATTAAGTTTAAATCAACAAGATCAACCAAAAATACACCCTAGACAACTATTGTCATAGGCTAGGAATGTAAATCTCTTGTTTAATTCATCAAAGCATTTCACCAAACACTTGGTGTGCATGAAATGCCTTATGATCTAAATCTACTTTTTCAAGCTAGATTTAGCCTTAAGAACATTAAACAAGAAGGGATATAAGAAGATCTAACCCTAAACACCATGAATCAAGCCTAAGAACATCTTAATCTACCCTCTCTCTAAACCCTAAAAGACTACTCAAGATCCATCAAGAACACCTCAAAATCAATATGGATGGGAGATGGATTCATTGATGGGTGATGGATAATCAAGATGAAAAGATGATAGATGGAAGAGATTGATGAAAATAAATACCAAATTGCATAAAAACCAAAGATCCTTCTTACAAATCTCAAACTCTCTCAAAGGGCAAGGTTTTGAGCATAAGAAAAAGCATACATAAAAATTAGGTTTAGATGAGTATTTATAAGAAAAAGTGGACAACAGGATTAACATCAATGTGTTGCATCGATGTGTGGCAGTCTTCTGGTCGATGTGAATCTTGCTGGAGCTGGGCATCGATGTGTGACATCGATGTGGATGATGTCTTGGGCGAGGTTAAGCTCCCTGGTGTAGCATCAATGTGTTGCACCGATGTGTGACTGCTCTCTGGTCGATGTGAGTCCTGCTGAAGCTAGGCATCGATGTGGATGGTGTCTCGGGCGAGGTTAAGCTCCCTGGTGTAGCATCAATGTGTTGCACCGATGTGTGACTGCTCTCTGGTCGATGTGAGTCCTGCTGAAGCTGGGCATCGATGTGTGACATCGATGTGGATGGTGTCGTGGGCGAGGTTAAGCTCCCTGGTGTAGCATCAATGTGTTGCACCGATGTGTGACTTCCTTTCTGATCGATGTGAGAGCTGACAAACTCCCAAAACGTCTTTAACCGCTTCTCTTGCTTCCGGACCCAATGCTCTTAAGCCAACTCCATCAAATTGCCTCCAAAGTACCTAAAAAAGGATTCCAAAATATGCAAGACTTACTAGGACCAAATGCAAAACACCTAAGACTCTAAATGAGACAAGAACAAGTATGATATGTCATGAAGATCTAAGTAAATGACCTAAAATCTATATGAAATGCATGCTAAAACCATATAGAATATGCACATATCAATTCCCCTAAACTTAAACCCTTGCTTGTCCTCAAGCAAACGAGGTCAAGGTTGAGATATGCAATGAAATGCAAGTGGAGCTCGAACCTATAAGAAGCACAAGAAACAATCGCACTCAACGTCCAAGTTACTAGTTCTAGGATGCACCAAAGATGTCTATTCAAAAGGAGATAGCCATTTCCTTCACAACATGCTACAAGCCAAACCTCAATCTAGACAAACCCTTATATTCTCTAACCTCTTGACATTGATTAATGGTTTTATCCGTGAATGGTGCTTATACAAAATCAAATGAAACCGCTTGGCTAAAGGACCGGTTATGAGATGAAAGTGATCTCATCAATATGCAAGGGCAATCAAACACAAGGATCTCTCAATGAACGAGCAAACTTTGACAAAATGCTAAAGGTAAAAGGCAACCTATGCATACAAGGAAAAACTTTCGTCTACCCGAATGCTTAGAGTGTCTCTATCCTAAAGCTCTTAACCCGTTGCGCCCATAACTTAAGCTACCCTTTTATCATGAGGCATTTTGCCCTTTTGAAACCCGCACATCTTCCTTGTCTCTTCACTTCGCTTTCTTCTCAATTGGGGACCACTTCTTCTTCCTCGTTGTTCATGGTTTGGTACTTCCTTGTTGTTATCTAGCTCTTCTTTTCTTCCCTTTTTTTGGTTCCCGCCTCTTCTCATTCTTTTGATGCCTTGGCCATTTTGGCCTTCTTCTTTTTCTTTGTATCTTTTGAGGCCAACTTAATCTTAGAGCTAGACTTATGATCTTTGCACAAACCATTCCACAAATTCGATCCCCTTTTCCATATCCTTGTCATTCTTTCTATTTCACAATTCATTCCAATCACGCCATTTACTAAGTTTAAAACCCGTTTCCCCCAAACTTAAATTAAGAACCGCCATCCTAACTAGCCTATTCCTAGATTAGCCCCTTGATGATGGAGCTAAATCTATACGAGAGTGCTTCCTTGTCGCCCTAAACCTAACACTTTTTGTCAAGTTCATTCCAAATTAGGCCTCACAAAACACACACGAAGGACTATTGGCTAGAAAGGAGGTAATTGTCATGGTAGGGAAACCAATCCTAAGATGGGATTTGGCTATTTGGACAAGCAAGAGTGGTTAAAGGAATAAGAATGCCCAAATATGTATATGTGATCTACGAGTTCATTTAGGTTTGCATAAGCACAATAATTACATGTCAAATTATGCATTTTCGATGCCCATCTTCTCCAAAACCATCTTCTTTACGCATTTTCGATCTTTGTTAGACCCTTTTGATTTTTTTTTTTTTATTAAGTGTTCTTAGGGAGCTTGATTTCGAGGGAAAATGATGTTCGAGGAATAAAATATCCGGGGAGGAAGTATTTCCCGGGGAAGAAATGTTTCCCGGGATGAAAATGTCCCTCAAAATATCCCCCGGATATTTTTTTTTTCCCCTCCACGGCAAATAGCCATCAACTAGAATTCAATTTTTGTTGACCAAATTTGAATTCTGTTGACTGGATCTATTATCCAATGGTCCAAAGGCTCCTTTGACCAAGGTAAATTGACCATTCCACTAAGGTAAGCTTTCTTCTCCTCCAAATTCGCAACAATGGCTATTTCCACTTCTTAAACTTCAAAAGCTCATATCTCTCTCAATTCTTAACCAAAAATAGCGATTTAAATTGCTAAATTTCGGATTTTCCATCCTCTTTCTGGATCTACCAACCCCCTTTTCTTTTAAGGTCTGCATCCTCAAGGTATTTCATTCACATTTCTTCATGAAAAATATCAAGAACTT
Source organism: Eutrema yunnanense (assembly GCA_002933935.1). Classification (NCBI taxonomy): domain Eukaryota; kingdom Viridiplantae; phylum Streptophyta; class Magnoliopsida; order Brassicales; family Brassicaceae; genus Eutrema; species Eutrema yunnanense. The sequence goes on along the minus strand of PKML01012785.1, from coordinate 162,069 downwards.
GCTCATAAATGGAAATTTCATGAATTTGTTTGGGGAAATGATTTCACTTGCATAAATACCTTGGGTTTAGGCTCGAAAATGGCTAGGATAGGTAGTTCATGAGCTGATTTTTCGGATCTTGAGAAAATTTGGAGATTTTTAGCAAAGAACCTCAATTTTTTCTTGATGTTTATGCTTAAAAGTTCAAAAATCCGAAATTGGAGAGAAGAATTGATGCGTGCCTTATCTTGTTGCACATGGTTCATCTTATGGTGGATACTCATAAGATTGGAACCCTTGTATGCCCAATCTTGTATAAAAGTTGTGTTTTCAATTTTTTGGAACTTATGTACTCCTTGAGATTATGTAGGTGCCATGAAGACAACAAACAACTCAATTCCAACTTCAAGCATGGCAACAAGGAAGAGAGAGAGAGGACAAGGGGCATGTGCCAAGCCAAGTGAGAAAAAGGAAGCGGCGGTCACTTCGAAAGAAAATGCAAGGAAGCTCGCTTTAGCAACAAAATCCAATGCTAAGGCTAAAGGGAAGAGCATTGTGCGAGAGGAAGAAGAAGATACCTCGGTGGAAGAAGCGGAAAGAGAGCCCACGGTTGAAGAATACTATGAGAAGTTCTCAACCTTGAAGTTCGAGCAAGGAGTATTCGTGGACTCGGTGGTTTTGCAGAAGATGGGCATATATGACGATGTTGCTCGTGTGTTTAAGAACGTGGGTCTCGGGAGATTCATGACGATGAAGGAAGTGGCTCACAAGGACCTCACTTGTCAATTCCTTGCATCCCTTGAAGCGCGGTTCTATGGGATAGGAAACAAGAGAGCAAATGCAAGTACCGGCTTTGGAGAAATCAGATTCGATGTGAATAAGAAGACCTACCGGGTCACTTTTCATGAGCTTTGCGAAATTTTTGGTTTCAAGGAAGAAGGTACCTATGGTGAACCATATTTCCACTATCCGGATCATGAGCTCCAACGCTTTTGGGAAACGATTGCTTCTGATGCCTACCAACCCGGCGTTTGCAAGGGATCTAGCATTCGGAACCCTATCCTAAGATACGTGCATATGGCACTAACCCGCACATTCTACACTAAGGTGGAGTTTAACAAGGTTGTCAAAGAGGAAATGGAATTGCTAGGACTTGGCGTGAAACCCCTACTCAAGACGCTAAGCAATGGAAAGGAATTTATGGGAAATGAGAAAACCCCTTCCTTTGCCACTACCTTGGTGAGGCAAATGCTCTTTCACAAGAATTGGGCTTGGGAGACTAATTCGAAGAAATCCGCATTAGCCATCGGTTGGATCATCACTCCCATCCTCAAAGCGAAAGGGATCAAGCTTACGTTGGTTGATGAGAAATGGAAGTTGATGGATGAGTGCTACCTTGCACGTACGCGCTTCACCAAAGGAAAGGTAGATGGCAACTTTGCCTACAACCTTAAACTCAACAAAACGCTCCTCGCGCAAGTTCTATTGCCTAACATCGCCATCACAAAACTTGATGAACCGAGAAACATCTTCTTCTACCCGACAAAGGACCATTTCTACAACCAAACCATCAACCCACCGCTTGAGCCTTTCCGCACGAGAGCACCAAGGAAGAGCGAAACCGCTACTAGTGCATGCCCCGACTTTGTCCTTGACTCCGATGATCAAGATGCCGGAAACTCGCGCCCCACGCCCATCTATGGTGGAGAGCGGTATCACTTCGATCCATACGAAGGTACCATGTGTAGCCAAGCCTTACGCCATGCACACCACCAATCGAGACTCCTCCAACGTTGGTGCAAGTGGCAAGACCAAAGCATGAAGAAGATGGCAATGGTAATCAAGAAGTTGGAGAGGACGGTTAAAGGCATGGAAAAGACAATCAAGGAGCTCAAGAGGGAGGGTAAAGCTAGCACATCCGAAACCCAAGAGGAAGAAGGATGTGGTCTAGACATGAGCCACACGCTCCATGAAGGTGAAATGATGACGCTCGGAGAGGGAAGCCACTCATTGGCACATAACGATAAAGTAGCAAAAAGAAAAGCCATGAGATCCCCTTCACCTTGCTCAAGCAACCCATCACTCTCGATGGGGACTTCGTCCCCATCCCAAAGCTTCTAAGGTAATTCCAAAACCTTTGTACATAGCATTTAGAATCATGTTTTCTTTCTTTCTGTCATGCATTGTTTAGCTCTCTCTTAAGCTTCTATTACACAAGGGACTGTGTAATTTAAGTTTGGGGGAGGGTTTGTGTGTTATCTAACATCGTTTTTGATGTTCTTATTTT
>PKML01012785.1:123425-142376 GCA_002933935.1 Eutrema yunnanense | reverse complement strand
AAATTTTCCTAACCTCGCTTTCAACCTTTGTGTGATCATTCCCTCTTAAGTAGAATAATGGGATCGCTGGAAATTTTCCTAGCCCTCTACTCAGAAGAAAATCATTTCATCTTTTATGCTCTTATTTATCAACTTATAACAGGGGAGAGAGATACCATTACTTTAACATATGGGTTCCTTTGTCAGACATGAATGATGAATCAAGCTCTATAAACACTAACCACATCGATGAAGTGCAAAAATTTGGCTCAGGGTTCAGAAGAACTCTGCTGGAGACATGGATGTTTTCTAGTCAACTGGTCAGTCCTTGGATTTTTCATTAGTCGATCTAGAGCTGATCCTGTAACATTGGTCACTCAAAAACCAAATCAAAACAACAATTCAAGTACATGATCATCATATTCAACAAGTTTTGACTCAATAAAACGACTTTGACTCGATAAAACAACTGACTCTAAGAAAAACAAAAACAATATCAGCAGACACCTCCCCCAGACTTGAACAACACTGTCCCCAGTGTTATCTAGCCTAGAATAGGTAAAATAAAAAAAAAGAACATAATAGAACGAAGAGAAACAAGAAGTTACCGTGCTGGAACGTCTGGTGTCGACCGACACACGGCCTGGTATCGATCGATAATAGGCTTAAGTCGACATGAACCTTTCTCAATCGCGTAGGGCATCGAACGATACTGATGGGCATCAATCGACACTCGGGCGATTTCAAATCTGCTCCTTGTTCATCCTAACACAAAACGAAAAATAAAAGAAAAATGCTTATATATATAGACTCACCAGTGGGTTGCCTCCCACCAAGCGCTCGTTTAACGTCATTAGCTTGACTGTAACGCCACTCAGGCATTGGGTGCATCATCCAAAGGCATTATCTGCCCTGCTGGAATCTCGGCTTTCGCCCAATAGTGTTTCACCCGTTGTCCATTGACAGTAAACTCATCTCCTGTAGGACTAATCAGCAAGATGGCACCATGTGGTCTGACTTCCTTAATTGTGAAAGGACCTGACCAACGAGAACGCAGTTTACCAGGAAACAATTGCAAAATAGAGTTATACAGTAGTACCTGGTCATTTGGCTCGAAATGTCTGGAGATGATCTTCTTATCATGATAGGCTTCAGTCCTCTCCTTGTACAGCTTGGAGTTCTCGAAGGCGTGGTGCCTCATCTCATCCAACTCGTTCAGCTGAATCAATCTCCTCTCTGCAGCAGGCTTGATGTCAAAATTCAGCAACTTCGTCGCCCACGCTGCCTTGTGCTCAATCTCCACTAGAAGGTGACACGCTTTGCCATACATCAAGTGAAATGGTGTAGTGCCCAGCGGTGTCTTGGAAGCAGTCCTATACGCCCATAGCGCGTCATCCAGCTTCTTAGACCAATCCTTCCTAGAAGCACCTACTGTCTTCTCCAAAATTTCCTTGATTTTCCTGTTGGAGACTTCGACTTGCCCACTGGTCTGAGGGTGATATGGAGTAGCCACGCGATGATTTACACCATACTTCTTCAGCAACCTCTCGAATTTTTTTTTGATAAAGTGAGAACCACCATCACTTATCACAATTCGAGGTACTCCAAATCGAGGGAAGATGATGGTCTTAAACAGCTTAACGACCACCGAAGAATCATTGGTTCGGCTAGCAATCGCCTCCACCCATTTGGACACATAGTCCACAGCAACCAGGATGTACCTGTTCTCGTATGATGAGGGAAAGGGACCCATAAAATTGATGCCCCAGCAATCGAAAACTTCAACCTCAAGGATGAAATTCTGTGGCATCTAATGTCTTTTGCTGATCTTCCCTCTCCTCTGATAGACATCACACTGTGCGATATAGGCATGAGCATCCTTGAACATAGTAGGCCACCAGAAGCCTGCTTGAAGAACCTTGGACACCGTCTTGAAAGTAGCAAAGTGACCAGCATACTCAGAACATGGCAGTGAAAAAGAATCGCTCGTACTTCAGACTCTGCAGCGCATCTTTTGTAGATATCATCTGAGCAGTGCTTGTATAGGTAAGGCTCATCCCAGAAGAACCTCCTCATCTCGCGCATAAACGTCTTCCTTGCATACTTTGTGGGATACTTTGGCTCAGTCTCTACAGCAAGGTAGTTGGCAATGTCTGCGTACCATGGACGTGCATCACTAGAGACATCAGCTAGATAGACATCATAGGAGTTTAAGTGCTTTGCAGACAAAACATGTCCAAATCGTGACGGGTATCGATCGACACTAGGTGAGTATCGATCGATACCGGAAGTCTGCATTCGTGAAAATTGCAGATTTTCGGGACAAAAGTCTTGAAGTTGAGCTTCAATGAGGTAAATACCCTCCTCTGGCAAGCAATCATCAATAAGGACGACTTCATCGACCTTTAATCGTGATAAGTGGTCAGCAACGCCATTCTCAACTCCTCTCTTGTCCTTAATCTCGATGTCGAACCCTTGTAGCAAAAAAACCCATCGGCATAGACGAGGCTTGAGGTCCTTGTTCTTCAGCAGGTATTTGAGAGCAACATGGTCTGTGTGAACAATAATCTTGCTCCCAATCAAGTAGGACCGAAATTTCTCCAAAGAGAAAACGACTGCAAGCAACTCCTTCTCAGTGGTGCTGTAATTTTGTTGAGCATCATCCAACGTCCTGCTGGCATTATAAATAGCATGGAGCTTCTTGTCTTTTCTCTGGCCCAACACAGCTCCAACAGCAAAACACTTGCATCGCACATAACCTCAAAAGGCAAACTCCAATCAGGTGGTTGGACAATAGGAGCACTCACCAATGCCTTCTTAATCTCCTCGAAGGCTGCAAGGCAATCAGATGTTAAATCAAACTTGACATCCTTACATAACAGGGTTGTGAGTGGGCTTGCAAGCTTAGAGAAATCCTTGATGAATCTCCTGTAAAATCCAGCATAACCAAGGAAGCTTCGTATCTCAGGAACAGATCGTGGAGGCTGCAGGCTCGTCATGACCTGAATCTTAGCTTTGTCAACTTTGATTCCTGCCTTAGAAACCTTGTGTCCAAGAACAATGCCATCTTGTACCATGAAGTGGCACTTCTCCCAATTAAGAACCAAGTGCTTCTCCTCGCATCTTTGAAGAACCTTGCACAAGTTATCCAGACAATCCTTGAAAGACGATCCATATACTGAAAAGTCATCCATGAACACCTCCATAAACTCCTCAGTCATGTCTGTGAAAATCGACATCATGCATCGATTGAAGGTCGCTGGAGCGTTACATAATCCAAATGGCATTCTTCTGTAGGCGAATGTGCCATAGGGACATGTAAAATTCGTCTTTCCCTGGTCCTCTGGATGTATAGGAATCTAGAAAAAGCCCGAGTACCCATCAAGAAAACAGTAGTATGGGTGACTTGCTAACCTCTCCAGCATCTGGTCAATGAATGGCAACGGGAAGTGATCCTTCCTTGTAGCCGCATTCCGCTTCCTGTAGTCAATACACATCTGGTGACCAGTGATTGTCCTTGTAGGGATCAGCTCGTCCTTCTCGTTCTTCACTATTGTTATGCCTCCTTTCTTTGGCACAATGTGAACTTGACTAACCCAAGAACTATCTGAGATGGCATAGATAATCCCTGCTTCCAACAACTTCATCACTTCCTTCCTGACCACCTCCTTCAGGTTCGGATTCAGCCTCCTCTGACACTCAATCTAAGACTTTGATTCATCATCCAGGTGAATCTGATGCATGCATAAGTCTGCTGCTATACCTGAAATGTCATCAAGAGAATAGCCAAGAGCTTTGCGATACTTGCGCAGCTTGTTCAGCAGTAAGGCAATCTCTGCGTTGTTCAAAGAAACGTTAACAATGACTGGGTATGTAGAATTAGGACCAAGAAAACTATACCTCAGATTTGCTGGAAGTGGCTTTAGTTCAACCTTAGGAGCATTCTCTGCACTCCAATCTCCAATCCCAGCAGCTTGCTTAGAACCGCCGACCAGCTCTCCTTCTGGCCGTAGGGTATCGACCGATACCAGAGGGGTATCGATCGATACCGGTGATGCTGAATCAAGCATCTTCGAGTATCCAGCAGTATCGTCACACGAACGGATCTCCGAAATGGCCGAACAGACCAATGCTCTCTCCAGTGGATCCTCATGGGGCATCTCCAGGAAGTACTCCTCAGCTATGTCACTGAAGGTGTCCACATAGAATGTCTGCCCATCGATGGTTGGCCTCTTCATCATCTTTTCCAAGTTAAAGGACATCACCAAATCACCGATGTTGAGAGCTATCTGTCCATTCTTGCAGTCAATCAAGGCTCCAGCAGTTGCAAGGAATGGTCTGCCCAGGATAAGAGGATCCTTAGGCTCAGCATCGTACTTCAGGACGATGAAATCTGTTGGGATCAAGTAATTCCCAATCTTGATTGGTACATTTTCGAGTAGTCCCTCTGGAAGTCGCACTGAGCGATCAGCAAGTACCAGCGAGATCCTTGTAGATTGGAAATCTATCATTCCCATTCGCTTGGCAACTGAGTGTGGCATAAGGTTCACACTCGACCCAATATCGTAGAGAGCACGCTCAAATCTCTCTGTGAAGATAGTTCAGTCCAAAACAAAGCTCCCTGGGTCTGGTAGTTTCTTGGGAATTTTGTTGAGTAGGATCGCACTGCACTCAGCTGTGATCATCATGACACCTTCCTCCAGGTTCACATTGCTAGATATCTCCTGAAAGCTGGAGAAGTCTTAATATCATCAACAAAAGGAAGCTCCACAACCAACTTGTCTAACATAACCTTGCATCTAGCATCCTCCCATTCCTCTCCTTAACACTCTCAGGCTCCTTCTCGAACTGTGTCTCAGCATCGATCGACACTGGATGAGTATCGATCGATACACGGGATTTTGGATTCTCTCGTATAGGTGTCTGGGCTGGTATCGATCGATACTGGTTGGTATCGATCGATACACGTGGATTTTCAGAATCTCAATCGTCATCTCCAGCAAGATCGACGAAAATCTCTGATGTTGGGATGTGCTTTGCTCCTGCAATCACCTCTTTTCCACTCCTCAAGGTAATGGCATTGATGTGTGCTCTTGGATTCTCAGTTTTTCCTGGAAGATAACCTTCCTGCCTCTGCACAGCTGATGCGGTCTGAGCAACCTGAGTCTCCAGCTTCCTCTGACAAAGGTTTGCAGCTTCAATCTTCCCATTTAGATGGTCAATCTTCCCATTGAGATCAGTGTACAGATGGTCAATCTTCCCATTGAAATCCACTTGCAGTTTCTGCTGTCCCTGAAGAATCTGCTCAAGCATGGATTCCATCTTATTCTCTGTGGACTTTGGAGAGATGGGCTGGTACGAAGAGTTCCCGTAATTTCGACTGAAATCGCTGCTCTGTAGCGGTTTCTGAACAAACTGTTTCGCTCCAAAACCAGATTGGTTCCCCTCAAACTTGTATCCACTTTGTTGAGTGTTGTTGTTGAAGTTTCGGTTGTTGTTGTTGTTGAAGTTTCGGTTGTTGTTGTACCCAAATCGCTGACCCTGAAAACCAGAACCACCAACGTAGTTAACATCCTCCACCTCTTCTTCATCCATGATATCGACTCCATCAGTAAAATGTACAGTCTTCTTTGACTTCCCAAGCAGAAGATCCAACTTCGCTTGAACTTCAGCAATCAGCGATCCATCAATTCCTGCAGCCTGCTTCTTCCGCTCGAAATCAGCATTCTTGGTGCTATTGCTAGACGCCAAGTTCTCAATCAGCACAACCGCATCATCTGGATATCTGGTGTTGAAGTTCCCATTACTCGAAGTATCCAAAGCCATCTGGTACCTCCAATCGATCCCTCTGTAGAAAGTTCCCAACAGCTGAACCTGATTGAACCCATGGTGCGGGCAATCTCTCTGATATGATTTGAAACGAATCCAAGCAGCTTTGAGTGCCTCTGTTGGACCTTGAGAAAATTGAGAGATCTTGTTCCTGAGCTCTTCAGATCTCGCATCATCGTAGAAATTGATCAGGAATACATTCTTCGTCTCATCCCATGTAGTTAGCGAATCAGGAGCTAACTGCTTCAGCCAATAAGCAGCATCCCCACCAAGAGAGTACGGGAAGAGTTTGCAGAAAAGGAACTCATTGGGCACTCCATTGTACTTCATACCAGTGACCAAATCCTCGAACCTTTCGATATGATCCATGGGATGCTCATGAGGTAGGCCATGGAAAGGGTTCTGACTTACAAGAGCGTAATACGCAGGTTTCAGCTCGAAGTCATTCCTCTGAAAAGTTGGGATGCGAATCGCAGCTCGATTGGCAAAGAATTGATCAGGTATGTTGTGCTCACCAAGTGTTCTACCACGATCAACTCCAGCATTCCCAACGTTGGCTTGCGCAGCTGGCGCGACAATCTGACCAACAACAGCAGGAGGGGCAATGACGTTTCCAGCCTCATCAAGTCGCTGCCCTCTCTCATTGCACACTTGACCCTCTTGGTCTCTTAAGACTCCAGCTTCATCAGCTCTTAAAACCACTGGGTTGGTCATCCCTTATGTTTGCTTTGCCTTTCTGTTTGCGCGTTCTAAACGTGCTAGCTTCTCTAACGATAGATTGACTAGCGGAGTGCTCTTGTTTCTTCTGGTTTCACGATTAGGCATGCACCTGAACACACAAAAATCAAGAACGTAAGTAACCAAAGACACGATGAGTATCTATCAATACCAAGTGGTGTCGATCGATATCAACAAAATAAAACGACGCGTATCAACCGATACTAGGTAGTATTGATCGATACCGACAGGCTTAGTCGAAACTCGACAGCTAAAATCTAATGGCGAAATTGAGTCCCCGGCAACGGCGCCAAATTTGATATGCTCAAATTAATACCCTAAACAGTACTAAAGAAGTTGCTGCAGTATATCAGGGGTCGAACACAAGAACTCAGAGAAATCGCACAATAGATTGTATAGTTAACAAATCAAGCTAAACTATTCAGATTTAAACAAAAAGCAGTAAGCATTAAACGAGTTGTAATTCAATGGGAAAAAGATAGGTTCAGGGATATTTCTCAGGAAATCAATGAATGCAAAATAAACTAACTAATCAGGGTTCATGTTACGCACGATTCTCGAACTCAAATCACTAAAGTATAATTAACCAACTGTCGTTGCGAAAACTATCTAAATCTAAACTTCAGAATCCCAAATTTCTTTGCAAATTCCCTAAGAATAAATCAGCCTTAATTTCAAGTTTGATATGTTCACAAATCAATTAAACCAAATCTCTTTGCGAATAATCAATTTGCTCACCCTAAATTCTATCAGGTAATTAATCGCACTGTCGTGCCTAATCAATTATCCTAAGATCTAAGTTCTAGGTGATCAATCCAGAATTAACCTTGAGAACAACCTAAGGTGAAGAACTAATTCAGATTATGAACCCTAAATAACTAATCATCTTAGCATTCAAAGAAATCCCTTATGAGAATCCCTAAACCTAACAAGAGATCTACTCAGACATGGAAATTGAATCAATAAACATGTTTGAATAAATACTCAATAAAAAATAAGAAAGAGTAACAAAAGGGTTCGAAATCTTCTCTCGACGAACAAAGTATCCGACTTGCCTCCCTTCAAAAGCTCTCTCACAAATCCAGAATAAAATAAGCGTAGCCAACAAAGTGGCTGTAAAATCCCTATAAATAACCTAAATCACGAATTGGGGCTTCTTGTAAATATTAAAGTCTTTTGGACCAAGTTGCAATTCTTCAACTCTTCATTAACGTCGCGGGTCGTGTCTGCCTCGATGGGTGTCGATCGATACCAAGGAGGTATCGATCGATGCTCGACGTGAAATCAGGTACTCATCAACACGATCTTCAGCTTTGCTCCAAACGTGCTCCAGAAAGCTCCAATATCTCCAATTATGCTCCAAACGTGCTAAGACCTGTAAAAGACTCTAAAACACTACGAAATAGCAAAAAGACTCTATAAAATGGACTTATATCATTGCCTAAAAGGGGTAAAAACCATGATATATCACCGAGCAGTGACCTCGGTACAATCCCTTGAAGCTTCAATACCGACGTCACTCCTCGGTATTGCACGTCGGTACTGGGGCTGCCTACCTCCGTCCTCTATACCGATCAGTTGCACCGAGCAATGACCTCGGTGCAATCCTTCGGCCTTCGATACCGATGAGGGATACCGACCAATGACGTCGGTATAGCCTTCGTCTTCTCTCTGCGGGTCTCGAACCTCCTCCAAAGCACCTAAACCACGATCCAAAATATGCATGGACTCCTAAAATGACTAAAATGCTAAAGAAATATCATGAACTATGCGCGAATGACTCGAAACCTAAGTGAAACAGATGCTAGAATGATGCAAAATGTGATGAGATCACTGTCTCCTTTCTACTTACGAAGATCTCACCCCCCTTTTACACTACATTTAAACACCTTAGTCTCCTCGGTGATTTTCTGGATCAACATTTTCTTCCCAAATCACATGCCATTTATAGCTTCATCAAGTTTAAGAAAAAATATATGAATATGGAGGAATTTCTAAGTAAAAAAAAAGAAGAAGAGAGTTATTCACAGTGCAGTAAAGTTGGGGAGAAGTGAGAATCATTGTGGTGTGCATCAAGTAAAGCTCCATTGGAGAAAATCATGAAACTGGAAGGAGTCCAAATTTGTTAGCTCTGGTTTTTGGTTAATTTGTGCTAACAAAGGGTTAAGACCAATGTTATAGTTATATGGCTCAAACCGTGCCATTAGAGACACGACAAACTAAAATATGATCTTTTTATTGTGAGCTTTAATTGTTTTTTTTTCTCTAAGACAGTTAGTTATAAAACTTGCGACTGACTTGTGATTGTTTATATAGATAGATATTTGTAAGATGGGATCAATAATGTATTTAATTTTTAAAAATAATTTGGTCAGTTGCTCCTGTATTGTGTGACTTGTGAGAATGAGAGATAGAACCGTGTGAGACCAAAGAGACACTTGTAGCTAGGTTTCCATTAATCACTGTGCAGTAGATTTTGTGAAACACATGTTCAATGTTAGATATATCTTACCTGCCGAGACCTTTTGAGAATCCCTTTTAATGTAACAAGTATGGTGCCAAAATGAAATAGAAGAAATTGCATTAATGATCAATGAGTGATCATCACAAGTTTTTGCATCATTAGGCTATCAGACAAAACTGGCGTACGACGACTTGACATTAAACGGCTAACTCAGTATTTTCGGTAACTCTTAGACTATGTATATTGTAAAATAATAAGATTGGTATACATCCAAAATAAGTTTTTAAGTTTAAAGAAATAGGATCATAGAAAGATGAATGATATATCATGGTTTTTACCCCTTTTAGACCATAATATAAGTCCGTTTTATAGAGTCTTTCTACTATTTCGTAGTGTTTTAGAGTGTTTTACAGGTTTTAGCACTTTTGGAGCATAATTGGAGATATTTGAGCTTTATGGAGCATTTTGGAGCAAAGCAGAAGTTCATGTAGCTGAGTACCTGATTTGAAGCGTCATAGTATCGGTCGATACTCACTACAGCAGACACGAGTCGCGACTTTTCCAATGAGTTGAAGAATTGCAAAATTGCCCAAAATTGCCCAATAAGACTTTATTATTTACAAGAATCTCCAAAACGTGACTTATGTTATTTATTAGGATTTTACAGCCACTTTGATGGCTATGCTTTATTATATGCTTTATTTTACTTGGGTTTTGTGAGAGAGCTTTTGAAGGAAGACAAGTCTGAAACTCTGTTCGTCCGAAAGAAGATTTTGAACCCTCTTGTTACTCTTTCTTATTATCTATTTGATTATTTATTCAGTCATGTTTATTGCTTCAATTTCTGTGTCTGAGTAGATCTCCTGTTAGGTTTAGGGTTCTCATAAGGGATTTTTTTGAATGCTAGGTTGATTTATTGTTTAGGGTTCATAATCTGAATTAGTTCTTCACCTTAGGTTGTTCTCAAAGCTAATTCTGGATTGATCACCTAGAACTTAGATCTTAGGATAATTGACTTGGCACGACAGTGCGATTAATTACCTGATAGAACTTAGGGTGAGCAAAATAACTATTCGCAAAGAAATTTGGTTTAGTTGTTTTGTGAACAAATCAAACTTGAAATAAAAGCTGGTTTAGACTTTAGGATTCGCAAAGAGATTTGAAATTCTATGATTTAGGCCTAGATAATTCTCGCAATGACAGTTGGTTAATTATACTTTAGAGATTTGAATTCAAGAACCGTGCGTAACCTGAACTCTGATTAGTTAGTTTATCTGCATTCATTGATTTCCTGAGAAATACCCTAAACCTATCTTTCTCCCATCGATTTTACAACTCCTTTACTGTTTACTACTTTTGTTTCATCTGAATTGTTTAGCTTGATTCTATACTATATAATCTATTGTGTGTTTCCGTGAGTCTCTGTGTTCGACCCCTATATATACTACAATAACTGCTTTAGTTCTTTTAGGGTATTAATTTGAGCATGTCAAATTTGGCGCCGTTGTCGGGGACTCAATTCGCCATTAGATTTTAGCTATCGAGTTTCGACTAAGTTCGTCGGTATCGATCGATACTAATCAGTATCGGTCGATACTCGTCGTTTTCTTTTGTTGATATCGATCGACACCACCCAGTGTTGGTTGATACTCATCGTGTTTTTTGTTACTTACGTCCTTGACTTTTGTTTTCAGGTGTATGCCTAATCGAGGAACCAGAAGGAACAAGAACGCTCCGCTAGTTAATCTGTCATTAGAGCAGCTAGCACTTTTGGAACACACAAACAGAAAAGCAAAGAAGCCAGTAGAGATGAACAACAATCCAGTGATTTTGGTTCAAGATGCAGCTGGTGCTTACAGAGACCGAGAGGGTCAATTGTGCAATGAGAGAGGGCAACGATTGGATGGAGAGGGGAACATCATTCCACTTCCTGTTGTTGTCGAGGAGGTTGTTGCTGCGAATGCATGGAATGCTGCAGTTGATCTTGGTAGAACACTTGGTGAGCACAACAGACCTGATCAGTTCTATGCCAATCGAGCTACGATTCGAATTTCAAGTTTTCAGAGGAATGACTTTGAGCTGAAACCTGCGTACTACGCTCTTGTGAGTCAGCATCCTTTCCATGGTCTATCTCATGAACACCCCATGGATCATATAGAGAAGTTCAAGGATTTGGTCACTGGTATGAAGTACAATGGAGTGCCCAATGAGTTCCTTTTCTGCAAGCTTTTCCCATACTCTCTTAGTGGGGATGCTTCTTATTGGCTGAAGCAGTTGTCTCCTGGTTCGCTAACTACATGGGATGAGACGAAGAATACGTTCCTAAATAATTTCTATGATGATGCGAGATCCAAAGAGCTCAGGAACAAGATTTCTCAGTTTTTTCAAGGTCCGACAGAGGCACTCAAGGCTGCTTGGATTCGTTTCAAGTCATATCAGAGAGATTGTACGCACCATGGGTTCACTCGGGTTTAGATGCTGGGTATTTTCTACATAGGTATCGATTGGAGGTATCAGATGGCTTTGGATGCTGCGAGTAATGGGAACTTCAACACCAGGTATCCAGATGATGCGGTTGTGCTGATTGAGAACTTGGCGTCTAGCAATAGCACCAAGAATGCTGATTTCGAGCGGAAGAAGCAGGCTGGAAGAGTCGATGGATCGCAGATTGCTGAAGTTCAGGCCAAGCTGGATTTCCTGATCGGGAAGTCGAAGAAAGCTGTACACTTTGCTGATGGAGTCGATAATATTGGTGGAGATGAAGTGGAGAATGTTAACTACGATGGTGGTTCTGGATTTCAGGGTCAATAATTTGGGTACAACAACAACCGAAACTTCAACAACAACACTCAGCAAGATGGGTACAAGTTTGAGGGTAACCAATCTGGTTTTGGAGCAAAACAATTTACCCAGAAACCACTCCATAGCAGCGACTTCACTCGCAATTATGGGAACTCTTCGTACCAGCCCATCTCTCCAAAGTCCACAAAGAGTAAGATGGAATCCATGTTTGAACAGATTCTTCAGGGACAACAAAAGCTGCAAGTGGACTTCAATGGGAAGATTGACCATCTGTACACTAATATGAATGGGAAAATTGAAGCTATCAATCTTTGTCAGAGGAAACGCAGGTTGCTCAGACAACATCAGCTGTGAAGAGGCAGGAAGGCTTTCTTCCAGGGAAAACTGAGAATCCAAGAGCATACATCAATGTCATCACCTTGACGAGTGGAAAAGAGGTGATTACAAGAGTGAAGAACAACCCAATTGCAGAGACTTTCATCGATCTTGCTGAAGATGACGACTAGGATTCTGAAAATCCCCGTGTATCGATCGATACCAGCCAGTATCGATCCATACCAGTCCCGACACCTGCACGAGTGGATCCAAAATCACGTGTATCGATCGATACTCCTTCTGTGTTGGACGATACTGAGGCGTATGTCGAGAAGGAACCAGAGATTTTCAAGGAGAGGGTGTACAAACCCATAATACCTTATCCTATGCCTCGTAAGATGACAAAGAAGGAATGGGAGGACGCCATATGCAAAACTATGCTGGATAAATTGGTTGTCGAGCTTCCTTTTGTTGATGATATATCTGACGATGAGAATTCGAACACCACCCCTGTGTCGACCGATACTCCCTTGTATCGATCGACACACGTCCAAAGTTCTGCCAGGGACGATTCCAGAGCAAAAGCATCGATCAACACCACCCATGTGTCGGTCGATACCAGTTCAGTTGCTGAAACGAAAACCGGTTTGAGTGCAGAAAGGGTTTACAAACCTCAAATACCATTGTCCCATGCCACAAAGACACCTCAGAGACCCCATTTCTCCAAAACAGCTGCTTGGCTTTGAGAAGATGGTACGAAGGATTCCCCACACACTGACTTTTGAAGAAGCTCTAGAGTACCGTCCTCTGCTAAGTCACTTCCGAGATTGCAGAGAAACTCTGGAAGAGATCGAAGTACTCTTTATCAAGGCAAGAAGCAAGTCACTACCGCTGAGGCAGTTGACTAAGATGGAAGACCCAGGAATATTCTTAGTTACATGCTTTATCTCTGAAGTTGAATTCAAAGAGTCTCTCGTTGACTCGGGGGCTAGCGTCAATGTCATGTCAAGGGCAATTGCAGAGAGATTAGGAGCTGATATTCGATCTCCCAAGACATTTATCACATTTGCGAATTTTCCACATCGGTTCCATACGGTCCAATCCCTGATTTGATGGTTAAAATAGGAGACTGTCTGATTCCTACCGATTTTGAGGTTGTGGAGATGAGTGCAAGATCTAGTACACAGTTGATTCTTGGAAGACCGTTCATGGCTACGGTTGGTGCCATTATGGATACACCAAGCAAGAGAATCTCGTTCTCGTACATTGACAAGGAGGTGTACTACAAAGCCATTCCTACTAGAGGAACTCCCACACATATCTCTTGCATCACCATTGTTACAGGAGAGACGTTGGTAGTTGATCTTTTGGAAGAGCCTCCTGACGAGCCAACTGCCATAGACCTTCTAGATAGTCCTTCTGTCATCACCAAGAAAGACGTCAAAACATCTAAGGCAAAGAAGAAGGTGAAGAGCAAATGAGTGAAGGGTGTTGCTTCTATGACTTTAATCACTCAGAAGTATGATGGGGGATTCGATTGAATACAAGGTGAAATGCAAAGGAACTTCGAAACCATTCTCTAAGGCTCGAGTTCTTCTTAATTCAAGGCTGAAAGAGAAAGGAAATGAGTTTGTGGAGAGCATGTTGAGCAGAACTCTGAAACTGGCGATGTCAATTTGTGGAGCTTGTTTTGGAGTAAGTTCTCAATCTTCTCCTGACTGATCGCCTGAATGGCGGTACAGTCAAGCTAATGACGTTAAACAAGCGCTTGGTGGGAGGCAACCCATTGGTGAGTCTGTATATACGTCTTTTATTTTAGTATTTTTCGTTTTTGCGTCTTGTGTTTACGTGTGAATCAGATGAAAAGGGTCTGTGTCCACCAATACCATCACTGGTATCAATCGACACCAGGAGAAACAGACGTTGCATCGACCAATGATCCTTGTATCGATCGATACCACCTGGGTATCGGTCGATACCCAACGCGCAGGTAACTTCTCTGATTTTTCACGTCTTCACTCAGCTGTTTTGTTTTCTTTCACTGACTCTAGACTAGATAACACTGGGGACAGTGTTGTTTAAGTCTGGGGGATGTAGTTGCTGACAGCGTTTTTGTTTTTCTTAGAGTCATAAAATAAAAATAAAAAAATTTCGTTTTATTGAGTCAAAACTTGTTGGAGATGATGATCATGTGCTTGAGCCTATTGTTCTGATTTTGTTTTTGAGTAAACAGTGTTACATGATCAGTTCTAGATCGACTAATGAAAAATCCAAAAACTAATCAGTTAATCAGTTGACTAGAAAACATTCATGTCTCCAGCAGAGTTCTTCTAAAGCCTGAGCCAAATTTTTGCACTTCATCGATGCAATTGATGTTCATAGAGCTTGATTCATCATTCATATCTGACAAAAAGAATCCATGTGTTTAAAGTAATGGTATATCTCTCTCCCCTATTATAAGTTGATAAATAAGAGCATAAAAGATGAAATGACTTTCTTCTGAGTAGAGGGCTAGGAAAATTTCCAGCGATCCCATTATTCTACTTAAGAGGGAATGATCACACAAAGGTTGAAAGCGAGGTTAGAAATTTTTTTCGTGATACCACTATTCGCCTAAGCCTTTGATACATATAGAGGGAAGAACCGGGGATTAGGGGGCAAACACCATCAATACTCGCGTTTCAGACCTTAATGTGTATATGCAGATCCAAAAAGAAAGAAAGAACATGATAAGAAACAAGTCTGGGGGAGAGAAAATAATACCAGAAAGTGTGAAATTGGATGGTTCCTTGTCGCGATATTGTATGGTAAAGAATCTAGAAGGTTCCTCAACATTGGCTGCAGCGATGAAACTGGTGATGAGGACTTTGTTTGAATAATGTTGCAGGATAATGTGTGGAGTCTGGGAAAGCTGCGAATGTCTACGGAGTACATGGTGGTTAGATTGAAAGCTGGTTAGGTGACATTTGGGTGCTTGGGAAAAGGATCTCTACGATGGTTCATGAACAAGTGAGTCTCCGTGTTTTCAAACCTCTTTCTCTAGTTTAGCTTTCTATTTGCTTGAGGGCAAGCAAAGGCTAAGTATGGGGGAGTTGATATATCATGGTTGTTACCCCTTTTAGGCCATGATATAAGTCCGTTTTATAAAGTCTCTCTACTATTTCGTAGTGTTTTAGAGTCTTTTATAGGTTTTAGCACTTTTGGAGCATAATTGGAGATATTGGAGTTTTCTGGAGCATTTTGGAGCAAAGCAGAAGTTCATGTAGTTGAGTACCCGATTTGAAGCGTCTGTATCGATCGATACTGACTAGTATCGGTCGATACTCACTGCAGCAGACACGAGTCGCGACTTTTCCAAAGAGTTGAAGAATTGCAAAATTGACCAGAAGACTTTATTATTTACAAGAAGCCCCAAAACATGACTTAGGTTATTTATTAGGATTTTACAGCCACTTTGATGGCTATGCTATATTCTATGCTTTATTTTACTTGGGTTTTGTGAGAGAGCTTTTGAAGGGAGACAAGTCTGAAACTCTGTTCATCTGAGAGAAGATTTCGTACCCTCTTGTTACTCTTTTTTATTATCTATTAGAGTATTTATTCAGTCATATTTATTGCTTCAATTTCCATGTCTGAGTAGATCTCCTGTTAGGTTTAGGGTTCTCATAAGGGATTTCTTTGAATGCTAGGTTGATTTATTGTTTAGGGTTCATAATCTGAATTAGTTCTTCACCTTAGGTTGTTCTCAAAGCTAATTCTGGATTGATCACCTAGAACTTAGATCTTAGGATAATTGATTTGGCACGACAGTGCGATTAATTACCTAATAGAACTTAGGGTGAGCAAAATAAGTTTTCGCAAAGAGATTTGGTTTAGTTGTTTTGTGAACAAATCAAACTTGAACTAAAAGCTGGTTTAGACTTTAGGATTCGCATAGAGATTTGGAATTCTATGATTTAGGCTTAGATAATTCTCGCAACGACTGTTGGTTAATTATACTTTAGAGATTTGAGTTCAAGAACCGTGCGTAACCTGAACCCTGATTAGTTAGTTTATCTACATTCATTGATTTTCTGAGAAATACCCTGAACCTAAATTTCTCCATCGATTTTACAACTCCTTTACTGTTTACTGCTTTCGTTTCATCTGAATTGCTTAGCTTGATTCGATACTATATAATCTATTGTGTGTTTCCGTGAGTCATTGTGTTCGACCCCTATATATACTACAATAACTGCTTTATTACTTTTAGGGTATTAATTTTAGCATATCAATGAATATGAAAACTCGTGAACATAAATAGAATCAATTAAAGGCACAGAAACGCGATACGATAAAATTGATGAGAGAACAAATGAGAATGTTATACGAGACTTGGAACCATGTCGAGCATAATGTTTTTGTTTGAAGTCCTTCATTTGATAAGTTTTATAGATTCTATCTTGTTTAGTTGTTTCGGATGTCGCTAACCATAGCTACTGTTTATAAAAATACACAAAACATATCAATACATATAGCTATTATATTTGTTTTTTTTATCATCATTTTGAGCCACAACAAGCCCGGTCCAATAGCCAAATACCCCCACACATGAAAGGCAGGTGGAGTCGAACTCGACACCAGTAAGATGGCAGCAAAAATGTGGCAACCACTGGCCCACTTGCTCCTTCTTAGCTATTATATTTGTTTAGTTCTAAAATATGTTCAAGTTGCATATTGGTTAAACTTGGTTTTAATATCTTAAGAAGTCAAGTGTTAAATCCCCAAACCCCTAATTTATCTTGCTCGAGTAGCAGCATGTTTCGACGAACAGACGTTCTCACGTCTGTTTTGCTACACTAGATTTTTTTTTTCCCATGTATTTTTAACATTTAAAACTATACTAGGATTTAACCCATGCTAATTATAGCGTGGAGTAATTATTTTTAAGGAAATCTTTTTGAAATTTAAGAAAATTATTTTTATCTGAATTTTACAATATAGCTAACTAATGATTATAGATAAAGTTGTCAATTTGTAATAATTTTTCTATTTAACCCGTTTTGCAGTGAACTAAAATATTATTCGGATTAACCCCCAAAAACTTATAATCGAGATATTGGAGCTTTTTTGTGCAAAATTGCACCACTCAATATTATAAGTTTTTGTATTTAACCCGTTTTGTGCAATTTTGGTTTTTCTTTTTAATTTTTTAAATTTATGATCATCTATATGTTTGTTTAGTGAATGGTACACATTTTTACCTGTGTTTTTTCTTCAATTTTCAATTTTATACAATTAGTTAGGGTTTTAAAGGGAATATATTAACATTTTAAAGTTTTTGTTGCATAATTTTTTGTTTTTTCTTTTGTTTCATGTAAAGTCTAATTGTTGAAACCCATATAAAATATGTTTCTAATTTATTTGATATTAACGAATTTAAGAATTTGAGATATTTTTAAACTTTTAATATTATAATTGAATTTTAACACAATTCAATATTTAAAAAAAATATATGTTGGATGTCTAAGTGGATGTTGATGTGGCGGAATGTGAAATGAGGAAATATATTGTTACCCGGATATTTATATTTAGCTTCTCGGATATAATTGCCCAATCTATGTTAAACATATGACGCAGAGTGGCATGTTCCTGTTGAAACACTCATCTTCCTACTACCGCAATCTCCATTTGAAATATATTCAAAAATTAAAATTAGAACTATAATAGGTTAAGACATAGATCATATGTCTCGTATTTTGTATTTAAGTAAAAGATGCTGATTAAAGTGTGGAAAGATGATACATGTTTTCTTTAATTTATAAAAAAATATATTAAATTTTTAAACAATAAGAGTTTTTAGCTAAAGCATTTATAAAAATTTCTTAAAATAATTTAAATCGAAATTAGCTGCTACGGCACTCCAGCTCCTGGTAACTAAGCATTTCCTTGGATAAGCTAGGCAACCATAAAATTCTCTGCCTTGTCATCAAACATAAAAGGCTTGCACCCGACCCACTGAAGAATATAAAATCGACTGTTCCGTTGACGTTGCGGTAGAATTGTCGGTTGGCATGACTGTAGAGAGTATCCTAGTAGTCGTCGAATGAGCATTGATAGTAGACGAAGTGATCAGATTACGATCGAAACGCTCCAGTCAGGTGCTTCGCTGGTCCAACAGTGTTTATGATTCCGATGTTCTTTATTATGAAGTATTTGTCTTAAATTGTTGAATGTAGGTATAACTTGATTTTTCTTTTTATAAATAAAAATTTTGATTTCACATTCTCTTATATCTTTTAAATTATTTTTTTGATGTTTATATATTTTTAATTATTAAGTATAAAATTAACCACAAAACATATTAACTTTCACTTTATAGTATATACTTTAGCACATATATCAATGAAAATTAACTTTTGATAAATTTTGTAAAAACATTGGTGGATATCAATGGATTTTAGTTTTTGTTAAAACTAAATTATGTAATTATTATTTATGCTCTTTGTTTTATACATGTATAGATAAATTTATTCAGTAATTATTTTAGTTATGTAAATAAAACCAATTAAAATATGTCATGTACATGCTGAGGTGGCGAAATGAGAAAAGAGAAAAAATTTCTTTATATATATAGATAATAGAAGTAATAATTTAAAGTTAAATATATGGTGACCAAATAATCCATATTAGAACAATAAATGAATAAGTTATGGTGACTTGAGTCATACATATAAACACAATAACTAAACAATATGAGTAATTAAATATATGGTGACAGAGTCATCCATTGTAATGACAATCTATATATATAAAGGAGAATGTACTCTCTTCTCATGATGCCA
>PKML01012785.1:63494-123401 GCA_002933935.1 Eutrema yunnanense | reverse complement strand
TTACTTTGTGAAATACAAAATTTAATGAAAAGATTTGATTTCATCGAGTTTTCTATATATATAAAGGAGAATGTACTCTCTTCTCATGATGCCACATCATTTTCTCATACTCTAAAATTGTTAATTTTAAATTGCTAATATGATTTATTATATTTAGTGTTATTATAATTTAATTCTTATGGTAACTATCATTCATTGATTTTAACAAGAATTTGAAAAGACATTTTTTATAAATGATAACTTATATATATATATATATATATATATATATATTGATGTATTTCTTTATTATTATTAAAATTGGGGTACTCTATCTAAATGATTAGGTAAATATGGATAGTAAACTATAAAATTCTAGGATAATTGGATTTGGATCTGGTTTTACCAAATCCAAAAAGTAAATTCTCGGATTCGAGTTCGTTAATATCCACGAACATCCAAATCTATTTCGAAAAGGTTAAAAACTAAAATATAAGAAAAATATATAAATTTTAAGAGGATTAAAATATTAAATTATAAAAGCTCGCACAAATATACATAGCTTAAGTTAGAGAGAGAGAGAGAGATTATGAGTGAGACTATGAGTGCACCTTCGAAACACGACCGAGAATTGAGATACTTTTAAATGATTAAATGACTAACTACATGATCTATGATCAATCACTTCTATATTATTTACTTGTTTGGAACTTTCATATCTTATATATATATATATATAAAGACTAAATAAATCATGTTATCCAAATATCTAAATTATTGAACGTTTCATTTTTATTATTTTAAATTATATCCATTTTTTTTAATCGATTTTCTTATATATAATTTATTTTAAAAAGTTACTATAATATAAATCATTAAACGATAATGAGTTTACTTTTTATTTATTAGATATTCTAATTTTTTTATTAAAAATCACTATATATTTGTGATATGTTAAATTAATATTGTATATATTTGATATCTTCATAATTTACATATTCTAGCATTCATTTTAGTTAGCCTTTTTATGTCATTTGCATGCATAAGCATAGTTTTGTCTAGCATTTCAGTCTTTATTATAGTTTAGGATGTCGCATTAGGTCCTAGAGAGTTTCGCATGTTTTGGAATGTTTCCTAGGTACTTGGAGGCCTTTTTGGAGATCATTGGAGTGTTTGAAACGGAGCACACCCAGCAATGGAGCGAAAGAAGAAAAGTGTCGGAAAAGACCATATATGGGCTGCTACACCGGCAGGCGTCCATCATCGCCATCCGTCCGGTATTGAGGCAGAGACGTATGCCTGATGGAGCCCTCTTTCTTGTGTCGGACGCCGTGTCCGGTACCGAGCCTTCCTTCCGTCTCGTGTCGGCCCGACCCTTCTCGACTTCTGTCTGGTGTGCCTTCATCCGGTATTGGTCCAGAGACCTGTACCGGCCCGGAGTCTTTCTTGTGTCGGACGCCTTCACCCGGTAATGGGCCTTCCTTCTGTCTCGTGCCGGCTCGATCCTTCTCGACCGTCCGTCTGGTACACCTTCATCCGACACTATAAGAAAAAACAGTTTTTGTGACTACCATTTGCGACTATTTTTTTAGTCGCAAAAAAGAGGGACAATATTGTGACTCATTTGCGACTAATAAGCGACTACCCATAAAACAGATTCACAATTGTCCCAAATTACCGACTAAAAAAATTAGTCAGAAAAGAGTAGCTTATTTGCGACTGTTTAAGGACTTGCAAAAGTAGTCCCAAATTGGTGACTGTTTTGCTTCAGTTTAGCAACTCCACTCTATTTTTTTAAAAATAAACATCAAATAATATACAAAAAATTCTAAACCCTAAACCATCAAATAATATACAAAAACATCAAATAAATAAAAATCAAATAATATACAAAAAAAAATTCAATGCTTACAATATTTTAAAATATTATAATTTTATAAACCTAAATTATAAACCCTAACTCTCTAACCCTTAAACATAAAGTCTAAATCTTAAATTGTAAAATAAAAATCTTAAATCATAAACCTATAACCCTTAATCATAAACCTCTAACCATTAATCATAAACTCTAAATCTTAAATCATAAACCTCTAACCCTTAATCATAAACTCTAAATCTAAAACCCAGTTTTTGTGACTAATTTTTAATAGTAGTCACAAAATAGTCCCAAAGTTGGGACTAATTTGCAACTCCACTTGATATTTTTTTAGAAATCAATAAATTCTAAACTAGATCTTACAAATAAACATCAAATAATATACAAAAAAAATTCAGCACTTACATTTTTTTAAAATATAACCATTTTATAAATCCTAAATTCTAAACCCTAAACCTCTAACCCTTAATCATAAACTCTAAATATTAAATTTTAAAATATAAATCTTAAATCATATACCTCTAACCCTTAATCATAAACCTCTAACCCTTAATCATAAACCTCTAACCCTTAATCATAAACCTCTAACCCTTAATCATAAACTCTAAATCTTAAATAATAAACCTCTAACCCTTAATCATAAACTCTAAATCTAAAACCCAGTTTTTGTGACTAATTTGGGACTAATTAAGTCTAATTTTTAATAGTAGTCACAAAATAGTCCCAAATTTGGGACTAATTTGCAACTCCACTTGATTTTTTTTTATAGAAATCAATAAATTCTAAACTCAAACCACAAACCCTTAACCCTAAACCCTAAACCTCTAACCCTTAATCATAAACTTAATATAAATCTTAATTTTTAAACTAAATCTTACACATAAACATCAAATATTATACAAAAATTTCAAAACTTACAAGTTTTTAAATATGATCATTTATAATCCCTTTTATAAATCCTAAATTCTAAACCCTAAACCTCTAACCCTTAATCATAAACTATAAATCTTAAATTGTAAACTAGATCTTACACATAAACATCAAATAATAAACAAAAAAATATAATACTTACAAAAATTTCAATCTAATCATAACTTTTACATGTGTTTTATAAGGAATACTTACGCGTGATAGTGTTACATGTGTTTTATAAGGAATGATTTTGAAATATAAAAATTCTCTCAAAATTTACTTTTTTTTTGTCAACAGCCTTAATACCTATTCCGATTCGGTGAACCAAATCGGGGGTATCGAGTTTACATAAGTGAAATCTGATGGGTAGACGCGAGCACCTCGTGCTAACTTGTCTGCCACTGTGTTGTTAGCGCGTGGGATGTGTGTGATAGAGAAAAGGGTAAAAACCTCCTTGCTCCTCTTGAACTCCTCCAAATGTAGTGTAAAAGCCGCCCACTCCTTGGGTGTAGACATGCATCTTCACCAATTCTGAGCAGTCGGTTGCAAAGGCTATCGCCATCTTGTGATTTGCAATCATGCAATGCATCGCCTAGATGAGCTCTTCCAATTCTATGTGCAGCGGAGATAAACTTCTTTGCAGGTTACGGGACCCCATAATTACTCATTTGACTCCCTCCTGAAAGCAGAACCATCCTAGACCAGAATAGTTATCCGTTTCCTTCCACGAACCATCAATTTAACATGATAATCCATTATTTTCATCTTGTTGACCCGTATTATGACCGATTTGTTGGGAAGTTATGTCTGGTTCGCTATACTATGTCGTTTCCCAAGTTATTGCTTCTGTTTCCGCTATCCGCAGAATCTCTTATGGATTTCTATCAACATTTGAGTACACCTTGTCGTTCCTTACTTTCCAAATATTCCACACAATCCAAGGAAACATTGTATTCCTTTCCTCTTTTGGGAGTCCCCAAAAGAGATTATCAAAATTGGAGAAAACCGATGTCATCGGGAAAACTCCCGGGGCCGATGGAATATGAGAGAGTGCCCATGTTTGTAGCGCTGGTGGGCATTCAAACAGGACATGGTTAATCGTTTCCCCTTCCGCTCCACACCGAAGACATTGTGTATCACAATTTATTCCTCGAGCGCGTAAATTTGCTGAAACCGAGAGACATCCCGAAATGGTTTGCCAAGTGAAGTGTTGCAATTTCTGTGGACATGTTAATTTCCATGTATGTGCCTGTAATTTCTTTATATCCGGACCGTAGAAGTAATTTCCACCATTGTCTGGGTTTTGTTGTTCAATCTGATATCCCGACTTTACCGTATATATTCATGTTTTTGTATAATGCCAACCAAGAGTGTCTGGTCGATATGTGCTGCTGATGGGTATACCGCGAATGATTTCCACATCGGCAGGGTTGATAATTGCATTTATCAACTTCCAAATCCACGTTTGTGTCGCTGGACCCTAAGATTGGGGTAATAATTATACCCCTTACATGTTGCTGACCTCGGGGGAGAAGATGGTATCCAAGGATCATTCGATACTGAGATGGAGCCACCTGAACCAACTCTTTTAATGAGCCCTTTTGTAACCAGAGGTCTAGCTGAAATAATACTCCTCCACCCAAAGGACGGGGAGTATGATCTTATAGGATCTAATGGGTCTGTGTTCCGAAAGTAACGACCCTTAAAAACTCGAGCAAATAACGAATCCGGTTTTTCCAAAAGCTGCCATAGTTGTTTTGCCAGCAGTGCCGTGTTGAATTTCTCTATTGTTCGGAAACCAATTTCGCCATCTGATTTGCTCCGACACATCTTCTTCCAAGCTATCCAATGCATCCTTTTTGGTGTCCGTCGGAACTCCACCAGAAACGCGCTGCCGCACTAGTTAATTTTGCGGTAATAGACTTGGGTAGTCGAAAGCATGACATAACGAAAGCCGGCATAGCCGATGCTACCGATTTAAGTAGAACCTCTTTACCCCCTTTGGTTAGTAGCCTTGATGTCCATCCATTAACCCTGTCATTATGTCTTTCGACGACGAAATTAAAAATCTTGCTCTTTGCTCCTCCGAGACTTTCCGGGAGACCCAGATAAGTACCCACCCCTCCCATATTTTGGATTCCTAACAATTGTTTTATCTCGTCCTGTACCATATCTTGTACTGTATGTCCGAACATTAAGGAAGATTTTGAAAAATTAATTTGTTGCCCTGAGACCAACTCGTACTGTTTAAGTATATGTAATATGGTGTGACACTCATGTACCGTAGCCTTGCAGAAGAACAAACTATCATCCGCAAAGAGTAAGTGTGAGACTGTTGGGCCTACCCTCGCCACTTTCAACCCCGTAAGTGATTTCTCTCTCTCTGCTTTCTGTATATTGGCTATCAAGACCTCCGTACAAAGTATAAATAAATAGGGTGATAATGGGTCGCATTGCCGCAGTCCTCTGAATGGCGTTATTTGCCCTTTGGGGTTACCGTTAATAACTACCTTATATTGTACCGATTGGATACACCACATCATCCATGAAATCCACTTTTCCGCAAAACCAAATTTCCTCAACAGGTGTGCAATAAATGGCCATTCTACCCGGTCATCTGCTTTGCTCATATACGTCTTAATTGCCATAAACTTACTTTTGCGATCAAAATGTCATCAGAGATCAGTCTCCCTGATACAAAGGCTGATTGGGTCTCTGAAATCAGGTCCGGTAGCAATCTCTTTAGCCTCTGACATAAAACCTTCGAAATGATCTTATAGCCCACATTACACAGACTTATAGGTCGTAATTCCGTCATACGTGTGGGCCGTCCTGTCTTCGGGATTAGGCAAATATTAGTCATGTTTAGCCGTTGATAAAAAAAACCTGTTTCCTAGAACCCGTTACATCTGTCTTTATAATTTACCATGATCGTTGGAAGAATAAAGCCGTCATTCCGTCCGGGTCCGGAGCCTTTTCTGGGTGCATCATGAAAAGGGCTCTGCGAACTTCCTCTTCCGTAGCCATTGCCGTAAGCATATCATTGTTTTGTTCCGAAACTAAAGCCGGAATATCACTGAGAGCATTCCCAAAATCCGTCGGGGAAGTTGATGTGAATAAATCCTCGAAATAGTTAACCGCCACTTGTTCCACCTCTTTATCCGAGGTAACCCAAGATCCTGATGCATTATGTAGTCCAGTAATCCGATTTCGCGCTCGTCTTTGCTTAACTTGCGCGTGATAGAACTTTGTATTTCTGTTCCCCACCGTTGCCCATAATGTGCGACCTTTCTGTTGCCAAAATAACTCCTCATCTAAATAAGCCTCTTTCAGTTTCCTCGTAATATCCATCAATTCCTCGGGTGTGCTATTATCATCATTCTGGACCTCCTCTAAAACTTGTTGTAAGTCTCTAATTTTCTCCTTGCCGTATGGTATATTATTTTCCGCCATTTTGATATTTCTCTCCGGCAATTCGTTATTTTTCTATAAATGAGGATCCGTTGCCACCTGTGTTAATTTCTCAGGCCTTTGAAATTGTGTCCATGAGGCCGTCCCGTCCAATCCACCGTTTATCAAACCGAAACTGGCTCCGTTTCCGCGTTATTTTATCCTCAATGGTGGCAACAATTGGCCTATGGTCCGACCCAATCATTGCCAAGTATTCGACAAATGAATGAGAAAAAAAATCATGCCAATCCTCATTAGATAAGGCCCTATCCAGACGGCACCAAACAATTTTCGAATTCCGTCTTCCCCTCCAGGACATGGTATTTCCAAGACACTGAAATTCCAGAAAACCGCAATGTTGTATCATAAGATTGAAGGACATAAAGGAGGATGCATGTCTTAAATTTCCTCCTTGTTTTTCATTATTTCCCGTAATTTCGTTTAAATCGCCAATTATAAACAAAGGGGCGTCTCGTGTTGTGCTTGTTCGGGTTAACCGTTCCCACACTTGATCTCGATTTTTCGGTACCGGATCACCGTAAATAAACGACAAGAAAACTTTTCTTTCTTGAATAGTTGCCTCAATATCAATTATTATCGTTTACTTGAAAATAAAATAGTAACATCCAATGAATCATCATAATATAAAGCGAGTCCACCACTCGCACCGCACGGTTCGACCGTGTATAATTTATTATAACCAAAATGAAATTGAAAATTTCGCATAAAAGAAAAATTTTGCTTAGTTTCTGAGAGAAATAAAACTTATGGCTTATGTTTTTTCCAAACCTCCCGCAAATATCCTATTGTGTACCGATTCCCGATTCCCTTACAATTCCAACTCATAATCCGCATAAATAAAAACTAATTTGGTATTGCTAAATTGGTCTTTGGGTTTGATGGAACCTTCATAACCAACACCTTTGCCTCCTCTTCATCACGAGGCAAAGTCCTAACCACATGATTCCTATCTCCCGTTACAGCATGTATCTCCTCCTCAACCAATTCTCCCTGCATTATCTTATCAGCATCATTTCCGGGAACAAATGGTACCTCTAGATCCTGAAGTAAACCTAGGGCCGTCACCGTTGGTATCTCCTCCACATGACTATCAATTAATCCATCAATTAATTCATCAATTATTCCATTCATACCATTACATGCCAGAAGAGGGAAATTTTTTAAAATATTAATAAAAGATGAGGTAAACGCCCATTCGAATAACATGGTGTGACCGAAAACAACTCATTGTGAACCCAATGAAACTGAAAATTAAAAAACCAGAAATTTAACCGATTGAATCCAAAAGAAATAAAAAAAACATAGACGTTGCTTCCTCCATATAATCTAGAGGAAGCTTACCAGCAACTTGTGACCTAGACCATGATCGAAACCATGCACATTCCAAACCTTCACTCTCATCCCTTGAGCTCAGATTTCGAAGTAACCACCTCAGTTTTTGGGTTTGATGAAACCTTACCTTCTTCCTGTTGGACCTCGCCGAGTCTCCCCAAGGTCTTTGTGGTCACTTTCTTCCTTGGAGAAATGATGCTTTGCACCATCCTCTTCTTTGAACCCGCACCAATTAAGTAATTCTTGGTCTTTGATATCTGTTTCCGCCGATTTATGTTAATCCCAGCCTCACCTAAAGATTTCACCTCCTCACCCATAACTGAATTCAGCTCATCCGATGCGTGAACCACCACAACATCCGACTCCAACATCAGACCATCTTCATCTGCCGATATCAGCTCAGCCCCTTCCGCAGCTCCTTCCCCCACCTCCATGTCCTCCTCTAAACTCTTCAAAAAACCTGCATCATAAGCTAAAGGTTCTCCTAAGCCATCAACCTCAGCTCCTACAACACAAACCTCACCCTCCACCCCTGAAACCTCACCCTCAATCCCGACCATGTGTTCCGTAATTGACTCTTGTATCACAACTGAATTCGTAGGGAACATCTCCGATGATGTTAGAGTTTCAGAAGACGTACCTTTGGAATTCTCCACCAATAATGTGCCATTATCATCATTTTCAAACAACAGACCTCTGCGGACTGGTTTCCCCGCAACCTTTGGTACCTTACCATTGGCCTCAAGGTCAACACCCTCATCTCTGACCAGATTTTGTACCGAGGTGCTGCTATGAAAAGCTTCAAGCATAATCCGCTCCTGCACTGAAAAAGACTTCCCCACATCTGAAGTTCTCAAATCATTCAGCCCCGAGGTTGAAATCTCATACCTTTTAGTCATCTCCTTTGGTGGCAGATAACCTGAGGAGAGGGTGGATTTGGGGCCTCTCTTTCGGTATCTTCTGTCACCCTTCCATGGGCTATAACGATGCTCCTTGCCGATGTGATTGTGAACCGAGGTATCCCTTGAATCGTGGACCTTTCCTTTCCCTTTGTCCTGCCCTTGAGAGAATCTGTTGAAAGATTCAGGTTGATGTTGAGCCAAGTTTTCACCTAGACCTTGTGTTGTCGCAGCTCTGTAGCTAACTGCGTTCAAACCCCGTTTAGATTCGTCAGACTTGTTTTCATAGCTCTCTATCCTTTCTTCCCTTTGAGAACACATGGATTGATCGTGACAGAGACTAAAGCAAGTCCTGCAGTACCCGAAGAGTCTCTCATACCGTAATGAGATGACCGTCTCCTCACCTCCGTGGAATTCAACCATAGTCTCGAAGCAAAGTGGTTTGAAACCATCAAGGATCACTTCCACTCTGCCGTTGTCGAGGTCCATGTCCTTCACCTCACCAAAAGCCTCACCAATGCTCTGGAACGTCTGCTCAGCCCAGAACTTTATCGCCGAAGGGTATCTGCGATCAACCACGGGTTCCCACCTAACCAACGAGATCATCCAGTAATCGAAGTGGAACGGCTCCATCTTCAGAATTTCTGTAATATCCTCTTCTCTGTCGAAGTCGAATTGGAACCTGCCCATTCCTAGATCCGCCGCAGCCACTTTTTCTTCCACATTCAGTATGCGTGGGAGCATATGAAGCAGAACCTTCATATCCTGCTTCTTGGGATTTATACACCTCCCAATCAACGTTTTGGCATAGCCCGCTATGAGATCCGAATTGTCGAAATGCGGAACCTTAATCTTCAGTTTCTTCGGACTCTCTCCCATTCTCCTCTCTGTCCCCTCTCTCTTGAGTAACTGACTTTGAGACATTATATGGGTCTTAGGAAAAGGGGCAATCGCCAGAAGAAAGCTACAGTGAATAGCTGAGAGGAAGTGATACCGAAAGTCGATGCTTCCTAATTTCCATTTATACACCTTTTCACCTCTGCCTGATAAGACAAGATCTGGTAAGATCTGCGATATAATCTGGGATTCACCACTGGGGATTTTCTGACTAATATTAACCCCTTTCCAAATCGCCGCAAGAGATCCATTTTAACTCCAAATGGGATTCCCCGTATCTGCCCTTGACCAGTATGTCCTTAAGTTTCTTTTTGATCCTCTTGTTTTCCTCTGTGGAAGATCAACGCGGTCAACTGGATCCAATCCCATTAACCTCAAAGGAACTAAAAAGGAAAACCACCCGTGAATCGGGTCAAGGGGAGGTGGTGAAAACTGGTGAGATTTCCCGAAAGATCTCGATTGATCATCTAACCGTAGAGTCTCGAATGAGATCGCAGAAACGAATCCCCTCGCAACCCGCATTGTGATAAACACCCATGTCCCCGAATCTTCCATCGAATCCCGAGAAATCCGAAACTTTACCGAAACCATAATCCCGACAATAGCCAAGCAAATCCTTCCGCAAATCGCAGACTTGAATGTCTGTGGCTCACCGAAACAGGGAAGCAAAAGACCCTTGAATCCTCTGAAATCTCGTATATTACTCGACCCCAGAAAACTCCCTTGCATCCAAACCAGATCGACACCAGATCCGTAGGATCTCTTCTGGCAATCCAGATGGTCCGATGATGAAGCCCCTACCGAAATGGGGAAGATAAGCACCCGAAACCATCGAAACTCAGCAAACATACTCAGAACCCTAGCCTCGCCGCCGCCATCTCACAGAGAGCTTTTTTTTCTTCTTCTCTCTTTTCAATTAATTGTAAAACAATCGTCTCAAAATTTACTTATTTTTAAGTTTTAATATATTTTTAAAATGCTAGATACACATAATCATTGTAAAATCATATTCAAATCATATTCAAATCTTATAGGTTCTTAAAGTTTAGGGTTTAGGGTAAATGTTTTTTATTGTCACAAAATAGTCCCAAATTTGGGACTGTTTAGCAACTTCAGTCGATTTTTTTCAATTGTATTCACAAAATAGTCCCAAATTTGCGTCTAATTTACGACAAAATGACAAAAATAATGAAATTTTCTCATTGGCTAGTTCATTGTGACGAAGATTGAGATCCTCCACGGTTGATTGGTTTAATCCAACGGTGGAGGATTTAATTTTTTTTTTAATTAAGTTTATCTTTTTTTCTCTCTCTTTCTTCCTGCGATTTTCTTTTTCTCCTTCTCTTCGGCATCTTCTTCTCCTTGTCTTCGACATATTCTTCTCCTTCTCTTCGACTAACTCATTTTTTTTTTAGATGCTCACCGCCGGCGAGGCTCTCTTTCTTTTCGACATCTAACTCTCTTTCTCTTCCTCGATTTCTTTTCCTCGACTTCTCTTTCTCTTCCTCGATTTCCTTTTCTCCATTGATTTTATTTGTGTTTTTGGGTTCAGGTACCTCAGATGCGAAGAGCTTGAACAATCCACCACCCACCACCACCAGAGGAGCTCGGCGGTCTTAGCCAGATGGAGGAGCTCGCGAGGAGGAGCAGATCGGGATGGAGGTTTCTCTGTGAGATGCAGATTGGGATCGGGATGGTGATTTCTCTGTGCGATGCAGGTTCGAGGAGGAGGAGTTCGCTCGGAGGATCAGAACGGCGCCGGCGAGGGAGCAGATCGGCGGCGGCGAGGAATCAGATCGAAGCCAGCGAGCGATGCAATCGAAGATTTAATAATTAGATTTCTGTTTTTTTTTAATTTAGATTTTTTTTTTGTTTTTTTTTTCATTTTCTGTAATTATTTAATATAATAAAAATTTATTTTTCTTGGAATTTTTTTTTTTTTTTTTTTTTAATTTTTTTTTACAAGTAGTCGCAAACATAGTCTCTAAATTAGGACTGATATTTGGTGTCACATATTAGTCGCAAAAGAGGGACTGTTTTGTGAGTATTGTATTTAGCGACCAAATATTTGCGACTATTTTGGGACTATTTTGGTAGTCGCAAAAACTGTGTTTTCTTGTAGTGCGATACTGATCCAGAGAACTGTACCGGCTTGGAGCCCCTCTTGTGACGGACGCCGCCATCCGGTATTGGACCACCAGCGCATGCAAAAATCCAAACCCGGTTTGTTCCGGGTTGACCCGGTCCGCCCAGCAATCCCTATAAATACTCTAAACCAAATTTTCTTTGATCTAAGCTTTTTCTTATGCAAAAAACCTTGTTTCTAGGGAAAGTGTTCTAAGAGATTTGTAAGATATATTTTCTTTGTTTATGCAATTTAAGTTTGGATTTCTTGATTTCTATCTTCCATCTCTTCTTTCTTAATCATTGAATCATTTAATCATGGGATTTAACATCTTCTTAATGGGATTTGTTGGATTCCTAATGATTAGTGAGTAGTCACTTAGGATCTTGAGATAAGATTTAGGGTGATGAGTAGCTTGATTTATGAAGCTTAGGGATTTAGTTTATGGATCTCCCTTCTATCTAAGTGTGATTAATGCTAGATTAGGTTAGAGATAATCAATCTACACCTTAGGGAATTTCATGCACACAAGGTGTTAGATGAAATTCCCTAAATGACTTAGTTAGAGATATTCATTCTGATATGAATCGTCTAAGGACCGGCTTTCTCATGGTACGGTGATGGTTGGATAGATCCTCGACTTCAAGGAATCCACGAAGAAAGATGCTAAGGCGTGAGTGATGAACTCGAAAATCCTTAGGCCCAATCGTCAGTGAACGAATTGAAACAAAGGGGTGGCTTCGATGCTTGAGGGATCCGGGGATAAGGATGACAAAGCGTGGATGTTAATCCGAAAATCTTTGTGCCCCTTATCACGAGAAGAAAACCTACAAACAATCGGATCGATGGCTGCGTCGAAGTGTTGCGG
Organism: Eutrema yunnanense; assembly: GCA_002933935.1. NCBI lineage: Eukaryota > Viridiplantae > Streptophyta > Magnoliopsida > Brassicales > Brassicaceae > Eutrema > Eutrema yunnanense. Next base: position 111,042 of record PKML01012785.1, on the reverse strand, counting down.
AAGACACTTGATAAACCGATAAGAATTTCGATGAATAACCTTCAAAGAAATCGAGAGAGAAGAGTAAAAACTCTGAAATATTTTTGATAAAAAGATGATGTTTTTCGTCCATGGGTTACAAGGGAAATATAAAGGAAACAACAAAGGCTGCATGAGGGAGAGAGAAACAATAACTCCTCTCGAAAATGAACACAAAATTAAAACAAAGTTTGAACTTGAAAATATGTCTCTTGATCTTCCATGGTCGAAATTGTAGATGTTGCTGGGCTTGAGGAAGATCACAAAATAGGCCAGTAACAATGTGAATCATTTGCCTCATTAAAAACCTTTCCAAGAAAACCCATTGGGACAAAAATTTGACAAGGGAAAAAGAGCACAAAATAATTCACATACCCATTTAGTGACTTCTTTGGGCCTTATTTGTACCTTCATGGTTTCAGGGAATAAGTGAGGTTCTTGGGAACATCCTGGATGACATAAAGGGTGTCCAAAACGCAGCATCTTAGACATAATATCCATTGTGAAGTTACAGCTCCGAAATGAAGCAAGTCGAGGATCCGTTGGGTTTGAACTTGAATATCTCCCAAACGAAAAATGGTATCGACTTGATTCCAACTCTCCATGAACCTCTGATGGATCCAGATTGTAGAACAGGTTGATTTGTAGCCTAACTCCTCTTGTTTTGGTTGGAAACCTCCAAACAAGGCGTATCTGTCCAAATCGGGTAAGTTGGGAATCACCCGATTTGCAAATTGCATAACTTCTTCTTCTGAATTCGGATTGATATGATTCCACTTCGAGGAGTGCTTTATGTGAGTTGCAAAAATTCTACTAGTGGTCTCATGTGCTGAATCCTCGTGGTTGAATTTAGATGCTCCAAGAAAGACACATGTATCCGTATTGAACCGTTTGTGACTTGTGTGGTGCATTTGATGGAGTTTTGGTTCAGCTACTGCTATGTTGACCTTGTCAATATCCTCTGGATCAAGCTCAGGTTCAAGCTCAGCCATTATCATATCATCTCCCTCCACTTGAAAAGGATTTGTCCTCAAATCTGGACCATCTGCAATAAAAGGGATTAAGTTAGAAACGTTGAAGCTTGAACTTAGATTATACTCACCTTGCAAGCATATCTTGTATGCATCATTAGTGATCAGCTCCTGGACTTGAAGTGGGTCGTCACTTCTTGGCATTATTTTGGATCTTCTTTGGCCCTTGCTCATAAGAAACCAAATCCAGTCACCGGGCTCAAAAACCATGTTATGCTGCCTCTCATTAGCTCGCTTAGCGTACTGCTCATTTCTCAAATGCGTCCATGGGTCACAATCAACTTGGTTGGTAAACTTCAGTAGCCACAAGTTAGATAACAATGTTGCTGGTGCATGAACTTTCATTCCTTGAGTTTGTATACCCTGTGCTTTCACAACAAAGACTCGAAACACAAAATCATATGTGCAAAAGGTATACTTCTTCAATCTAGGAATCAATTTTTCTTCTAATCCATCGACGACAAGCTTCAAATGATCAACATGCTTATCAAATATTTTGTTGTAGACCAGAATGTCATCAAGGTGAACTATACCAAAAATCTCTAGGAAATATCTCAAGACAAGCAAAATTCCTGTAGATTCAAGGCAAGAGTTCAAGTGTGCTATCTTAGAGAATCTACCAACAAGCATAGAAGTTCTCAAAATTCGTTTTAGATCACACAGCTTATCCTTGTCAAAAATAAAATCTCCATGTCTAAAGACCTTCCTATGTGCCAATTTTTCACAAGATTGAAATACATCTTCAAAATCAGGATATGAAACGTAATGCTCCTTGTTGTGTTCAAAATCTAGCAACTTAGCTTTAGGAATAGAAAGTAATTCATACCTCTTAGACATGTCATTAGTTACCACGTTTTTCTTACTTTGTTTGCACTGGATGACATAGGAAAATGCCTCAAAGGGTGCTCCGGGATCAAAGACAATATGATGCTCATTTACATGGGTCGGTGGTAAACTTCTTGAGTTGTCTTTATGGAAAACGTCTTTATAACCCTGCAAAATAATAGTCACTTCACTCGGCAGCACCGGTGTAAGATTAGTCAAGCTAATAAAAGCTTCTTTATAGTCAATAATAATCAAAGGTTGTTTTGACGACAAAGAACTCTTAACCTCATCGTTTCTCACAAGAAAATTTGAATTTCTCACGGGTTTGCTCTCAAAGGCCTTTAGCTTGGTTTCTCTCAGGCTCTCTTTTTCTTTTTGGTGAGTAGTGTTTAGGGATTCACTCACAATGCTTTCTTTCTTTATTTGCTCTTGAGAAAGAAGAACACGCCTAGCTACAAGTAGCTCTCCCTCAACCGCATGTTCCTCATCATCGTCATATATAAGTGCGGAATCAAGCTCCTCTTCATCATAGTCGTCATAAATAGGTGCGGAATCAAGCTCCTCCTCATCATAGTCGTCATAAATAGGTGCTGAATCAAGCTCCTCCCTTCTCGGCGTTCTCCCCTCGAGAGTTGCCATGCGATCCATCATCTCATTTAGTAATTGAGTTATGGCGTCCACCTTGCGATCCATGCCGGCATCTCGTTCTCTTCTCGACCGTGAAGTACCGGTTTTTCTTTCATCAGACATTTGTTCCTCACACAAAAATTAAACAAACTCTTTTAGTGTATGCAAAAAATTCAGAATTTCACACAAATCTGAAATTTTTGAAATATTCAAAGAAAACGATTTTTTTTTTATACGAATCGTCTAAGGACCGGCTTGCTAATGGTACGGTGATGGTTGGATAGATCCTCGACTTCAAAGAATCCACGAAGAAATATGCTAAGGCTTGAGTGATAAACTCGAAAATCCTTAGGCCCAATCGTCAATGAACGAATTGAAACAAGGGGGTGGCTTCGATGCTTGAGGGAACCGGGGATAAGGATGACAAAGCGTGGATGTTAATCTGAAAATCTTTGTGCCCCTTATCACGAGAAGAAAACCTACAAACAATCGGATTGATGGCTGCGTCGAAGTGTTGCGGAAGACACTCGATAAACCGATAAGAATTTCGATGAATAACCTTCAAAGAAATCGAGAGAGAAGAGTAAAAACTCTGAAATTCTTTTGATAAAAAGATGATGTTTTTCGTCCATGGGTTACAAGGGAAATATAAAGGAAACAACAAAGGCTGCATGAGGGAGAGAGAAACAATAACTCCTCTCGAAAATGAACACAAAATTAAAACAAAGTTTGAACTTGAAAATATGTCTATTGATCTTCCATGGTCGAAATTTTAGATGTTGCTGGGATTGAGGAAGATCACAAAATGGGCCAGTAACAATGTGAATCATTTGCCTCATTAAAAACCTTTCCAAGAAAACCCATTGGGATAAAACTTGGACAAGGGAAAAAGAGCACAAAATAATTCACATACCCATTTAGTGATTTTTTGGGCCTTATTTGTACCTTGATTGTTTGAGGGAATAATTGAGCTTCTTGGGAACATCCTGGATGACAGAGAGGGTGTCCAAAAAGCAGCATCTTGGACAGAATATCCGTTGTGAAGTTACAGCTCCAAAATGAAGCAAGTCGAGGGTCCGTTGGGTTTGAACTTGAATATCTCCCAAACGAAAGATGGTATCGACTTGATTCCAACTCTCCATGAACCTCTGATGGATCAAGATTGTAGAACAGGTTTATTTGTAGCCTAACTCCTCTTGGTTTGGTTGGAAACCTCGAAACAAGGCGTATCTGTCCAAATCGGGTAAGTTGGGAATCACCCGATTTGCAAATTGCATAACTCCTTCTTCTGAATTCGGATTGATCTCATTCCACTTCGAGGAGTGCTTTATGTGAGTTGAGGAAATTCGCCAAGTGGTCTCATGTGATAAATCCTCTTGGTTGAATTTAGATGCTCCAAGAAAGACACATGTATCTGTATTGAACCGTTTGTGACTTGTGTGGTGCATTTGATGGAGTTTTGGTTCAGCTGCTGCTATGTTGACCTTGTCAATATCCTCTGGATCAAGCTCAGCTAAAACTCAGGTTCAAGCTCAGCCATTATCATATCACATTCCTAGCCTATGAGAGTAGATGCCTAGGGTGTTTATTGGTTGATTTGAAATGGAATTTAATGCTTGCTAATCATTTCTTCACAAATGAGAGTTTGATCTTGATTTAGTGATTAGTAAAGTGATTAGTGCCTTGAGAAAGGGTTAGTCATAATTAGTGATCTTAACCTAGGGATTACCATTGATTGTGAATTGGGCATCATAAATTAGCTATAGAATCACCTTAAGTCTATTACCTCATCCTTGGATTCGCCTTTTATTATTGCATTTAATCTCGCTTAGTGTTGCTAGTTCTTGCTTCTTGTTTAATTCAAATTAGATAACTAAACTTAGTTCCAAAACCAACATTGTTTGCTTAAATTAAGTAGTTATATGCATTCTTAGTGATTGATTCAAACCCATTTGGATTGATACCTTAAATACCACGATGACACGAGTGGGATTTGAGTGATTGATTAGTAAAAATCCTACTTATCAATTGGCGCCGTTGCCGATTGGGTTTAGTTTTCAACATTAAGATTTTAGATCTCCTTGAGATTAAGCTTTCTTTTTATTTTGGTTACTAATATTTTCAACTTCTTGATTGCTATCTCCTTCTTATAGGTGCATGCATACTCGTTCGAAAGGCCAACACAACCTTGTTAAGCCAATCGACGACATCCATCTCTTGGAACGGGGAAGTAGAGCAAGGGGAGTACGCGCACGGATACTAGACATTGAGTATTTGGGTATGGAGCACGTCAACGAGCCTCCGGTTGCCCACAATGAAAACGTGGACAATGGTCAAGCACAAGGGCAAGGTGGCAATGGAAACCACGAAGCCCACGGTGGGAATTTGCAACACCAACACCCATTCGCCAGGCATGTTAGAGCACCACACCATCCTCCACGGGTGATACAAGACTTTTTAGTCTCTAGGAGGTATCAATATCCCCAATACGATGTAGTAAAGAGGTTATCAATCCATAATTGGGATTTATCCTAATCACTAAGAATGCAAGATACTTGTAGTGAGTTAAGCTAAACAAGTGTTGTTTGTGGTTAATTATCAATTCAAAACAAGTGAATAGTAAAGCAAACAAGATGTAATTCAAATAACAAAAGTGAATCCTATGATGGGGTTATCGACTTTAGGTAATCCAAGCACAATTCATGGTGTTCTTTCACTCAAATAAGCTTTCCCTAGGCAATAGATCTCTAATCTTGATTAGTTCTTTCTCAAGCAACTAATCACTATGTTAATTATCAAATCTATTAGCAAATTATCATTTGTGGATTAATAATTAGCAAGCATTAAGAATAATAACAACGTCAACCAAAATACACCCTAGACAACTAATCTCTTAGGCTAGGAGCATAAATCCCTTGAATAGTTCATCAAGGCATTTCATCAAAAACTTGGTGTGCATGAAATGCCTTATATATGATCTAGATCTACTTTCTCAAGCTAGATCTAGCATTAAGGGCACTATTCAAAAAGGGAATAAGGATAAGCTAACCCTAAACACCCTAAATCATGCATTGGATCACCCAAATCTACCCTATCTCAAGATCCTAAAAAGACTACTCAAGACCCATCAAGAACATCTCAAAATCGATATGGATAAGAGATGAATCCATTGATGGGTGATGGATAATCAAGATAAAAAGAAGATAGATGGAATAGATTGATGGAAACAAAGACTAAATTGCATAAACAAAAGGATCTCTCCTACAAATCTCAAGTTCTCTCTCAAATGTGAGGGTTTTTGACTTAAGAAAAGCTTCCAAACAAAATTAGGTTTAGATGGGTATTTATATGAAAAGTGGGCGACATGATTAACATCCAGGCAACTGGGAGATGCAACAGTCGATGCTAAGGGCCTGGTCTTCCATCTGGCTGTTGCATCGACCCGTGGTCGCGATGTAGACGTGTTGAAGCTGAGCATCGAGGCAACTGGGCAATGCAACTGGTCGATGCTAAGGGCATGGTCTTCCATCTGGCTGTTGCATCGACCCGTGGTCGCGATGTAGACATCCTGAAGCTGAGCATCGAGGCAACTGGGCGATGTGGGAAGAAGCTAGGTCGATGCTAAGGACCTGGTTTTCCATCTGTCCGTTGCATCGACCCGTGGTGTCGATGTGCATGTGTCGAGGTGACATTAGTAAAACCGCGGTCGCTCTCGAACCACGCATCCAAATCGCCTGATTCAACTTTCCCTTGACAGCTAACTCACCCCTCTACAATATTCATGAAGGTCGCTAAGGCTGATTCAGAACGGAGGGCTGTCTTCCATACACATCTTTCCGGCGTCTAGGATGGACTTCGCACTCCTCTTATGTCCAACTCTCCAAATATGTCCAACCGCCTCCAATTACCTAGAAAATACTCCAAAACATGCAAGAATACACTAAACCTAATGCAAATGTCTTAATCTCTAATTGAGGCCTAAATGCAAGACAAGACTATGATCATGCATGCGAATTACACAAAACTCTAAATGAAATGCATGTTAAAACATGCAATATATGAGTATATCAACGGGCTCAAAACATCGTTGGAGCGGGTGATGCCGCCAATGCACACCAAAACCGCCAAGGGATTCAAGCCCCACCGGTTGAGAACAAAACCTTCGAGGTGAAGCTCGGCTTGATAAACATGGTCCAAAACAACAAATTTCATGGGCTAGCTATGGAAGACTTATTGGATCACATCGACCAATTCGATAGGATTTATGGTCTCACCAAGATCAATGGACTATCCGTGGACGGTTACAAGCTAAGACTCTTTCCATTCTCCCTTGGAGATAAGACACATAAATGGGAGAATAATCTTCCTCAAGGGTCAATCAAGTCATGGGACAATTGCAAGTGAGCTTTCCTTGCAAAGTTTTTTTCTCCTTCAAGGACCGCCATGTTGAGAAACGAAATCTCGAGTTTCACACAACGGGAAATGAGTCTTTCAACGAAGCTTGGGAATGGTTTAGGAGCTACACCTCTCAATGCCCGCATCACGGTTTCTCCAACGACTCTCTTTTGAGTACCCTCTACCGCAGTGCATTACCCAAGATAAGGATGCTCTTAGACACGGCTTCTAATGGGAACTTCTTAGCCAAAGATGTAGACGAAGCCATGGAGCTCGTGGAGTACCTCGCTCAAAGCGATGGAACTTATGGGGATGATTATGACCGGGCAACGAGGACTACTAGCGATTTTGATGAACAAAAGCGGTCTAAAGAAATGAAGATTCTCACCGAGAAGATGGACAAGCAAGCTTCTATGATTGACAAGCTCCTTAGCGCTTCTCAAAAACCGGTTCACTTTGTTGGCGACTTTGAGGACACCCAAGGTTACCATGAGGAAGAAATAGATGTTGGTACACAAGAAGAGATGAATTATGTGGGTAATCAAGGCTACCAAAGAGGCGGTTTCAACAACAACTACAACAACCACCCAAATTTCTCTTACTGGAATCCAAACGTCGAAAACCCACAAGACCAAATCTACCCTCAACAACAACAAAGCAACCAAGCTCCCCAACAAAAGCCATTCACTCAACAACAACAAGGTCAAGCCTCCAACTCCAACCAACAAGGCTATGTTCCCAAGAATAACTTTCAAGGGAACCAAGACGGGTTTCAACCCAAGCAAAGCTTTGCTCCACCCGGTTTCCCGCAACAAGTCCAAGGCACCACAACCACGACTCAAGACCTCGATTTGAAAGCCATGCTTCAAAAAACATACAAGGTCAAGCAAATGGGGCTATGGACATAAGTAAGAAGATGGTGGAGATCCACAAAAAAGTTGATTGCTCCTACAATGATCTCACGTCCAAGTTTGAGACATTGAGCTCGAAGATCAAGCAACTTGAAGGAAAAGGAGTGGTTTCTTCATCACGGCCACAAGGTCAATTATCGGGCAAGCCCGAGACTAATCCCAAGAAATATGTGAACGCCATCACACTTTGATGTGGCAAGGAACTTCCCCCTCGTGAAGCTCCTAAGATCGTTGAGGACACCGATGTCCAAGTTGGGGGGGAGACGCTTGAAACCGAAGAAGTTGTGACTAAGGATGGCTTTGTGGGTATTGAAGTCAAAGAGAAGGACGTTGCTACCAAGGAGAAACCTAAGAAGAACGAGACTCCATTTGTTCCACCACCCTATGTACCGAAGCTACCGTTTCCGGGCCGCTTCAAAAAGCAATTGTTGGAGAAGTATAGGGCGGTATTCGATAGACAAATGGAAAATGTTGAACTCACCATGCCCTTGGTTGATGCATTCCTACTTGTACAACAATACGCCAAATTTCTCAAGGACGCCATCAAAGAGAGATCGAAGGAGATGGAAAACATGGTAGTGCTAACTCACGAATGTAGTGCCATCTTCCAAAAGAAGGTTATCCCAACGAAGCATGGTGACCCCGGTAGTTTCACTACCCCATGTGCTCTTAGACCACTCGCCTTCAACAAATGTCTATGTAATCTCGGAGCAAGTGTTAGTTTGATGCCGCTCTCGGTTGCAAGGAATCTCGGGTTCGTTCGTTACAAAGCTTGTAGGATATATCTTGTGCAAGCGGATAGATCGGTGATGCATCCATTTGGAATGCTCGAAGACTTACCCATCATGATTGGGGATTTTGTGGTGCCTGCCTGTAACACCCCTGATTCTGACCTAAGAAATTGTCCATCATCTCCTAAGCTGAGACCGGGAGGGTGTTGCCAGTTATAGTGAAGGGAGAACCGCCAAGACGGTCCAGCTAGGAAGGCATCCCATACTACTTTCCCGACTAAACTATCTCGACTGATTGCATCTTTTTTATACCCTTTGACCGATGGCCTAAGGCTTTTCAACTCGTACCGCCCGTCAAAGGTTGTTTCGGCCCGGACTAGGCCTAGTATCTCAAGAAAATCGAGATTTTAAGCTTGAAAACATCTTTATTAAACTTTGAAAACGTCTTTCACGGTGGATGCATCACTACCCTTTTTAAAACAACCAAAAAATCCTTTTCACTAACACTCAAATCTACTCTGGTGGTCCTAATGCTCGACGCCTCCTTCTAACTAAACTAAGGCTACCTGCAAAATCTGTCAAATTTATAATGAGTATTCCTAGTGAATACTCAGTGAGCTAAGGACCCCTACCCTGCAAGTTAGTTCCCAACCCACTAACAACCTACCCTAGATAGCCGAAGCCTAAACTAGCTACGAAGGAAGCACCGCACTAGACCAACCTAGCCTAATGTGCATTTTTGTTTACACACACACAACGGGTATGCTAGCTTACCGAACTAGCATACCAACACAGAATGACACACTCGTCCAGAGCATGTTGTGCGGAAGCTGAACAAACAACAAGCATGTGCTAATGGCCTATTAGCGACATAACTTGGGCACACAAATGATGCTGAGAGCTCTCTCATCCTAAACTATGATGTTTCGAATTTCCCCACCCATGTGGCCCCCGCCAAATCACCACACAGGATCATAGACTATCATGCGCGATCGTAGCCGTTACGGGCTCCAACCTCTGCAACGGACTACGACTCTCTGCGTACCGTCGTACACATCTCGGCCAAGGGCGCGACCCAAGGACACTCCGAGATCAACTGGTGGTTTCAAACTACATCCTCCGGCTAACGCCTGATTCACTATATAGGCTACCCGCCTATTAACCCCGAACATGCCACCACACTGGGCATGCCGGTCACTCGCAAGTTGTGGGCTTTCACGCACCACAACGGCAAACAAATGACTAAGGTTCTCAACAACCTCAACCACAACCCGTGTTAATTCTGTTCACTTCCACCCACGCCTAGACTACCCGTCATAAGCATGTGGATTCAACCAACACGTCACACAAAGGCTAAATTCTGTGTTACCCCGTCGAGCTTGTCATGTTTAGACCTCCCGTCTAATTTATGCAAGGCGACCAACACTTAGCAATGAACACTCAGATTTAACAACCTAACAATATCTAAATGATCACACAATAACCTCACACAAATATCTTACACAAGAACACTTGGCGGAGCCAACGCATGTGGCCGTTCCCACTTAGTCCTTGCCGTAAGATCTACACTAAAATAAATTACCAAAGCTCACGCCAATTAACCCCCAACAATGTAATTCAAATAATTTTCCAAAGCCTCGAGTATAGGTTGGAAAAAAGGATAAGTCTTAGGCTCTTGGATAACACCTTCCAAGCCGAGCTCACCCTCGGTCTAAACCGTGAGGTTTAAGCCAAGATTCTCTTGCGCTCACTTTCTCTCTCTACCTTACTCTCTAGCTTCTCTCTAGAAATTTTTCTAAGATCTTAAGGAGGTGTGAACTTACCTTGGGTCTTAATGGGATATTTATAGGCATGGAGGTAGGTGTGGAGAGTGCTTGCCACTTGTGCCACTTGCCCAAAGATTTGTCAAAGCCTTTGTCTCCAAGTTTCTTCACCTTTGACCACGTTTTTCACATGTGTAATTAGGTAGGCTAAAACTTAGCTTTTGACTCCTAGGTCTAAGATTTAACCAACATCTTCACTTTAAGTATTTTCATGTCTCCTCTAGGTGATAAATGCCCATCGTTAGCCTCTAGGCTAGCGATTTGATGTTTTGACCGGCCATGTGGCCACGAATTGGCCACTTGGTCACTTCTCCACCATTCGTTCGTTTTTCGCGAAATTAGCTTTCCTCTTAGATTTTCTTCATGCAATTGGCCCGTCAAACTTGATCCTTCATCCTTCTGGACGTGCGCCCCGGTTCGGATCGTCTGTGGCCCGCTCGGCCAAAATTTGCAAAGTCGGGGAATCTTGATTTTTCTTGATGGAAAGCTTCCTTTTCTTGCCCAAAAATATCTGGTCTGGACAAAATTTCGTTTGGATCGGTTTTTGCTAGCTTTGGGAAGGTATTTACCTTTCTCTCGGCTAAAAATTTTCCTCTCGGCTAAAACCGCAGATTTTCCTTCGACTGAAAATCCTCTCTCGGCTGGACTGCTTCTCTCGGCTAAAACTGTTTCTTCTGCTAAAACTGCTTCTCCTCGGCAAGACTTCAATTTTAGCCGGTTAAAACTGAATTGTTCGGATAACTCTTTTTCCGTTCGAGTTATCCAAATTCTGACTCGACCAATATGTTTCTTTTGGTCTGATCCTTTGGAAATGTTTTCCCTCAGTCGTTCCTCGACTTTTCGTTTTTCCCACGATCATCGACCAAACTTTACTCCACCGGACGGGTTATCACATCCTCCCCCCTTATTTGGTCGGAGTGATTCCCTCCCTTCTTTTGGAAACGTCGTGTTGTCTTCCTTGGCTCGTAAGAATTCCTCCTGAATTCTTGCTTAAGCAACTGCTTCGTCTTCTGGACTCCTCTCGGAAATCTCTCCTAGATTTCGCATTGAAGTCTTCTGTTCCTTCTTCACATGCCTTAGTTTATACCAACCTTCTAAGATACCAACTTCTTTCCTAGTAGAAGACTCTCGTCTTTTCACCATTTTGTTTACCCCAGCTTGACCCTCCTGGTCTGCTTCTTTCTGTTTGATGATGTCGTTCCCCTGGCTTTCTAGCATCGTCATCATCATCATTCTGGTATATGTACCAGTTGGCCTCCTGCCTGTCATCCGGATATCTCTACTCCACTTTTCCTTGGGTTATTTTCATCCGTCTATACGGACTTAATAACACTCATGCACTGGCAGTTTAGACTTTCTTGGTCTTCTCGTTCCGCAGTAGGTCCTCCTGACCTATCCTTGCTCTGGCGACCTTCCTGGTCTTCTCTGGCATGTCGGCACTTCCAACTCCTCGTCTTCTCCCCTCTCCCAAGCTATAAATAGTCTCCATACTTCTGACCCAAGCCCAACCTTCCTTAAGGTGTATTCAAATCTTCACCCGATTTGCAAGTGGTTGATCTTCATGCCTTTACGAGCAATCAATCCATGGCATACTTAGAGTAGTGATGACTCGGCTCAAAACTCTATGTAGCCAATCAAAACCATCCTTGGTTCATATTATAAGGTATAATATAACCATCCATGATTTCACAAACATACTTCACATATGATTCATATTTCACATATTCACATATGCTACATATTTCACATATTGCACATATGCCTTAAACTACTCTATAAGTGACTCGGCTCGTCCTCCCGACTACCGATCACCCTACTTGCACATGGTCCTAGCCCTACCGGCTCTCATGTGACTTATTCACTCAAGCAATATAAACAGAAAATTAGAACCCTAACGTACCTCCCTGTATACGGCTGGCGGGTTTACCTGCTATCTAACCTAGACACACTACCTAAAAGTCACGCCGAACCAATCCATGGATCCTCCTGATCCATCGGTTTCGTCTGACTCGTCGGTCTCTTCTGAATCGCTTGCGCCGTTGGATGTCGTCGAGCTCGAAGTAGTATGAGTGTCGGATCGCGCTGGTTCATCTTCCTGAGGGTCCATTCCAAATCCGCAAGTATAACATAACCCCATTGGCGGTAATCGATGTCTCCCGGACTCTGTGATGTGACAATCCCATGTTGAGTGGCTCCTCATGCCACAATGTTTGCATGGTCCCATTATTCGTGAGGGAGTCATGCCTCTCCTTTGGACCGGTGTCCTTCCACGGTACGGCCTCACGGGCATCCTTGCCCGTTCTTTCTCTTCAGGAGATGGTGGTTCTCCATCTGTTCCTTCGTTTTGTTCGTTGTTCTCCGTCTCCTGGGAATAGTGATGTTGCGGGACCACCGCGTCTTCTTCGATTTCTTCTTCTTCTGCTTCTTCTAGGTTGCTTTCGTCATGGTTTCTTAGCAATGACTGAACCTCCTCATGGCTCAGCGTTCTTGGCTCGTCCAAAGTCATGTCCCAAGCTATATGAGGTCTCCATGCTCGGTTCCATTCGTTGACAAGGTGATCATCTTTTTCCCACCAATGGAACACGTTCCGTCTCATTTCCCGGTTTCGTAGGACTTGTTCACGAGTGTTAGTCCAATAGCGTTGGACTCGCTCGTCTTCCTCTCTTTCCGCATCGGAAGTGATGGTTCCTCTCTAGCGGTCACGCTGTTTTTGAACCATCCTTTTTGCTTCGGCCCGTCTTGCCGCTAGCTCCTTCGTTGCTCTCTGCTCCGTGTCAGGATGCTTATGATCGTCGGTCCGCTTTTCCCATGGCTCCTGCGGTGCATTCCATGTTGTGCACGTATGACATATGAATTCTTACGGAAATCTCCGGTTTGCTTGAGATAGACATGTCCGATGCTGACGTGATCGTTATGTCTGCTCTGCCGCTCCAACTCGAGGTATCGGATGATATCTCGATGATCTCGGGCCTTGCCCGTTCCCACACTTCTACATCGGAATATGTCGTTGGTACTAGCATACTTCCTCCATAAGGTTGGATTGCTTCCATCTCGTCCTCTCCTTCTGGTGCTTGTGGAATGGACTCCATATCCATGTCAAGGTCAAGCCCATCGAACATCTCGGCATCGTCCAGGATTGTTTCCCAGAATGCCCCATCGGTTTCTATCTCGGGATCGGCTCTGGACGATGTGTCCGAATCGATGAGATAGATCTCATGCAGTGAATCTGAACTCTCGTAACTTGTTGAGTCTGAATCGTCACATGAGTTGGATCCTCCCGATCCATAAAACATCGCCCAATGGTTAACTTGCTTCCCCTCAGAACCAGGCGTCCACTCCGCATCTCTCTCATACTTTTCTCGTCTCCTCGACATCCTGCGATTATTCAGACAAGACAAGTCAGTCACAAGGGTTTTTCCTAAATCCTAATGGCGTCGAGCTACCAGATTCCAAATAGTGTTAGTGAGACTCTTTTTTTTTTTTACTCGAAAAACGTTTGAAAACATTTTTGAAAAACTCATTTCTCGTGAGCATGATCAGGAACCATGCTCTGATACCAACTTCTGTAACACCACCTATTCCGACCTAAGAAATTGTCAATCATCTCCTAAACCGACACCGGGAGGGTGTTGCCAGTTATAGTGAAGGAAGAACCGCCAAGACGGTCCAGCTAGGAAGGCATCCCATACTACTTTCCCGGCTAAACTATCTCGACTGATTGCATCTCTTTTATACCTTTTGACTGATGGCCTAAGGTTTTTCAACCCGTACCGCCCGTCAAAGGTTGCTTCGGCCCGTACTAGGCCTAGTATCTCAAGAAAATCGAGGTTTTAAGCTAGAAAACATCTTTATTAAACTTTGAAAACGTCTTTCACGATGGATGCATCACTTCTTAAAACCCTTTTTAAAACAACCAAAAACTCATTTTCACTAACACTCAAATCTACTCTGGTGGTCCTAATGCTCGGCGCCCCCTTCTAACTATACTAAGGCTACCTGCATAATCTGTAAAATTTATAATGAGTATTCCTAGTGAATACTCAGTGAGCTAAGGACCCCTACCCTGCAAGTTAGTTCCCAACCCACTCACAACCTACCCCAGATAGCCGAAGCCTAAACTAGCTACGAAGGAAGCATCGCACTAGACCAACCTATCCTAATGTGCATTTCTGTTTACACACACACAACCGGTATGCTAGTTTACCGAACTAGCATACCAACACAGAATGACACACTCGTCCAGAGCATGCTGTGCGGAAGCTGAACAAACAACAAGCATGTGCTAATGGCCTATTAGCGACATAACTTGGGCACACAAATGATGCTGAGAGCTCTCTCATCCTAAACTATGATGTTTCGAATTTCCCCACCCCCGTGGCCCCCGCCTAATCACCACACAGGATCATAGACTATCACGCGCGATCGTAGCCGTTATGGGCTCCAACCTCTGCAACGGACTACGACTCTCTGCGTACCGTCGTACACATCTCGGCCAAGGGCGCGACCCAAGGACACTCCGAGATCAACTGGTGGTTTCAAACTACATCCTCCGGCTAACGCATGATTCACTATATAGGCTACCCGCCTATTAACCCCGAACATGCCACCACACTGGGCATGCCAGTCACACGCAAGTTGTGGGCTTTCACGCACCACAACGGCAAACAAATGGCTAAGGTTCTCAACAACCTCAACCACAACCCGTGTTAATTATGTTGACTTCCACCCATGCCTAGACTACCCGTCATAAGCATGTGGATTCAACCAACACGTCACACAATATCTAATTTCCGTGTTACCCCGTCGAGCTTGTCATGTTTAGACCTCCCGTCTAATTCATGCAAGGCGACCAACACTTAGCCATGAACACTCAGATTTAACAACCTAACAATATCTAAGTGATCACACAACCTCACACAAATATCTTAGACAAGAACACTTGGCGGAGCCAACGCACGTGGCCGCTCTCACCTTTTCCTTGCCGTAAGATCTACACTAAAATAAATTACCAAAGCTTACGCCAATTAACCCCCAACAGGTTAATTCAAATAATTTTGCAAAGCTCACCTCGAGTATAGGCTGGAAAAAAGGATAAGTCTTAGGCTTTTGGATAACACCTTCCAAGCCGAGCTCACCCTCGGTCTAAACCGTGAGGTTTAAGCCAAGACTCTCTTCCGCTCACTTTCTCTCTCTACCTTACTCTCTAGCTTCTCTCTAGAAATTTTTCTAAGATCTTAAGGAGGTGTGAACTTACTTTGGGTCTTAAGGGGGTATTTATAGGCATGGGGGGAGGTGTGGAGAGTGCTTGCCACTTGTGCCACTTGCCCAAAGACTTGTCAAAGCCTTTGTCTCCAAGTTTCTTCACATTTGACCACGTTTTTCACATGTGTAATTAGGTAGGCTAAAACTTAGCTTTTGACTCCTAGGTCTAAGTTTTAACCAATATCTTCACTTTAAGTCTTTTCATGTCTCCTCTAGGTGATAAATGCCCATCGCTAGCCCCTAAGCTAGCGATTTGATATTTTGACCGGCCATGTGGCCACGAATTGGCCACTTGGTCACTTCTCCACCGTTCGTTCGTTTTTCGCGAAATTGGTTTTCGTCTTGGATTTTCTTCATGCAATTGGCCCAGCAAACTTGATCCTTCATCCTTCTGAACGTGCGCCCCGGTTCGGATCGTCCGTGGTTCGCTCGGCCAAAATTTGCAAAGTCGGGGAATCTTGATTTTTCTTGATGGAAAGCTTCATTTTCTTGCCCAAAAATTTCTGGTCTGGACGAAATTTCGTTTGGATCGGTTTTTTGCTAGCTTTGGGAAGGTGTTTACCTTTCTCTCGGCAAAAATCTTTCTCTCGGCTGAAAATCTTCTCTCGGCTGGACTGCTTCTCTCGGCTAAAACTGTTTCTTCTCTCGGCTAAAACTGCTTCTCCTCGGCAAGACTGAAATTTTAGCCGGCTAAAACTGAATTGTTCGGATAACTCTTTTTCTGTTCGAGTTATCCAAATTCTGACTCGACCAATATGTTTCTTTTGGTCTGATCCTTTGGAAAATGTTTTCCCTCAGTCGCTCTTCGACTTTTGGTTTTTCCCTCGATCATCGACCAAAATTTACTCCACCGGACGGGTTATCACACTGCCGACTTCGTTGTGCTTGAGATGGATGAAGAGCCTAAGGGCATCTCCAACCACAACACTAAATTTGGTGTTATTTTAACACCAAATTTGGTGTTTTAGTGTTTCACTTTTTCTTCCATCTCCAACCACAACACTAAATCTAACACTAAAAAGAATATTCTCTATTATTATATTATTAAATTTAAGATTCTTTTTATTTTTTAATAGTTTTGATAAATACTAATTCTTTTTATAACTGATTAATTATATCTTAAATATAAAATTACAATCGATAAATTAAAAATACTGAAAACTAAATTACATCATACTAATTCTCAGAATTAGTATACTCGGACCACAAATGTTCAATTAATGCATTCCGAAGTTCAATATGAGCTTCCCGATCCTTGATTTGCCTGTGTCGAGCTAAGAATTCTTGAAACCGAGCATCATCATCACCCGCCATCTCAACTTCTATAGTTGGGACTTCGTCTCGTTCTTCAATTATTGCATCAACATCACGTTCATCCTCTATGATCATATTATGCATTATGATACAATCTGTCATTATATCATGTAACACTTTCTTACTCCAAAAGCGTGCTGGTCCGGCCACAATTGCAAATCTTGACTGCAATACTCCAAATGCACGTTCCACGTCTTTTCTACATGCTTCTTGTTTCTTTGCAAATAATTTCTTTTTGGGACCACGTGGATCGTGAATTGTTTGAACAAGAGTGGACCATTTTGGATATATACCATCAGCTAGATAATAACCCATATTATAATTTTTCCCATTAATAACATAATTAGCGGGTGGAGCAGTTCCTTCAGCTAGATTAGCAAAAAGCTGAGACGCCTCTAGCACATTAATATCATTGTTAGATCCTGGTAGACCAAAATATGCATGCCAAATCCAAAGATCATAATCGGCTACGGCCTCTAGAATAATAGTAGGAGATCCACTACGACCCGCATATTGTCCTCCCCAAGCTGTTGGGCAGTTTTTCCATTTCCAATGCATACAATCTAAACTACCCAATATACCTGGAAATCCTCGGCGTTCACCAATGTGGAGTAGCCGTGCAACATCGTTAGCGTCAGGTGATCGAAGATAGCGGCTGCCAAACACCTCGACAACATCACGACAAAATCGCTTCAAACTTTCTATAGCTGTAGACTCCCCTATTTTGATATACTCATCGGTGGAATCTGCCGGTAAACCGTACGCCAGCATTCGAAATACAGCAGTTATTTTTTGCAAACCTGACAACCCAAGTTTACCGACACCATCTCTTCGTTGGACAAAATAATTGTCATGTCTTTGTATGGCATCATAAATACGCAGAAACAAAGGACGGCTCATCCGGAATCTTCGTCGGAACATCGTCTCAGGAAACAAAGGATTATCTGCAAAATAATCGTTGAAGAGATTGCGAGAAGCATTTTCCCGGTCACGGTTGATAACTATATGACCTGGAATAGATCCACCATGGGAACCCTCCGAGTTAAATAGATTTTGAGTGATGAGGAAATTGTTGTTTGCGGTAATTTGAGCTACTGCCTGCTTTTCTATATCATCGTAATAATCATTATCTGAAGATGAAGATGAAGAAGAAGAAGAATATGGTATATGAGATGAACTACCGTAGTTAAAATTCATCTTATAGAAGATTGTTTGATATTCATCTTATTTTCCAAACATGATACCCATTTTATAGTGTAAGCAAATCGATATTAGCCGTTAATTTTCTTTGAACAAGATCTAACCGTTGCATTGATTAGTCACTTTATGTCATATATCAATGATCACTTTCTCAGAAAAATACGAATCAATCTAAGCCGTTGAATTTCTTTGACCCAAATCTAACCGTTGCATTGATTTGCCTTCACTTCTCTATATAAATGTATACCACTCTTTATTTGATCACACATCTTCATTTCATTTTCTACCACTAATATTTCTTCTAAAATGACTTCAGCTCGCTCTGGGTCATATTCTATTGAAGAAGATAAACACTTATGTCATGTGTATCTTGATGTTTCTCAAAATCCAATCATAGGGATAAACCAGTCAGGAGATCAATTTTGGACAAGAGTTCAAATTGAATATGAAAAATCTCAGATTTTTCCAAGACCAAAAAGATCTTTACAAACTCGAATGACAACAATTCTTGCTGCAGCCTCCAAGCTGAGGGGTGCGTTAACCAGATTGAAAACAAGAATCCTAGCGGTGCTTCCGAACAAGACATTGTAAGTCTATATATACTTTGATTATTTGTACTTGCTCTATCTTTATTAATTTTTTGTACTTGCTAACTTATTTACATTTTTCTCTTGTCAATATTAAATCAGTTAAACCAAGCGAAGATGTTATTAACACAAGATTTCAAATACAAGAAAGGATTCAAATTCGATCATGTTTGGCCTCTCCTTAAAGGTATTGAGAAATTTTCAAATAACCACATTAGTAGAGCCGCTGCATTCCAAGAAGAAGGTCGTAATGTTATGTCATCTCCATCATTGCAAGATGAGTCATCACCATCCCCTGGTATGAATTCATTCGATCTAAATACGAATAGTGAAGAAGCCACTTTTAATTTATCTTAGAGACCTATGGGTATGAAAAAAGCGAAGAGAAAACAACAATCTGATGAACAATTTAAACAAATGATGGAGCAAAATGATAAGCTTATCAAAGCTATTGCTAAAGGTACTTCTGAAAGAAATGAAATTCAAAGACAGAAGGTCGAGGTACAAAGAATGAAACACGAGCATAAAATATTATTCGCGGATTTGAGTTCTATAACCGATCCAGCGTGTCGTGCGTATATTGAAAATGAAATAGCGGTAATTTTGAGAAGAAGAACACCAACAAATCAATATGAAGAACACGGAGAAGGTTCTCAAAGCCAATATCATGGATCTCCGTATCGAGCATCTCATTATCAAGGAGATCAAGTTCAAGAAGAACAAACTCAAGGAGAACATGTTCAAGGACAACAACCTCGATGTGAAGATCAAAGATCACCAAGTGGCCAACAAGATTTTACCCAATACTATCGTTTTCTTAGCGGAAATTGATTTTCAGGGTATTAGATTATTGTTTAAATTTATATTATGTCTTTCAAATTTATCTTGTTGCATTTTAGTTTTTATGTTTGTTTGGTTTTAATTTTGTATTTTTATGTTTCTAGTGTTTTAATTGAATGTCTTTTTAATCTTAACTAATTCTGTTATTGATTTAGATATTTTGTGCAAATTAAAAATTTATATTAATTATAATTAAAAATTTATATTATTAAAAATTAAAAATACAAAAATATTTAAAATATATTTAATTTTTAATTATAAAGTTTAATCAAATGATAAACACCAATTTAATTATATCATTGAATGAAAAAAAAAATATATTTTAATGTTCATAAAACACTAAAAAAAAAAATTTGCCGTGGGTTATAGCGTTCGATTGGAGTTACTTTAACACCATATATGCCGTTTTAACGTTCGGTTGCACTTGCTCTAAGGACCCGCTCATATTTGGGAGAGCATTCTTAGCTACCGCCGGTGCTATAATCGATGTGAAGAAAGGCAAGATCGATCTCCATTTGGGAAAGAACGACGTCCTTAGATTTGACATCAATGATGTGATGAAGACACCCACAATAGAGGGTCAAATGTTCTATATTGAGGCTATGGAAGAACTTGCGGATGAACTTATGGAGGAGTTAGCTTTGGAAGACCACCTCCAAATAGCACTCACCAAGGAGCAAGGAGAGCATGGGTTCCTTCATGATGAGAGTGTTGGGTATGCAAGGATGCTTGATTCACACAAGGCTTTGAGTGGGGAGAGCACGTTCTTAGATTTGACTCAAGTGGCACACAACATAAGTGTTGTTGAGATTGGGTATGAAGACGAGCAAGAAGCTAGCAATGGTAAGACTAGCTTGGAAAAAGATGATTGGAGCGAGCTCAAAGTGCCCAAGGTGGACCTCAAACCGCTTCCAAAAGGGCTAATGTACGCTTTCTTAGGTCTTAATGAGTCTTATCCGGTGATTGTGAATGATAGTCTAAGTGGTGATGAATTGTCCTCCCTTTTGCGTGAATTAAGAAAATTTAGGAGAGCCATTGGTTATTCTTTAGATGACATCAAAAGCATTTCTCATTTTCTTTGCACACATAGGATCCATCTAGAGGTTGAATCGATGACTTCTATTGAACATCAAAGGAGGTTAAACCCAAATTTGAAGGAAGTTATAAAGAAAGAGATTCTAAAAATTCTAGATGCGGGTATTATCTATCCCATTTCGGATAGTATTTGGGTCTCACCGGTCCATGTAGTGCTCAAAAAGGGAGGAATCACGGTTATTAAGAACGAAAAATATGAATTGATACCCACTAGAACTATAACCGGTCATAGGATATGTATTGATTATCGAAAACTTAACTCCGCCACTAGAAAATATCATTTTCCCCTACCCTTTATTGACAAAATGCTTGAAAGGCTTGCAAACCCACCCATATTATTGTTTTCTTGACGGGTACTCGGGATTCTTCCAAATCCCGATACATCCTAATGATCAAGAAAATACAACATCCACATGTCCCTATGGTACCTTCGCTTATCTAAAGATGCCATTCGGGTTATGTAATGCACTTGCAACCTTTCAACGGTGTATGATGTCAATCTTTTCGGATTTGATTGAAAACATGGTCGAAGTTTTTATGGATAATTTTTCCGTGTATGGCTCTTCGTTTGGTGTGTGTTTGTCGAATCTATGCAAGGTACTCACTAGGTGCGAGGAAGCGAAACTCGTCTTGAATTGGGAGAAGTGCCACTTCATGGTTCGAGAAGGGATTGTTCTTGGGCACAAAATCTCGGAGAAGGGTATCGAGGTAGACAAAGAAAATATTGAGGTCATGATGAATTTGGAACCTCCAAGTTCGGTCACGGGTATTCGAAGTTTCTTGGGGCATGCGGGTTTCTACCGACGGTTTATCAAAGATTTCTCCAAGATCGCCCGTCCACTCACTAGGCTTCTATGCAAGGAGACCGAGTTTGTGTTCGATGAGGAGTGTCTACATGCGTTTTTGGAAATCAAGAAGGCTCTTGTGAGTGCGCCAATAGTCCAAGCACCGGATTGGGATTTGCCTTTTGAGATCATGTGTGATGCAAGTGACTACGCGGTTGGAGCGGTTCTTGGTCAAAAGAGAGATAAGAAGCTACATGTGATCTACTATGCTAGTAGGACACTTGACGACACACAAGGGAGGTATGCTACCACGGAGAAGGAGCTACTTGCCGTTGTGTTTGCCATCGAGAAGTTTATGTCCTATGTGATTGGCTCCAAGATCATTGTCTACACGGATCATGCCGCCCTAAGGCACGTCTACGCCAAAAGGACACCAAACCAAGACTTCTAAGCTGGATCTTGCTTCTCCAACAATTTGAGATGGAGATTGTCGACAAGAAGGGTGTTGAGAACGGAGTAGCGGATCACCTATCGAGGATGCGAATAGATGATTTTATCCCTATAGATGATTCTCTTCCTGAAGAGCATCTCATGTTGGTTGGTGTATTGAGGAAGGTCTTAAAGCGGTGAGAGTTCTCGAAGAAGCTAAGAAATTGGAAGATGAGAAGCTACCATGGTATGCAGATTATGTCAACTACTTAGCTTGCAGAAAAGAACTGCCAAGGTTGGATGACTACCAAAGGAAGAATTTCTTTAGAGACATCACTCGTTTCTATTGGGATGAGCCTTACTTGTATACGCTTTGCAAGGATAAACTCTATAGGAGATGCATTCCCGAGGAAGAAATTGATGGCATCTTGATGCATTGTCACGGTTCATCATATGGAGGCCACTTTGCTTCATTCAAAACGGTTGCTAAGGTTCTACAAGCGGGATTTTGGTGGCCAACTATGTTCAAGGACGCTCAAGATTTTGTATCTAGGTGTGATGCATGCCAAAGAAAGGGCAACATTAGTAGAAGAGACGAGATGCCACAAAATCCAATCCTTTAAGTAGAGATCTTCGACGTGTGGGGCATAGACTTCATGGGACCGTTTCCTTCGTCTTACGGAAATCAATACATTTTGGTGGCGGTTGATTATGTTTCAAAGTGGTGGGTCGAAGCAATTGCAAGCCCGACGAATGATGCGAAGGTGGTCCTCAAGCTGTTCAAGTCGATAATCTTCCCTCGCTTTGGAGTCCCACGGGTAGTGATAAGTGATGGCGGTTCCCACTTCATCAACAAAGTGTTTGAGAGCTTGCGTAGGAAGCATGGAGTCAAACACAAGGTGGCTACACCTTATCACCCTCAAACGAGTGGCCAAGTGGAAGTTTCTAACTGGCAAATCAAGGCAATCTTGGAAAAGACCGTTAGTACTTCAAGGAAAGATTGGTCCGTGAAGCTAGATGATGCGTTGTGGGCATACCGAACCGCTGACAAGACACCGAATGATACAACGCCATTCAATCTTCTTTATGGAAAATCTTGTCACTTGCCGGTTAAGTTGGAGTACAAGGCCTTGTGGGCGGTTAAACTTCTCAACTTTGATTTAAAATCAGCCTCGGAAAGGCGTCTACTTCAATCGAACGAGCTCGATGAAGTCCGCCTAGATGCTTATGAAAGTTCACGTCTCTACAAGGAGAGAACGAAATTGTTCCATGAAAAGAAGAAAACGCCCAAGGATCTTAAGGTCGGGAACCAAATGTTGTTGTTTAACTCCCGGTTAAAGGTATTTCCCAGGAAGCTCAAGTCAAGATGGTCCGGGCCGTTTAAGATCAAAGAAGTGAGACTGTATGGTGCGGTTGTGTTGTTGAACAAGATGGATGAAGAATTCACGGTTAATGGACAACGTCTAAAGCCCTATTTGGCGGGTGATTTCATTGAGGAATGGGTCATGGTCCCCCTTTCTAACCCTCTTTCCGCCTAAACGGGGTAACAAACGTCGAACTTAGTGACATTAAACAAAGTGCATTTGGAAGACATTCCCATGTTTATCCTTGTATATACTTTTCTTTTACTCTTTTTCAATCTTTTCTAGTTCGTTTTAATCTTTTTGTTAAGTGTTTATAGGTTTTCGAGGGTTTTGGAAATCATGGTCACCAAGCAAAGAGAAATAGCTATTTACAGGACACCACACCGGCCGGTGTCCCTCCTTACCCTCTGTCTGGTATTGAGACAGAGACGCGTACCGGAAACTGTGCACCGACTGTGATCAATCGACGTCCCCCGAACGGTACGGACGAAGACATGTACCGAATGAGGTTTGCCGGCCCGCGACCAAAAAGACATCCCCCGAACGGTATTGAGACAGAGACACGTACCGAATGAGGTGTGCCGGCCCGCAACCAAAAAGACGTTCCCTGAACGGCACAGACGAAGACATGTACCGGCTGGGCGCACCGGACCAAGGAGTGTAAACGATATTGACCAGTTTTCAAATCTTGGTCAAACTGGATCTATTGACCAGTGGTCCGCCCGCTGCACTCGTCCAGGTAAGGTCCGACCCGCCCAGGTAAGTCTCATTCCTCCCTTTCCTCACACCATTTTCGCTGCCACAATTTTTTTTTTCTTACCAACACCTCATTTTCTTCATAACTTTCTCTCTACTTGCTCAAATTTCGTGATTTGAAGTGTCAAATTCTTAATTTTCTCTGCTCTTTTTGGATTCACCATCGTTCTTGACATTAGATTCCACATCCCCAAGGTATATTTCTCATTATTACCATGAACTTGCTTCTAAGAGAAAATTTCTTGAAAATGGTTAGATAATGCATCTCACTTGATATAGTCCTTGGGGTTAGGTTCTTAATGGTTAAACTTGGTGATTTATGTGCTGATTTTTGCTAAATTATAAGAATTTCGAAATTTGAGTTCTTGGCTCCAAAAGCTTCAAATTTAGCATCTTTGAGAAATTTTCTTGAGATTAAAAGCATCTAGTCTAAACACTTGAATCTAATGCATTTTTTCGTGTGTTGGATTAAATTGCTTCTTTCTCATGAAAACTTGTCTCATTTTGAATCTTCATGCCTAAGCTTCATCGATGTGAGTTGAAATTCTTGACACTTATAGCTTCTTTGAGAAAATGTAGGAATGATGGGAAGGACAAGAGCTACATCAATCACGGATGAGACTCAAACTCAATCCACGAGCAAAGAAGTGGTTGTTGTAGCCAAGAAGCCCGCGGCCAAGGCCAAGAAGGAGATTGTGGAAAAGGATTCCAAGGCAAAAGGAAAGCAAGTTGCTTCTTCTTCCAAAAAGCCCACGGCCAAGGGGAAGAAATAGGGCAAGGCTAGAGAAGAAGAAGACCGGGTTGATAAGACGGAACCTCCAAGCCAAGAAGAATGTTGTAAGAAGCTCATGACCATGGATTTTGAGCAAGGACGGTTTGTGGACGCCGTTGTGTTGGAAAATTTGGGGATTCTCGAAGATGTGGCAACCATTTTCGACAACATGGGACTTGGAAAATTCTTGTACATGAAAGAACAAGCTCATCAAATGCCCACATGCCAATTCCTTTCATCTCTAAGGGTAGCCTTCTACGATGAATTTGACAAGAAAGCGGATACACAAAACGGGTTTGGGATCCTTGAGTTCAAGGTGAACAACAAAGTCTATAGGATGAATTTTCATGAGATTTCCCAAATCTTCGGTTTCAAAGAAGAGGGAACCCAAGGGGGAGCATACTTTCACTACCCCGAAAAGGAGGTAAAATACTTTTGGGACACTATTGGCTTCAGGAATTACCATCCGGGTTCAAACAAAAACTCTCACATCCGCAACCTGACAATTAGATATGTGCACAAGGTGTTGGCACACATGTTCTTTGCCAAGGTAGAGTTTGGAACGGTTGCTCAAGATGAATTGGAATTGATGGCTTTTGGTTTGAAACTCCTTCTTAAGACTTTCCACAACGAAATTGAATTCAAGGGCAACGAGAAAACCCGGTCTCTAGCAACTCTTTTGGTGCGAGACTTGTTTTGCTACAAGGCATGGGCATGGGGCACTAAGGGAAAGAGGGCATCCATAAGCATTGGTTGGCTAGTAACACCCATTTTAAAGGCCAAGGGGATCAACTTGACAGATGACATGGTGACATGGAACTTAATGGATGAGTCTTATCTCACGAGAACGCAAACTCTCAAGGGAAGGGTGGGAAGCTAGCTCGCTTACAACCTTAGGCTCGATAGGGAAGATTGGATTCAAGTCTTGCTACCTAACGCCTCTCTAAGTAGCATTCGAGAGATGAGGAACATCTTCTTTTATGTCACCAAATATAACCTCTATAACCCGGTCATGGACCCGCCGATCGTTCTAGCACGCAAGAGGAAAGTTAAGAGGGGTGAGGCCGCGAGAAAGTTTGACACCACCGAGGTGGGTAATGGATCCAAGGAAGATGCCACCAACCCATCCTCTAGCTTACCTACATTTGGAAGTGAGAGGTACCACTTCGATCCATATGATGGAGTGATGCCTAACATTGCCACTAGCCATGCACACAACCAAACAAGACTCCTTCAACGGTGGTGCAAGTGGCAAGACTCAACTATCTGAAAACTCATGAAGACGGTTAAGAGCATGGGGAAGACGATCAAAGAGCTAAAAGGGAAGGATGTTGGAACTAGCACATCTAGGGCCCAAGGGGAAGACGGAAATGTGAACTACGACAACGCACTACGTGGCGGGGAAATGGTAGTCCATGACGGGACAAACTGTCCATCGGTTCAAGAAGAGAAGACGGCCAAGAGGAAAGCCATGTGATCTCCGCCTCCATGCTCTAGTAACCCGTCTTTTTCTATGGGGTCTACTTCCCCATCTCAAAGCTTCTAGGTAACACTCCAAAACCCTTGTAAATATTTAGTTTTCTTTTCTTGAGTCTTACATTGTATAGTCGCTTTTGTCTTTTATTTTTGGTTCTTCCATTGAACTTATTCCGGTGTGATTTAAGTTTGGGGGAGGAACCTATTTTCTTTGATCTAATCCTATTTTCTTTGATCTTATTTTTGATTTATGCATTTTGAGTCTCATGCATTTCATATAAGGCATAGAAAAACAAAAAAAAAACAAAATTTGAAAATCACAAAAAAAATTCCCATGTAGTTGCATTTCATGAGTATGATTGAGTCTAATAGCATATAGGTAGCATTGCACGTGCATAGGGAGCAATGATAATTTTTCCTTGTAAAGTATCATTTTAAGAGCTTGGTTCAATGCCCTCGTTGCTAGTTGTTTGATACTTTTGATCTCGTGTTTGAAATCAAGGATGAACCATATGATTGATCTCGTGTTTCATTACCCATGTCTTAGCTAAAGAAAGTTGTGATTTGAGTCCAATCATATTTAAGTGAGAACCGTAATTTTGACATTTAATTATCGTGTTTGTGTATTGCATAGTGAATTCATGGATACCGATACACATATTTGGGCTATCTTCCTCCTTTTACCACTCTTTGTTAGCTCAAATAGTTGGTTCCCATCATTGGAACGATTAACCATTCCCACGACCCAACTGTCCTTCGAGCCAAAACCGTTTGTGAGTGATGTGAGGCCTTTTCCGAATCAACTAGGCAAAAAGTGTTGAGTTTAGAACGACAAGGAGAAGCTTCCATGTAGAACTAGCTCAATTTCAAAGGGCTAGACATAGGCTAGGGCTAGATAGGATGGGAGAATGAGGATGAAGAAAAAAAGAGAGTGGGGAGCATGGGAGGAGATCGGGAGAAGAAGTAGGGGACAAGCAAATGCTTGAAATGGTT
Source organism: Eutrema yunnanense (assembly GCA_002933935.1). NCBI lineage: Eukaryota > Viridiplantae > Streptophyta > Magnoliopsida > Brassicales > Brassicaceae > Eutrema > Eutrema yunnanense. The sequence continues at coordinate 83,808 of PKML01012785.1, read as the reverse complement.
GGCAAGAAAAGTGTTGAAATAGCTCTAAGTAACAAAGAAAAGCAATCTCTAGTTTTCAAAGGAAAGAAAAGGAGCCAAAAAGAAATGTGGCTAAAGTGCAAAGACTAGAGAAAGTAAAAGAATAGCTAAGTAAAATAAAATGTTGAAAGACAAGCCATTCGGTGAAGAAGGAACTCCCCTAAGTGTTTAAGTGAAAGATAAATGGTGAGACATTATGAGTGATGAAGGCAAACAGCCTTGTGAAAAGGGGTAGCTTAGGAAGGATCATCTTTGGGGTTTAGAAATTAGGAGTTGAGATCGATGTGAGGAATTGGGTAGGTGGAAGTCATCCTTGTATGAATTTATTGGGCTTTACTCTTAGCATTTTGCATTAGTTGATTCTTTTTTAGAGATCCCCTTGCTTGGAAATCACTACTTGTATTGAGATTACCTTCATCTCAAAATCATCCCAAATCCAAATGAATTCACTTGTCTTGCATAAGCATGATTCACTCGAACCGATTAAATGAATGTCAAAGGATTGGATGATATGAAGGCTTGTGTAGGTTGAGATTTGGGCTTGATTCATGTACGTATAGATATGGCTAGCTCTTTTTGAGTAGACTTGTTTGATCGCATCTTAGAGTTTGCAATTTGTACATTGGGCTTGAATTCTTGTAATGACACTTGCGGATTTGAGCTCCCACTTTCTATTCTCCCTCTCTACTTGTTCGTGTTTGTTTGCTTGAGGGCAAGCAAAAGAGTAAGTTTGGGGGAGTTGATATCTTCATAATTTACATGTTCTAGCATTCATTTTAGTTAGCCTTTTTATGTCATTTGCATGCATAATCATAGTTTTGTCTAGCATCTCGGTCTTTATTATAGTTTAGGATGTCGCATTAGGTCCTAGAGAGTTTCGCATGTTTTGGAATGTTTCCTAGGTACTTGGAGGCCTTTTTAGAGATCATTGGAGTGTTTGAAACGGAGCACACCCAGCAATGGAGCGAAAGAAGAAAAGTGTCGGAAAAGACCATATATGGGCCGCTACACCCACTACAAGAAAAAACAGTTTTTGTGACTATTTTTTGCGACTACTTTTTTTAGTCACAAAAAAAGGGACGATATTGTGACTGATTTGCGACTACTCATAATGCAGAGGCATAATAGTCACAAATTACCGACTAAAAAAAGTAGTCATATAATAGTCGCTTATTTGCGACTGTTTAAAGACTTGCAAAAGTAGTCCTAAATTTGTGACTGATTTGCTTCGGTTTAGCAACTCCACTCGATTTTTTTTAAATAAACATCAAATAATATACAAAACAATATACACTTACAATTTTTAAAATATAATCATTTATAAATCCTAAATTATAAACCCTAAACCTCTAACCCTTAATCATAAAATCTAAATTTTAAATTGACCCAAAATCATTGTAAATTGATATTCAAACCTTATATGTTCTTAAAGTTTATGGTTTAAGGTAACATGTATACTAATTTGTAAACCCATTTTTTGTGACTAATTTGCGACTAATTTTAAATAGTAGTCACAATAGTCCCAAATTTGGGACTAATTTGCAACTCCACTTGATTTTTTTTATAGAAATCAATAAATTCTAAACTCAAACCACAAACTCTTAACCCTAAACCCTAAATCTCTAACCCTTAATCATAAACTTGATCTAAATCTTAAATTTTAAACTAAATCTTACACATAAACATCAAATAATATACAAAAATTCAAAACTTACAATTTTTAAAAATATGATCATTTATAATCCCTTTTATAAATCATAAATTCTAAACCCTAAACCATCAAATAATATACAAAAAACATCAAATAAATAAACATCAAATAATATACANTTTTTTAAAATATAATCATTTTATAAATCCTAAATTCTAAACCCTAAACCTCTAACCCTTAATCATAAATTTTAAATCTTAAATTGTAAAATATATTTGTGAATAGCTATATACCTAGAATCATTGTAAAGTGATATTCAAACCTTATAGATTCTTAAGGTTTAGGGTTTAGGGTAACATGTACACTAATTTGTAAACTCAGTTTTTGTGATTAATTTGGGACTAATTTGCGACTAATTTTTAATAGTAGTCACAAAATAGTCCCAAATTTGGGACTAATTTGCAACTCCACTCGATTTTTTTTAGAAATCAATAAATTCTAAACTCAAACCACAAACCCTTAACCCTAAACCTCTAACCCTTAATCATAAACTTGATCTAAATATTAATTTGTAAACTAAATCTTACACATAAACATCAAATAATATACAAAAAATTCAATACTTACAACTTATTTAAATATAATCATTTTATAAATCCTAAATTCTAAACCCTAAACCTCTAACCCTTAATCATAAACTCTAAATCTTAAATTGTAAACTAGATCTTACACATAAACATCAAATAATATACAAAAATATAACACTTACAAAAATTTCAATCTAATCATAACATGTATTAGTGTTACATGTGTTTAATAAGGAATGATTTTGAAAAATAGAAATTCTCTCAAAATTTATTTATTTTTAAGTTTTAACATATTTTTGAAGATCTATATACACATAATCAATGTAAAGTGATATTCAAACCTTATGGGTTCTTAAAGTTTAGGGTTTAGGGTAAAGATTTTTGATTATACTCATAACATGTATAAGTAGTCTTAAAATAGTCCCAAATTTGGGACTAATTTGCAACTCTAGTCGATTTTTTTTAATAGTAGTCACAAAATAGTCTCAAATTTACGACTAATTTGCGACAAAATAATAAAAATAATGAAAACTTCTCATTGGTTAGTTCTATGTGACGAGGATTGAGATCCTCCACCGTTGATTGGTTTAATCCAACGGTGGAGGATCTATTTTTTTTTTAATGGTTTATCTTATCTCTCTCATCTTATGCGCTGTAACATTTTTTTTTTTTTTTTAATTCTTTTCTCTCTGTATCTTCTTCTTCTTCGATCTAACGCTTTTTTTTTTTTTGGTACACGATAACCATGACCCAAGATCCATGAGAAGACCCAAGATCCGACGCCCCACGTTTCTCCCCGATCTAAAACCTTGCCCCACCACTGTCGCCGCCTTGGAAAAACGGAAATCGGAATTTACGGAGGAGGAGTCGTGATGGTAGTGAGATCCCGTAGACGAGGAACTCCGAAGATGGGCAGGAACAAGGAGGAACAAGATCCCGCCTTGGCTGCTCGTATCTCCGCCGCCCAAATCGTAGATCTTAGGCGCCATTCGTCGGAGATGAAGATGCAGGCGGAGGTGCTCGCGAGTCAGGCTGAGCCGGAGAGAGGAGCAGCTCGCCGGAGAGAGGAGCAGCTCGCCGGAGAGAGAAGAAGTCACAGAAGAGACCGACGGCGGGAGAGAGAAGAAGTCGGAGAAGAGACCTACGGCCATTCAGAACTCGCCGGAGAGAGAAGCCGGAGAGAGGAGCAGATCTGTTTTTTTTTTTTTTTTTTTAATTTTTGTAATTAATTAATTAATTTAATTAATAAACATATATTTTTTCAATTTTTGTTTTTGTTTTTTTTTTTAATTTTTTTTTAACAAGTAGTCACAAAATTAGTCTCTAATTTATGACTGATATTAGAGTCACATATTAGTCGCAAAATAGCGACTGTTTTGTGACTACTGTATTTAGCGACCAAATATTTGCGACTAAATTTTTCAGTCCCAAAATAGTCGCAAATGAGTCATTTGCGACTATTTTGAGACTATTTTGGTAGTCGCAAAAACTGTGTTTTCTTGTAGTGACCGGCCGGCGTCCATCATCGACGTTCGTCCGGTATTGAGACAGAGACGTGTGCCGGACGGAGCCCTCTTTCTTGTGTCGGACGCCGTCGTCCGGTAACGAGCCTTCCTTCCGTCTCGTGACGGCCCAACCCTTCCCGACTTCCGTCCGGCGTGCCTTCATCCGGTATTGGTCCAGAGACCTGTACCGGCCCGGAGTCTTTCTTGTACCGGACGCCTTCACCCGGTATTGGGCCTTCCTTCTGTCTCGTGCCGACCCGATCCTTCTCGATCGTCCGTCCGATACACTTTCATCTGATAATGATCCAGAGAGTTGTATCGGCTCGGAGCCCCTCTTGTGTCGGACGGCGCCATCCGGTATTGGACCACCAGCGCATGCAAAAATCCAGACCCGACCGGGTCAAGACCCGGTTTATTCTGGATTTACCCGGCCGGGTCAAGATTCGGTTTGTTCCGGGTTGACCCGGTCCGCCCATCAATCCCTATAAATACTCTAAACCTAATTTTCTTTGATCTAAGCTTTTTCTTATGCAAAAAACCTCATTTCTAGGGTTCTAAGTGTTCTAAGGGATTTCTAAGAGACATCTTCTTTGTTTATGCAATTTAAGTTTGGATTTCTTGATTTCTATCTTCCATCTCTTTTTTCTTTATCATTGAATAATTTAATCATGGGATTTAACATCTTCTTAATGGGATTTGTTGGTTTCCTAATGATTAGTGAGTAGTCACTTAGGATCTTGGGATGAGGTAGATTTAGGGTGATGAGTAGCTTGATTTATGATGTTTAGTGCTTTAGTTTATGGACCCCCTTCTATCTAAGTGTGCTTAATGCTAGATTAGGTTAGAGATAATCAATCTAGACCTTAGGGAATTTCATGCACACAAGGTGTTCGATGAAATTCCCCAAAGGACTTAGTTAGAGATATTCATTCCTAGCCTATGAGAGTACATGCCTAGGGTGTTTATTGGTTGATTTGAATAAGGAATTTAATGCTTGCTAATCATTTCTTCACAAATGAGAGTTTGATCTTGATTTAGTGATTAGCAAAGTGATTAGCAAAGTGATTAGTATCTTGAGAAAGGGTTAGTCATAATTAGTGATCTTAACCTAGGGATTAGCATTGATTGTGTATTGGGCATCATAAATTAGCTATAGAATCGCCTTAAGTCTATAACCTCATCCTTGGATTCGCCTTTTATTATTGCATTTAATCTCGTTTAGTGTTGCTAGTTCTTGTTTCTTGTTTAATTCGAATTAGATAACTAAACTTAGTTCTAAAAACAACATTGTTTGCTTAAATTAAGTAGTTCTATGCATTCTTAGTGATTGATTCAAACCCCTTTGGATTGATACCTTAAATGCTACGATGACACGAGTGGGATTTGAGTGATTAAATTGTAAAAGTTCTACTTATCAATATTGTATACTATTAGTTTGGATCAAATAATATCCATTCACTAAACATCTTTTCGATATAAAACTTTAATCTTCTAACTATAATAAAGTGTGTAATATATTAGTAAAACTAAAATTTAAAATCTATTATTCTTTCATTAAATTTTGTTGATTTTTATAAGTTTTTATGATATGAATATGAAAATGACCTTTCAAATTCCTTGCATAATTTAATAAAATGTATATCAAAATTTTAACTAATTAAATTATGAAAATTAAATATCAAAATGATGTGCCATACATGTGGATGATGATGTGTCTTCATGAGAAGNTATTGTATATATTGTCTACTATTAGTTTGGATCAAATAATATTCATTCACTAAACATATTTTCGATATAAAACGTTAACTTTGTAACTATAATAAAGTGTGTAATATATTAGTAAAACTAAAACTTTTAAATCTATTATTCTTTCAATAAATTTTGTTGATTTTTTAAAGTTTTCATGATATAAATATGAAAATGAACTTTCAAATTCCTTGCATAATTTAATAAAATGTATAGTTAATATGTATATCAATATTTTAACTAATTAAATTATGAAAATTATATATCAAAATGATATGGCATACATGTGGATGATTATGTGTCTTCATAAGAAGTGAGAAAATCTTACTTTATATATATATCGGCAATAGTTTCGTTAACCCATATGCAAGTTGGTTTTTTTATGGAGACATGAGCAATATGAAATATACCATCTTGAATTTATCTCGAATAAAGTGATAACTAGTAGCTATATACTTTATTCGAGAGTGAAAAACATGATCGACACATAAGTACCTGGCTCCAATATTATCGCAGTAAACTGTTGGTGTTGCAAATAAAGAGAACCCAAATTTCATAAGTAGTGAATAGATTCAATGGAGCTCAGTAACTGTGTTTCCAACAACTTGATATCCGGTTTCAGTGAATGAGCTTGCAACACAATGTTGTTTCTTGGACGATCAAGATATTGGCTATGTACCGAAATATATAATAAATGCATTTGTGGAAACGCAATCATCAGAATCTCCTGTCAAATCTGTATATTTATAAAAAAAAAGCATGAAGTTGTGGTTACTTCTGTTTTTGAAGTAGAACACCATGTGGTGTATGTAGTACCAGGCAAGTATAGGAGGACACATTTAGCAGCTTACCAATGATTAGTGGTAGGACGATGCATGAATTGCTATAGATGGTTGATAGCATATGAGATATTCTGTTTTTGTAGTAGAACACCATGTGGTGTTTGTAGTATCAGCCAAGTATTGTAGGACACATTTAGCAGCTTACCAATGATTTGTGGTAGGACGATGCATGAATTGTGATAGATGGTTAACATCATATGAGATATTCGGATGAGTGAGAGCTAGATTTTGCAAGCTGCTTGATATACAATATTTTTATCAGTTTTTTACTATAATTTTATATACTTTTAATAAAGATTTCTTAAGTTATTGGTAGTTTTATGTTATTTTTAGTATTTTTGAAGTTAGTAGTCATTTCAAATTATTTAAATAAAAATGGCATTATAAGAGACGAATTAATCAGGCATTTTTGCAAATCTCCGAACACGCTTCATCTCTCCTCTCTGTCTCTTCAGCCTTAACATCAGAAGCTTTGGCGATTAGGCGATGAGGGTAGCGATTAGGCGATGAGGGCAGCGATTCTTCAGGCTTCAGCCTTGAAATTCAGTAGAGTGATTATCAATTCTGATTCTCAGTAGCTAATTCGAGCAATCAACACAAGCTCCCCAATTTCATCTATCTACGGTATTTTGTCGAACATTGCTATTAGTTCTGATGTATTTACCTCTATCCAATTTAAATTTATTCCAAAAGTTGTTAATGTAAAAGCAGATTCATTAGCCAAACAAGCCCTTAGAGGTTTGATTGTTCAAGTTTAAGATTTATAAAAAAGGGGTTGCACAAAAAAAAAATCAGGCATTTTAGCATTGGACAGCTTTAGAAAATCAGAAATTTAATCATCGTTGAAAGGCTAAATAAAAGTTCTCAAGAACATCAACATGTTCCCTGTGTGTACACGTAAAGATCTCGTCAATAGCATAGACTATGTATGCAAGGCAAAACCATTAGTTAGTCTATGGACAGCTTTAGAAAATCAGAAATTTAATCATCGTTGAAAGGCTAAATAAAAGTTCTCAAGAACATCAACATGTTCCTGTGTGTACACGTAAAGATCTCGTCAATAGCATAGACTATGTATGCAAGGCAAAACCATTACTTAGTCTATAAAATTTACACTAAAAGGGGTGTATTGAACTATGGATTGTTAGTGATTTTGGTTTTTTTTTAAAATCTCATGTTATTGAACTGACAATGATACAAAAGAATGGTTCGTATTCGTAATGATATTCGATCATTGTGTATGGGTATATGTTTGAATTCTATAAACATATATAATTGTGACAAAAAAGCCATGATGGTCTTAAACCTTATGAATCAATTACCAAATCATCAAATCAATTATGAACCACCCTAAAAACACCTCCAAATCCCACGTGAATTTATTTTTCTTTTTTTAATAAATCTCACATATATTCTCCAAATCCACCTAAAAATCACCCTAAGTCCCACAAAAAATGAAATCCACTAAACTAATTAAAATCCACAGTTCAATACACCCACTAACTTTCCAATTCATTGGTCATTTTAGAACCCTTTCTGTTTTTAGCGAGTGGACATAAAAAACCAAATTAAAACTGAACTAACTTGATTGTATAACCGAACGATAACAATACTTTTACTCCGAGCAAACCAAATATATACTAAATTTTGAATTACATAAATTAAAAATATTTCAAAATTGATGTTTAATTGAATATATACTACAATTACATTTAATAATGATAAAATGATATATCATACTAGTTTAAATTATTAAGTTATTTTTTCTAGTATTTTATTTTTCAAAACTTTTATCAGACATGAAAAAGAAATTTACATATGTGGTTCTAATCTGGAACAATCTTTCACAAAAAGAAAAACAAAACCGAAATCTAAAACAAACCGAGCTAAACCGAAATATTGAATGCATAGATCTATAGCAGAAAATGACATCTCGATGACAAAATAAAGTAATGGTTTAGTTATGCTGTGGAAGTAGTGGTTATACCAAAACCACTAATTTAACTTTAAAACCAAAGAGGTTTGTTAAAGAAACAGGTAGAACTCTTCTTCTTGTGTCTCTTCTTCTCCATCATGTTAACTAGAATCATCTTCCTCATCGCCGTCGCCACTTCTATCTTCGTCGTCCTTCTACTCGCTGTATTCTCACCCGTTCCCGATTACGACCCACCGGAATCACTCTTCTCCTTCTCGCTCTATGTTCAACAAACCCACATCCCATCCTCGTCCTACTCCTCTAGCCGGTCCACTCAACGCATGGCTCGTGCCCACCATGGAGGAGGAGGAGGAGCATTGATTTTCCGGCGTACGCTCACGGAAGGACCCGAGAACAATTCTCGGATCGTGGGAAAAGCTGAGGGATTTGTAATCCCGCATGAAGACTTTGCTAACTCGGATTTTAACGTTATATACTTGACGTTGGAGACTCCTGAGTACACGGGGAGTGTTAGCATTAGGAGCAGAGACATGGCACATAAATTGGAAGAGGTCATGGAAGTTGTTGGAGGGACAGGAGCTTTTGCTTTTGCTCGCGGAATCGCCATGTTTGCTGAGATTTATTATGAAGAAGAAGCTGTAACTACTTACCGTGTTAAACTTCTGCTTAGATTTCCACATACTTCTCACATAGATCCACAATGATGGGATTTTTCATTTATTACAAATTTACAATACATATATGTGTGTATAAATAAATGTTTAAGTTTTTAGGACCACCGATGTGTAAATGTTCAAAAAATTCTTAGCAAGAATCAATTTGGTTTTACCTTCCCCACAATTTAGGCGAGACAATTTCTTCATTGTCCCGTCTTGTAAAATATCAAACCAATATCGATTTACGGAGGTGGATTTCAACTAGGTTCATATGTTTTAATTTTTATTACTATTGAAATTGCTACAAGGAGAACCAACTTAGCTCGATCTGTGCTTTGGGAGACAAGAAATATGATGAGAGCCTCAGGTTTTGGTTTGCCTCAAGAACAATTTAAGGCAAGATGTTTTTGAAGCTTGCTTTGACTTTACATGTAGCCACCGCCAGTATCGAGAGATGCTTGTCTGCAATGAAAATTGTAAAGACTACATTACGCAATCGATGAAACTTTATTAATCAGACAATCATATCCATTATCTCTGAGCTATGGAATATGATTCCCACGAACCATCATTGGTTCCCACAAACTATTTCAAGTATGTCGAGAAGGCAGGCTAGTCAATAGGTGAAGTCGTTTGATATACTAAACAGGACATTAGGAGATAAATGTTTATAAATCTTTCTACTCAAATTCTTTCACATATCATATTTTTAATCTACTTTGTGATTGGTTTCATAAAATTATAAGTTTATAACTAAAATAATAATTAATAAACATACCAACATAAAAGTATACGTAGTTTGATCTATCCTACCACAGCTTGAATCGCTTTTCAGTACTTAAGAGAAGATGACAATTTGGAGAAGAGGAACATGGAAGCCGAAGAAACGAAGAGCGATGCAGCAAAACATGCGAGGTCCATACATGTCACTAATGGCGTCGTCTTGAACTTCTCCACCATTCCAACGTGAAGTATCATTACCACTGCATACCCTATATTCTCGTCTTTACTTCACCAATCGATTGATTGCTTTGGTTGGTTTTGCAACTCACAAACATGTTATAAATAGCCTTCCCCAGAACTAGCATGGATGTTCCGAACAAGAACATATCTGCAGTTTTAGAGATCATAAGAAGAAAATATTTAAGTGTTTTTACTCTATACAGTCATGCACACCACTCAACGAGTCAGGATTAGACCAATACCTAAGGCTTCGATTAAAATATGAATTGTGTTTTGTTGGAACTAATTTTTTGTCAAAGCTCGAGGGCTTGATAAAATTGTGTTAGTGTGAAAAGAAATGAGCTAAACTCTTTCTAATGAAATGTTTTCATTAACCGAGAAATGTTTTCTCGTGTATATATTTGGTATGGTTGAGTCATTAAGTTAAAAAATGAACAACATGAGAGAAGAAAAGACCACACGCGTATCGACCGTGTTTTGGGCCTTGTTGGGCTCGTGGACTTTTTGAGGTATCGATCGATACTCAACAGGCCGACTTAAAAATCGCAGCCGCCTAGGATATTCTAGAAATATTCGTTTTCTGTCAGGGAAAAACCCTAGCCTCTCTCCTATATATTCAACACGATTTTCACCTAAAAATTCATCCTCTGATACACAATAAACACATACTAAAAGTTCTAGTAATCATTTCTTCAATTCCCTACTGCTTAGAGTAAGTTTCTATTCGAGAGTATCGTAGAATAATGGTCGATAGATCTGAATCATGGTGTTGATGATTCAGTTAAACTTTGGTTGTATCCTGGAACTCATGGATCTATAAAAACCCGTCACACTACCTGAGATTCTTAGAGTTAAGGAAAGAGATTTATCTCGCCTCCTTAGATCTTGTTTATTGCTTATCGTTTATAAATCGTCTGTTCCTTAACTGTTTATTTACTTGTTATCGTGATTAAATCTTTCCTGTCTGTAGTGTAAAATTTTGGTCCTACAATCTTAACTCTAAGAAGATCCAAATTCTGTTTATAACTTAAATTGGATCTTTAATCACGAGTAAATAAACGTTTTCAAACGGTTTTTTAAGCGATTCTCTACTGCTGATGATATTCAAACGTTGTCAAAAAGTTTTTAGCAAATTGAAACGTGTAGTAGAGGCAATCTTCATCTCTCTCTATTTTTAAGAAGATGTTCTTCTGCTAGTGATACTCAAACGTTATCAAACCGCTGTTTAGCAACTTGAAACGTGTAGTAGAAGCAGATCTGCTTTAAACATCTTCTAAAAACTGTCTTTAATTGCGATTAAAGAACGGTATAATCAACGAACATACATCTGTTCTTGATATGTTCGATTCAGATCGAGGCCTTGTGAGTATCGATCGACACCCTATGGTATCAGTCGATACTGGACTAAATTGTATCGGTCGACACTTAAGTGTATCGATCGATACCATGCAAACAGTGTATCGGTCGGCACCTCAATGTATCGATCGATACTTTGCATCGACCAAGTTGGGTCTATGTCGATCGATACTGTGTATAAGACACAGGTATCGGTCGACACTGGTGCTATGATCGATCCTGTGAAAATTCACTTGTATCGATCGACACCTATGGTGTATCGATCGACACTAAGCGTGTATCGATCGACACCATGATGCTTCGAATGACACAGTATGTGCATCGAGCATCGATCGGAACCCAGGGTGTATCGATCGACACTAAGCGTGTATCGATCGACACCATGATGCATAGATTGACACAATATGTGTATCGAGCATCGATCGACACTGTGGTTCATCGGTCGATCCTGTGTAATTCACTTGCATCGATCGACACACAAGAGCATCGATCGACATCATATGGGTGCATCGATAGACTTGGATGTGTATCGATCGATACCAAGGAGTATCGATCGACATCAATGCGATTTAGTTCGATATTAGAATTGTGATTCTTAAAGTTTATATCGATACTAACTAAAGTTGTTTCTTTGTCTTAACAAAATGACAACTGAGATGGATAACAACTCTGGATTGGTGGAGAAAACCGGTGAGAAGGTTGAGACGACTGCAAGTCAGATCGAGACGGTGAAAGTTCCTTCAGGGAATCACGTTGCTCCTCCAACCAAGTTTGATGGGACAGCATTCAAGATGTGGAAAAGGAAGATGTTCTTCTATCTGACCACATTGAATCTGTAGAAATACACCAGTGAGGTGAAACCTGTTCTCCCAGAGGATAACACTGACCCACGTGCGCTTGCGAGTGTCCACGCTTGGGAGCATGCTGATTTCTTGTGCAAGGACTACATCCAGAATAGCCTATCGGACTCTCTGTATGGGGTGTACGAAAATGCTGAGACCTCTAAGGATCTGTGGGATTCGTTAGACAAGAAGTATCGCGTTGAAGATTCTGGTACTCAGAAATTCACTGTGGCGAAGTTCGAGCATTACAAGATGGTGGATTCAAGACCACTAATGGAACAAGTCGATGAGGTGCAGAGGCTCCTACTTGACATCCATGCTGAGGGAATGCGGCTGTGTGAGACCTACCAAGGGTGCTGCATCATTGAGAAGCTACCTCCTGGTTGGACGGACTTCAAGAACTACCTCAGGCTGAAGAAGAAGAAGATGAGTCTTGAAGATCTGGTTGTGAAGCTCCGCGTAGAGTCTACGAATCGGGAACAACAGATCAATGTAGGTGTGAAAATTCGTGAACACAATGCGAACATGGTTGAACACCAAAACCCCAAGTGGCAGAACAAAGGTCGCCTTAACAAAGGCAAAGGGAAGATGCCACAAAAGAACCTCCAAAAGTTCAAGAACAAGAGTGGTCAGAATGGTCAGACTTCTCAAAGGTTCTTAGGATTGTGCAACTTCTGTGGGAAGCAAGGACACAAATCCGTCGATTGTTGTGGCAAGAAGGCTCAAGCCAACTTGACAGAAGCTGACATGTGTGCTGTGGTCACTGAGGCCAATGTTACTGAAAGCCATCCAAAGACTTGGTGGTTCGATACTGGTGCGACCAGACACATCTGTATGGATCGAGAGATGTTCTCCACATACACAAAGACCAAGAATGGTGAAAAACTCTTAATGGGTAATTCCGCCTCGTCGACAGTTGATGGTCACGGGAAGGTTGTTCTGAAGCTCACCACTGGACAGAAACTGGTTCTCACGAACGTCGTCCATGTACCAGATATGCGCAAGAATCTGATCTCTGGATCGCTCATAAGTAAGCATGGATTCTCTGTGAAGCTGGAAGGTGATAAGCTAATCCTAACGAAAAATGGGATGTATTTGGGTAAGGGTTCTGTATGTGATAATCTATGTAAGATATCTGTTGAGGAGGTAATCCGAAAGGATAATGTAACCGGGGCATTCACCTCGTAGAACCCTAAGATTAATGATAAGAAACCATTTGCTTATCTCACTGAGTCTTTTAATATTTGGCATAAACGATTAGGACATGTTAATTTCAAGTCTATGAGTAGATTAATGAACTTGAACATGATTCCTAAATGCAAATTAAGCAAAGACAAATGTGAAGTTTTGTGTCCAAGCCAAACTCACTAAAACGCCATCACCCAGCGTTCAAAGAACAACAGAACCTCTAGATTTAATTCACACAGTTTGATGTGATTTGAAATATATTCAAACCAGAAGAGGCAAGAAATATTTCGATTGCACGAGATATTGATACATCTTTCTACTGCGGAGTAAAGATAAAGCCTTGGACAAAATTTAAAGACGTGTAGCTCAATATTATGTGTCCAAAAATTTGCGAATTTTGGAATAATTAATTGATGTTCAATTAAATATTGGAGGCTGATTTAATCGAATAATTAAATCATTAGGCTAAGTGAGCAGACCTCTTGCGATTCTTGATATGAGTTCAAGAATACTAATACAATTCGATATTGTATTAAGTTTATTAAATTCTAGAAATTAAATTTAATTTTACCCTTTAACTTGAGAGTTGGGTATTGGTTAGTATATTAATTTGGTTTGATTCTCTTGAACAAAATCAAATTTCAATATGACTAACAACACCGATGTGATCATTGTTAGATCCGGTGGTGTAAAAGACAATGGAATGGCTGAAGCCAATATAGTCGAGATAGACATGTGTAATGTCATCCTCAAAGTCAATATGGTTGAGCATAAACCACATGTGTAGTGGTATTATACCAATATATGCGTTGAGATGGGAATGTTTCCCTACTACCATAAATAATGACAAGAATTTTGGTGCTGAAGTTGACTTCTCAAAGAAGCTCACTCTCACTAATGTAAAGCATGTGCTAGAGATGCATAAAAATCTTATTTAGGGCACAATGCAAATTAGGCACGAATTCATTATCAAAGCTGATTAGCGTGTATTGACAAATAATGTTGTCTATATTAAGGACGGACTGGTCCAAATTAACGTTGAGACAGTCAGACTTAAAATCAATGTAACCAATGGTGTTGACATTAATGAGAAAAAAATCATTTGCTTATGGTACAGAATCTCTTAATATTTGATCTGAATGTTTCAGTCACATTATATTCGAATCTATGCGTAGATTGAATGAGATCTCGAGATACATAATAAGCAAAGATGAGTGTGAGGTTTGCGTTCAAACCAAACTCACTAAAACACCACAATCGAGCGAACCTCTTGGTTTGACTCATACAAAAGGTAGTGAGAAATATTTCGTGACTTTCGTTGAGGATTGTACGAAATATAGTTATGTCTATTTGCTAAGAAGCAAATATGAGACCTTTGAAAACTCAAGGAGTTCAAACTCGAGGTTGAAAACCAACTCGAAAGAACTATCAACATAGTTTGAAGTGATAGAGGACATGAACATGATAGTATCCATCAAACGATTGATCCTTATTCACTGGAATCTAATGGAGTCTCATAATAAATTACCGAATTATTTGATGAACTCATTATTCCTATTAAATCTGGGTTAGTCCAGAAATGTGGGGGGGGGAAGCATTGCTTACCACAAGTTATATCCTGAACTAAATACCACACAAAGTCACTGGAAATGTTTCATGTGAACTTTGGAAAAGTAATGTGTTTTTGTACAAATACATGAAAGTGTGGGGGTGTCTAGCAACCACCTAAGAAGGTGACAATCAGACAAAAAATGGTGGATTGTATCTTCATTGCATATGCACACAATGTAGTGCTGATTGCTTTCTGGTCTATAAATGAGATATACCAGACATCCAAGTAAAGGATAAACTCTAGTACCTCACGAATTGAGGCAAGCAATTGATCTCTTGGGCTCTTACGCTTTTAGAGGTATCGATCGATACCCAAGAGTATCAATCGATGCTTGACGGGCATTGGACCTTAGATCAAGCAATGGTAAAGAATTACCAAAGGCTAAAGTCGTATGCTGATTGGAATCACAGCAATATGAGATCTTGTAATCCATCAAATAGATGTAAAATCTGCCTTCTAAACGACCATTTAGAAGAGGAGATTTACATGAAACAACCGAGGGTTATGTCACTCCTGAACAAAGAAAGAAAATAAGTAGAATTGCAAAGTCCTTATACGAGCTTAAGTTAGCTCCTAAGCAATAGCTTGGAAAGTTTGACAACAAAGTGATGTCAAATAGCTTCAAAATCACTTAAGGTGATATACATCAAAAGTACTCCACATGGATACGTTTTGTTATGTTTATAAGATGACACGTTCATCATGGAAGCAAGAAGGACATAATCCAACACACTAAGAAAGTGTTTAGTGGGAAGTTTGATAGACATAAGATTAGTGGATAATCTTGTCTCAAGATCCTAGAATGTTTTGAGAACTACTCAAACAAGATTCCAATAACTCTAATTGTGATAAAGTTGTATCACAAGTGATGTATGCAAGAATTATCGGAAGTCTAACGTACTTGACGAATCGTACTAGATCCGATTTGGCGCATTCAGTAAATAATTCGCTACTCTGTGGAAAGCCATAACTAGAATGTTGAATTATCCAGCGTTATATGTCGTCTCGATTTACATCAAAGTCTGGGGGGTTCAAGACATTATGTTCACCTTTTGGTCTCGTAAACCTGACAGATATTATAAGTGGATAATATTTTTTCTTGGTTGTGCAGCAGTATCCTGGAAATCATCCAAACAAGCACTCTTGGCCTAATTAACCAAGGAGTCAAAGTTTATAGCTTTAGATAAAGCTGCAGAGGAAGTAGAATGGCTTCGAAACTCTCTGGAAGATACCCCGATGTGGGAGAAAAATCAGTGCCAGCATTATGTGTACACTATGAGAGTTAGTGAGCTATCTCTCAGGCACTGAGTAAGTTATAAAATGGCCAATCTCGAAAATGATATAAGACCATTTAGACAACTGATCTCGAAGCGGCTGATAACTTAGCGGATCTGTTTCCCAAAAAGTTAGCCTCGAGATCAAGTTTGTTAAATCATCAAAAGGAATGGGTTTAAAGCCTATAGAAAAAGATGACGTTTGACAGATACCCAACCTATGTGACTGGAGATCCCAAGATCTAGGTTCAAAGGGAAACAAAATTAAACTGATTCAAGTTGAGCACTGTGAGACTATGTCTCTGCCCAGTTCCTAGGATGATAAAACAGTGCTACCTGTGGATAGTAAGGATAAGCGTTGGCTTTTAATGATTGCATAGCTGTGTAGATAGCGGAGTGTGACAGGACACTTCTGAAAACAAGCTAATAAAAGATCACCTAGTGAAGTGTGAAATGGGGCCGTTTCTAGGAGAATGAAGGATAAGGCTATATTCTCCAAATTCACTCACGAAATACCAGGAATGTTCAAGGCCAAAATGAACCCAATAGAGAACAAAGTTCTACGAGAAAGTGTCTATGTGCGATATATGTTGTATCAGTTTACATCAAAATCCGGGTGGTTCAAGACATCATGTTCACCTCCTGGCCGAGTAAACGCAACAGATATTAAAATTGTTTGGTTCAAAGCTGAAAAACGCTACCATTCAATGGCAGTTACATTTTCGTATACTCTCGAAAGTCTGTCTACGTCTAGATGAGTCTAGTCAAGTATGTCTAGTAAAGTCTAGTCTGTACATTTTTCATTTGTTTAGAGTCATTTCTATTCATGTGGGGGATTGTTGGAACTAATTTTTTGTCAAAGCTCGAGGGCTTGATAAAATTGTGTTAGTGTGAAAAGAAATGAGCTGAGCTCTTTCTAACGAAATGTTTTCATTAACCGAGAAATGTTTTCTCGTGTATATATTTGGTATGGTTGTGTCATTAAGTTAAAAAAATGAACAACATGAGAGAAGAAAAGACCACACGCGTATCGACCGTGTTTTGGGCCTTGTTGGGCTCGTGGACTTTTTGAGGTATCGATCGACACTCAACAGGCCGACTTAAAAATCGCAGCCGCCTAGGATAATCTAGAAATATTCTTTTTCTGTCAGGGAAAAACCCTAGCCTCTCTCCTATATATACAACACGATTTTCACCTAAAAATTCATCTTCTGATACACAATAAACACATACTAAAAGTTCTAGTAATCGTTTCTTCAATTCCCTACTGCTTAGAGTAAGTTTCTATTCGAGAGTATCGTAGAATAATGGTCGATAGATCTGAATCATGGTGTTGATGATTCAGTTAAACTTTGGTTGTATCCTGGGACTCATGGATCTATAAAAACCCGTCACACTACGGGAGATTCTTAGAGTTAAGGAAAGAGATTTATCTCGCCTCTTTAGATCTTGTTTATTGCTTATCGTTTATAAATCGTCTGTTCCTTAACTGTTTATTTACTTATTATCGTGATTAAATCTTTCCTGTCTGTAGTGTAAAATTTTGGTCCTACATGTTTCCCTTTGCTCCATGCGACAATCCCTTAAGATGATGTGTAGAGCATTCTAAGACACGAGAGCAGCCCTGTAAATCGCATGTAGCATTAGATGCAACTGGTATGTGTTATCGAATAGTTACCATGTAGTTCAACAAAACAATTTCCACCCATAGAAAAATTAGGATTCATGACTAGCGTTGATTATATGACACATTATTTCTTTATTTTTCTGGAAAAAAATGACATTTTTTCTATCGACCAAAAAAAAAATTCATTATTTCAAAAGTCATATTTAGAATATTTAATGCTGAAGAAGAAAAACTACCTCTAAGAAACACAGTACGGAACCCAATAAAGTTCCAGCAACGGCGAATAGGGTAAAGAATCTGCAGTCAATTATCACCTGCATTCAATTACACAAAAACTTAACTCTATATTCAAAGATATATATATTTGTTTCATTCATCTTATAGAAGTAATTATCCTGAGTATTCACACGTCATAGACATGCGTATCTTCAACTGTTTTAAACTTTTTTGAAAAACGTATCTAACATGGTTTCACATAGGGTGGACGTTCGGATCGGGTTCGGGTCGGGTATTTCAGGTTTAATGATTTAGGTACCGATCGGGTATTTTAAAAATTCGGATCGGGTATTTTTTTTAAAATCCGAATTTTTTCGGATATGTTCGGATCTGGATCCGAAAGTATCCACAATATCCGAAAAACCCGAAAATCCGAAATCCGAAACAAAACACAAAAACATGAATAATCATTTCAATAAAACCAATATACTTTCAAACCAAAAGTATCCAAAATACCCGAAAATCCAGAAAAAAAAAATATGTGTATTCGATATACCCATAATATCGAAAATATACCTAAAATACCCAAAATACCCAACCATAATTAATATATTCGGGTTTATAGTTGTAATTTTGGGTATTTGAGTTATATCAAGCCTAAATATAATTAATATATTTTGGTATATAATTACACTTCGGGTATTTCAAGTACCCATTCGGTTCTCGGTTCGGGTTCGGTTCTTTGGGTATATGAATTTAGGATCTGTTCGGGTATTTGGATGGATCCGAAACCCTTTCGGTTCAGATATTTTTGGTTTGGTATCGGTTCGGATTTTTGGATCCGGATTTTTTGCCCAGACCTAGTTTCACATAATGATTTTTTTTAACCAAATGGTTTCACAAAATGTTTTTATATAAAATGAGGAAATCTCCAAATAAAATGATCCATGCATAAACATTTTGAAAAAAGTTTTAAATCGGCTGTACAAAATAGGTAGGAGGAGGATGATATATCATGGTTTTTACCCCTTTTAAGCCATGATATAAGTCCTTTTTATAGAGTCTTTATGCTATTTCGTAGTGTTTTAGAGTCTTTTACAGGTTATAGCACGTTTGGAGCATTATTGGAGATATTGGAGCTTTCTGGAGCATTTTGGAGCGAAGCAGAGATCCGTCTAGCTGAGACGTCGAAATCACATGAGTATCGATCGATACCCCCTGGTATCGATCGATACCCGTCGAGGAAACAGAAGGATCGCGACTTATTGAAGAGTTGAAGAATTGCAGAATTGGCCCAGAAGACTTTGATATTTACAAGATGGCCAAGAACGTGTTTTAGCTTATAAATTAGGTTTTCAGCCACCTGTTTAGGCTATGCTTTATTGTAAGCCTTATTTTCTATACTTTGATTTTACTTTTGTTTGAGAGACAAGTCTGAATCTCCCTTCGTCCGAGATCAGATCTCAAAACCTCTTGTTACTATTTTATTGGTGATTTATTCAAACATGTTGATTGTTTCATTCTCCATGTCTGAGTAGATCCACTTTAGGTTTAGGGTTTTCTCATAAGGATTTTTCTCTGAATGCTAGGTTGATTATCTGTTTAGGATTCAATATCTGAATTAGTTCTTCGCTTAGGTTGTGTTCAAGGCTAATTTTAGGTTGACGAATCTGGAACTTAGATCTTAGGATAATTGATTAGGCACGACAGTGCGATTAATTACCTGATAGAACCTAGGTGAGCAAATTGATTATCCGCAAAGAGATTTGGTTTAATTGATTTGTGAACATATCAACCCTGATATTAAAGCTGATTTAGAATTTAGGATTCGCAAACAGATTTGATTTAGATAATTCTCGCAACGACAATTGGTTAATTATACTTTAGTGATTTGGTTTCAAGAACTGCGCTAAATCTGAATCTTGCTAGTTAGTTTATCTGCATTCATTGATTTCCTGAGAAAAACCCTGAGCCTATATTCTTCCAATTGAATTACAACTTTTCTAATTTATGCTCTGCTTTCAATTACATCTGTTTGGCTTAGCTTAATTCTCGTCTATACAATCTATTGTGCATCTCTGTGAGTCTTTGTGGTTCGACCCCTAGCTATATTACAACTACTGCTTTAGTACTGTTAGGGTATTAATTTGAGCATATCAAATTTGGCGCCGTTGCCGGGGACTCAATTTCGCCTTTAGATTTTAGCTGTCGAGTTTCGACTAAGTCCGTCAGTATCGATCGATACTCACTAGTATCGGTCGATACTCCGGCGATTTCTTTGTTGGTATCGATCGA